>LPNX011177238.1:30881-139106 GCA_001517045.1 Pseudotsuga menziesii | reverse complement strand
TCATATATTTTTATAGCAAAATTATCCTATTGCTATATATTTTCAATCTCTTCTTGGGAGGCAGGTACTAAGCAACTTTGTTGCTTATTCCACTTGTTTATTTTTTAATTAATTCAAATATAAAATGATTTAGACTATACATTTTAAAAAGAAAATAGATAATAAAAAATTACCTAAATTTTTATGTTAGCCTCTTCGATCTTGAGACTTTCATAAATTTGGCACAAATATTCAAAGAACTTTGTGATAGATTCGTAAGGAAGCTTTTAACTCATGCAAATCTCACACCATGATTTCTATGTCTATTGATCATACTTTTTCTTATGTGAAGTGTTGTTTTAGGAACCTAGCTTTTTATCTTACACAACTTGAGTAAGCATAACTTAACCATATGAAGTTGGAATTTGCAATTGAGAAATGTTGAGTTTGTTGCACAGCTCTTGGAACATTGCGTATAATTCAAAAGCTAACCTTATGCCTTGAAGATGTTTGTATCTATTTTTTAATACATGAAAATATGGTATAAGGATGCATCAAATAGAACTAAACTAGGTCACATTAGGTTTTATTGAACTAGAGTTTCTCAACATCATGATTACTATGATCATTGAAAACATCTACGTTTGGGTTCAATCGTAACATGTTTAGTAATGATAAAAAACGTGAAACTAAGAAACCAGAACAGGCCCAACTTACTAATGCAACTTGGATTTCCACACTACTACAATGCAAGGCTATAACATTGCATCTTAGTGTAATACTTTAGATAAAAAACATTTTTTCATGATGTAAAACACGACGTAATAAGGCGTGTCAATGTTTGTATTGATATTGTATCAACTAGTTTAGTGTGCACTCATTGGGTCATCAAGATCTTGATGAGAATAGTCATGCAAATTTTATTTTATTTTGCATCAAAATAACATCAAATTGTGTCATTAAATAATACCCAAAAACACATTTGCATCTTTGTTGCACCAAATTCATGTTTCTTGCATCATTTTAGTGTCACAATGAGTTGATTTGTATGTCAAAGTTGTTTTGAAAGCATCATTTTACATCTATTTAACATCAATTTGTAACGAAGTAACATCTTTATAGTGTTGAAATATGGCTTTTTTGTATTGCATTAGGTCTTCTTAAAATCAATTTTCAAATTGTTAAAAATACTTTTTGCATCACATTAACGTTGAAGATGCAACAATCTAACATTAAATTTGTGAGGTAATTGTAATTAATGTTTTAATTATATTTTTATTAGTTTAAACATTATTGTTTTTTTAGTTAACTATTATTTTTAATTAATTTAAATAATAATAATAATACTAATTAATTCAATTATTAATATTAATTTTACAATTTTTTTTATAATATTCAAATATTAATAAGATTGATGATCACTGTAAGTGTATTTTACAACGTAGTAATCTTGCAAGCATAAATAATGTATATATAAACACAATGCCCCATTAACATTTAGTCACTTCCACATGAGAGGGAAAAAATATTTATTCATAAATTTAGTTATAATTTTTTACCACATCAACACTAAAATCTCAAGCCATAGAAGTAAAAAACTTCATACACACACATTATTTGTATGGGTGGTAGTGTACCAGTTATTTGTAGGCATAACAATTACATAGTTATTTTATTATTTAATTTTAAAGTTTCATCAGAGTGTTTATACACACACATACAAACATCTGACCACCCCCCTCCCCCCAACACAATGTGTGTAAACACACTAATGAAATGTTAAAAGTAAATCACAAAATAACTATGTAAGTTTTTTGCCTATAAATAAGCGGTACACCAACACCCATAGAAATAACAAATGTATATACATCATAACATGAAAAATTTGTTAATACTTGAAGGGGATGGCACAGTGGGGGTCTGTTTTCTTCTTTCTAGGGTTTTTGTTGGAGTATAGCCCTGTAGCATATCTTATTTTTTGTCTTAAGTTTTACTATTTTTTCTAAGGCATGGAATTTGGTCAAGTTTTGGTAGATTACGGTGAGGATGACCTCACTATCTCATCAGATATATTTCGGTCACATGATGTGCAGGGGGAAATATGGTAGTTTGCATGGGCATTTAAGGAAGATGTCATATGTCTGGACCTTTGCTTACATATCATATCTTCAATGTTAGATGAGGACCATCCTGTAGGGTGGATTATTTCTCGAGTTTGGGTGTCATTCCAAAGGTCAAAACTCATTACTCTCTTCCTGGTTACAGACAAGGTAGGACAATTTATCTTACTCCTAGACAGTTTCCAAATGATTCGATGCAGCATGGCTTTGGGACTATTCCATGTGTTGAGGCAAAATACATTTATGTAGACTCGTCATCAGAGCCAAAGAGTAATCAAGAGGCTGCCAGGTCTAGAGGTAGGAAAAAATGTATCAGCCATAGGAAGGATAGGGTTAAGATGGCGTTGGGACTCGATGTGGGGTTGAAGAGGGTTGATGGATTAAGAAAACAAACCATTAGAGGAAATTTCAACTCAAATGGGCCTGCTAAGGAAAATTAATAAAATAATAGTTAAAATGATAAAATAATATTTATTAATTTTAGAGGAAGAAAATAAAAAACTATTTTTTTATTCGTATCTTTGAAATATCTCCCTATGTTTTTACTCAAATTTCGATCGGGAGAGCTCGTTGGATGCGGAATTAAATTCTGCATCCAACGAGTACCCACTTGACATACTTTTTATGGGCCCCGCTACCCCAAAAACAAGAAATACTTGAAAAAACGTGATGATGACATCATCATTACATTTTTTCAGGTATTTCTTGTTTTTGGGGTAGCAGGGCCTGTAAAAAGTATGCCGAGTGGGTACTCGTTGGATGCAGAATTTACTTCCGCATCCAATGAGCTCTCCCGATCGAAATTTGAGTAAAAACACAAGGCGATATGTCGAAAATACAAACGAAAAAAAAAAGTAGTTTTTTTTATGATACCTATACCCAAATTTATATTAAAAATTTGTTTAAGAGGTGCTCCCTTTTTGAATTTTAAAGTATTTTGATTGGTTAATACATGATGACAGGGAATTTGTATTATTTTTGGAAGACCCATTTTAAATTGAAATTTCCTCTAATGACTAGTTCGAAGATTTTATTGGAAATTGATTAAGGGAGAAACCCTAAGATTATGGTTAGATGTGGGATGGAGAAATATTTTGGGTTATACTCCTCATTTTCACCTCCTATTTATGGGTTAGATTTGGGTGTCCCCATGAAGATGGGTAACAATTTTTGGCAAGAAGAGGGCACACGTATGTTGAAAAACAATATCGATCAAGCTATTTTTGATCCCTCAATCGATCTTTTGAAATCTTAATTGAGGGATTAATAAAGCGCTCGATCGGGCTTATTTCAAAAGCTCAATCGATGGTTTGAGAAAACCTTGATAGAGCTACGAAGTTCAATTGAGGGTTTATTAAACCCTTGATCAAGAGATTAAGCTTGATCGAGTTAATGTGCTCGATCGAGAGAATGTGAGGATGAAATTTCCAAAACAGAAGGTCGTGGCTTGGCAAGCGCCCGTGGAATTTGAAAGCTCAATCGAGATCTTGAATTGTAACAGGTATAAGGTATATATATATATATATAATTAATTCTTTATTGTTTCATGCAAATTGTTCTCTAGAGCAGGTTTCTTCCCTTTGCAAATTGCATTCATCAAGAGGACCTGGTGTTGTGGCACCCCACCCATGTCACGAGCATATTCATATGTGAACTATTTACATATATTTTTGTCTGTATTGACTTACATAAAAAAAATGAATTATTGTATACATGTAACTTCATTATTAATTGTTGTTTGTCTCTACTTTCATAGGCACCCTTCCAGCTAGGTCGTCTAGTGATCGTGAATATGGGAGCATCATGGCTAGTATCTCACATGATGGTTGCAACAAATTGACCTCCTTAGAACATGATGAGGAGGTTCTTCATCATGTAGGTACATTAAATTCATATTTATATATTTTTCAACTACCATTATCTTGATTTTGTATCAGTATTTTGTACTTTGAATGATGTGTGTGTGTGTATGCTTATTAGGTGTTGATCCTGCTTCTCCACCTCCTTGGGAGAATGAAATAAGAAGGATAATGATTGAGGAGATTACATCACAACGTGATTGGTTGCACGCCCAATTAGGGGCAATGCACCTTGATTTCCCATCTAGACAATCAAGCAGCATGATGATCAATGCAGTCAATGGATTATTGGAGGTCCACCAGAACGTGGTGCCTATTAGTGACATTTGGAAAAATATTTTCTGAAGGAGGAGGGACTAGGTATTGGGTCGTGAAAAATGAGAGGCTATGAAAGCTGAAACAAGAGGGAAGGATGTCAATGGAACTTTGTTTGACATCCCTCCTGGTCATGCTCCCAAAAAACCACTTCAATTGCGAGAGCTTAGGCTCAAGGTTGCCATGACTCATATTTATGATGGGTTTATTAGAGCATAGGGAATATTCCCCCACCATGACTAGGTCCCATAATTATTTTCTAAACATGTGTAAGCAGAGTTTTTGCTACAATGTAACAACCCCAAAATTTACACCAGAAACTTATAATCAATAAAAGAAACACAAACAAGTATAAGGGAGGTTAGATTCACCTACTTGAAGATAATGCTAGAAAGATACTTGGCGAATCAGTTCCTCCCAACCATAGGAGAGGACCGCAAAACCACGATCCCAACTCCACCGTCAAGCTGGATCATCACCATGCACACTAGAATAACAAGTAAAACTTCAACGCGACACTCTCTCTTAGAGTCTGTAACAAGCTCAATGATGGACTTATGAAAAGGAGAAACACTCAACACATGCACTCCCAACAAATTTTCTCCATGCACAACATGACGTCCCATGCTATCTTAGTGCACCAATATATAGATTTTTCCCAAGTCTTATGATATCCCAATCAAATCCCCAATCAATCCATAAATCCCTGTGATTTGGTATCTTGTCTGGTTGTTGAGTTTTAGATTGGATTTGATTGGTAAATATCTATCTTGCTTGCTTACACATGTTCTCTTGTGCCATGGTGGTGTCCCCTCATGTAACTAAATTCTCCAAGTGTCTTTTCCTTTTATTAATAATAAAATAATAGTTTATTGTGAAAAATGTCCCTCGCACCTCTTGTGAGTATTTTTCGCGTTTTTAATTAACTCTTACAAAAATAATTGTTTTTTCTGAAATTATTTTCACAAATATAAAATAAAATAATAATTTCTTGGGGGTATTACATACAATGCATCCTGATTACATGAGTACTTCGTCATATTTTTATGGCATCGAGAGGGGATGCAGTTACGAGTGTCTTGGGCTCGTAATGACCCTACCACTACACCACCACCTCCTCAACTAGTTCCCATTCCTAGTCGTAGTGTTATTCGATCAGATGATGTTGTTGATCCATCACAGCTCAGAGTTGAGACAATAAATTTGATGGAAATCACCATGCACATTGAATTGGACAGTGCTATAGTTTCCATGCATGAGGACAAATCTAGAACATGCCTTGGACCTACAAATCCTGAGTTACTGTGGGTGGACAAGTTGATTATTCGAGAGATTAACTATGAGACTCTACTTGCGTATGATATGGGTGTCCAAGATGTGTACTATCGTCTGTTTAATGGATGTAGGCCATCATTGATAAAGCAGGCATATCTATGTACTTAATTTTTTCCATTATACGTTATCAAATAATCATATTTAACACATCTACATAAAAAAAGAGTTAATTGAGTAACAATGATTTGTTTTTTGTTGCTCCATGGAGAGGATTTCCTTTATGGATTCACTCAATGCAAGTTACCCATTGGTTTAGCATCCAACCTTTGTCCCCCGTGATGTATCCATGTTACACATGCTAGTTCCCTCATCTTAAATTTTTTAGTTACATATATGTGTATAATTGCAATTATTTTATCGTATCTTTCTTGTCCCTTGCTCAAATTGTATATGGTAGAGGCAATAAGATTGCATAGGAGCAGGAGATGCATTCCCCTTCAAGTTCTTACCATAATTCGTCAGTTGATGAGCTATTGTAACTTATGTTGCAATGCAATAAATCATTCAAGTTGATGTTTAATTTATAATATTCAATTACTATTATTTTATTTATTACATGCATGATGTCACCGTATATATACTCGAGTATAGGTGTAAGTCGATACTACATTAATTCTCACAGAGGAGTGGAAAAGGTTGACTCTGCATCATCTTGGTGAGGACCCATCGAATCGACATCATCCTGGAGCTGCCACACAGCAAGATTTGGACAATTTCACCATGGATTCAAGTCAAGTAAGTTAATACATCCACTTAAAATTTTTAAAATATGTTATCCATTTAATTTCAAGTACTAAAATATAACTAACTTACGAATTTCATAATTTTAATTTTTGCAGTCCCTATCTTTAGACACCATTTTAGAGCATGTGTTGTCGTATCACCAAGGGCATGATGTATGTGGTTAGTAACAATGCGAATGACCACAAATTCCACTAGGAACCTGCTCCACATATTTGATGAGATTTGCTCATGTTGCACTATTTTTATTGTTATGCAGACATGTATACTTATTTGTTTTATGTATACGTATATAGAAATATACCTTTTTTGTACTATTTCATATCATATTTTTTCTTGGTGGATATATGATGTGTGTATATGTTATTTATGTTTATGGGAATTTATCTTTATCAAGTATGTTTGTGTTTATGCATATGCATGTTAACTTTATCTTATGTTCATGTTTATGTCAATGATTGTACAATTACAAGTTACGAGTTTAGGAATTGATGTTAGAATTAGAAGATACAAGTTACAAATTAAATTTTAGAAGTTATAGGTTTATCTTATGTTCATGTTTATGTTTATGTTATTTGAAACTTATGTTCATTTGTTATTTACAATTCATCAGACAAGTCTCAATTAGGATTACACGTTACAATCTAATTAAGAAAAAAAATCATGAAGCTAGTTTAATAACAATAACAATCTAATAACAATGAGTATATTTACAAATTATTGTTTACAATAAAAAAAATTATAATTCATAATGCTACTTTCAATTAACAATAAGAATTAGAGTTAAGGTTTACAATTTATAATGTAGAATTATAGTTAGAATTTCAAACAACAAATTACAAATTGAAAGATATATAAGTCATAATTAGAGTTGCATTTTACAATATATAATCTACCATTGTAATTACAATTACAAACTACAAATTTTCACAAAAAATAATTACAATTGTACAGTTACTCTTTAAGAAATTACTAATTAGACATGCACACATTACAAATGTACAATTAATATTTAAAAAATTACTAATTGAACATGTACAAATTACAACTTACAATCTCATTTGAAATTAAAATAAGATAAATAACATGGTCATTGATAACATGTGAAATATTGATACAAAATAAGATAGTCTCAAAATCATTCTTCTGGCCAATGTGTTATAGGGATGCAATCTAATAACAATGATTATATTTACGTATTACTGCTTACAATAAGAAATTACAATTCATAATGCTAGTTTCAATTAACAATAACAATTAAAGTTAGCATTTAGGATTTACAATATATAATTATACTTATAATTGCAAATTACAAATTAAAAGATATACAAGTCAAATTTAGAGTTTCGTTTTACAATATACAATCTACCATTGTAATTACAATTACAAAAAAAATCACAATTACAAGTTACAATTATACAATTACTCTTTAAGAAATTACTACTTAGACATGCACACAATACGATTGTACAATTAATATTTAAGAAATGATTGATTAGACATGTACAAATTACAACTTAAATCTCATTTGCATATAAAATAAGATAGATAATAGGATCATTGATACCATGTGAAATATTGATACAAAATAAGATAGTCTTAAGTTTATCATTTTTTCCAATGCCTTATAGGAATGAAAGTCTCCATGATACAGTGATGGTCAATGTTTGTCATTTTCCATCTTTTTGGTTGTATGCTCTTCACCTTGATTGTCATAGATGTATCTAAGTTTCCAACATCAAATGATTGTACTAAAAATATATATATGCAGGCATATAGTCTTGGTAAATAATATAATTGCATTGTTTTTTCATTTTTTGGAAAAGTGGCCCATGACAACTAGGTCACCAATTTTGTAAGTGAAATCACCATCTCGATAGGGTCGCACCAATCTGCTTTTAATTTGTGTACATCGCATTGAGTAATATGCAACATTCTATTCATTGCATGGGGGTGTGGTGACAACAAATACATCACCTTCCATAACAAACAAATTTTGTTAATCAAATGTATATACATTCAAATACCAGTTTGGAAGTTTGAACATTCAATCAAAGATTCCAAATAAAAGCATGTGATACATATAGTGTAAAATGTAGTTAAATTTTAGTTTCATACCTTCTCTAACCACATTAGAAACCCGATCATGATCTAATAATACCATATCATATTTAGTGTGCATCTCTTTCCATGTCGGAATTGGATGAGGACCCTACAGTTTAAAAGGGACATATTTCCATTTTTTCACATGTCCAACATTTTGGCATTTATCAAGTTTGAAACCATCTATGTCGATGTAGAACTCGCAAAATCGTGCATATTTTCTCGTTTTTATGGAAAATATGTCACCCATGTCCTTACTCTAAACGGAATGTAACTCCCTCATCCCAAGTATTGTCTCACAAAACCAAGGAATGGATCTCTTCATATCGTCAATGGAAACATTCCAAAAGAACATGAATTGAAACACATGTACAATCAAATATATAAGTATTTAACTAAGATGATGTTTCAAAGAACATTCAAAACGCGAGCTTAAACTACACACCATATTGTCTTACCTACACACTGACCTTGCCTATTCGTGACCTTCGTGTCCCAAATTCAATGTGTGTCAATCAACTACTTCTACAGATGATTTGAGTCAGGTTATACCATGACTCACATGGTAACTTCTAAGTGGCATTTTCACAAAGGTACCTACACCATTATGCTCTCCCTTTCCATGTCATGTTTCCAAAAAACTCCAAGTATCTTGAACTCTCATCTCTTTATGAAGGAGACTCAAGGAATAAAAAGAGAGTTTCAATTTGAACTTCCCTGCACACCCATATAACCAAATCCAATGTTATGTAAATGACATCCCATTATTTTTGAATATGTCATAAGTCAAATCAAATAACTGTTGAATAAACAATGTGTCATGTTTGCAATCATCACTAAAAAAATGGTACTCTTTAATCACATTGCGTGAATGAGGAGGGCTATACCTACCATCAATGCTCGCATGAGCATGCCTGTCAAAAAAATGTACAAATATTAACACCTAATCAAAGTGATAGTACCCACTATGTATCTCATTTTGGGGATAAAATGTGTAGTTATCAGAGAAGTCTACCACTGGGAATATTGTGCCTAGCTCAAACACCTAAAACATCTCATGAGAATGCTTGAATTCAACAGCTTTCCACCTAGACCCGCGAAAGTGTTTGATATATTTATAAATATTATTTTGGAATTTCTCCATGAAATCTAGAATAAGAATTTTTTCCTCAAGCAATTCGGTCCTTTTAGATGGCACAATGTCTAAATCAGGCTCACTAACTCTATGCAATAAAACTTCAAGACAAACTAGCTGTCAAGTGGGAAATTTAACAAGCTGAGTGAGGGAATAAACTGGGATTTATGTGAAATAAGTAAGGAAAGGAAGGATACTGATTTTTAAGGTTCCTAAGAACCTGTATGTTGGGAAAATTTAGGTTTAGAACATCGTCTAGGATGAATTTTTAATGCCCCTTTTTGTATTTTTGGATAAAATTATAAATTAGGCAAATTCAAGCTTAACTAGTCACGACTCTAGAAGGTTCCAACTTTCACCAAATGGTCCTGAAGTTGAAAGGAAATGGTATGGTGAGTATTAATACCTCCCAAGAGACTCTTTGAACACTTGAGTGCTGAATTTATGCCTCCGCAAATTTGTTTGGGGCTAATGACAGAAAGAGGAAATTTACTAGGAATTTGTGGCTAAATCCCCCCTTTGGTGTAGGCCAAATTGGCTTCCCAACTCAAGTACGAACCTCCAAAATTTCAGAAATGATTATGGGGATGAATATAATGCATTAGTTTATATCATTAATAATGGTTATTATCTCTGCAAACTAATTATAAAGTGCAACATTCGCATGACCACTTTCAGGGAAATTGCTTATGGGGAAATTGCATAACTAGCCCAATTTTGACATATGAAAGGTAGAGTTAAAGGTTAATATCATGATGAGAAATATATATACCATATACAACATAAAAATATCTCGCCCAAAATATTAAACACCATATAAATACCTCCATACAAGTCTGGTATACAACTCATTCAATATGGGAGTCAAATACATGAAAACTAGTGATTTAAACCATGGAATTGCAAGAGTTTCACATATGGATTTCTTGGATTTCGAATAAAAGAGAATAGGTAAATGAAATTAAAGAGTAATACATCATATATGGCTTTCAAAACATCATAAAACTCAGAGAAAATACCTCATAAAATCTGATATAAAACTACTTCAAGATTGTAGCCAAATACATCAAAACTAGTTATTCAAGAGCATGGAGATGCGAGCCTTTCACACTGGAATTTCTTGAATTTAGATATATAGATAATATGGTAATTAAATTAAAAATTTATACATGATTTATGGCTTCCCCATCATCATCAAACTTATATAAAATTCCTCATACAAATATGATATATAACTCTTTCCAAAATAGAAGCCAAATACATGAAAACTAGTCATTCAAGAGCATGGGAATGAAAGCCTTTCTTACATGTATTTATGATATTTAGAATTACAGAGAGTATGGACACTATATTACAGAGCCATACATCATATTTCACAGCTTGGGAACCAAATATACTCAGCAAAGCGTAAGCACCACTCCAACAAGTGCACCCTCAACATGAGAGTGTGGGGGAATGGAGAGAAGGAATGAGAGAATAGGGGAATATATGAGAATTAGACTATATGGAACTTAAAAATGAAACTAAAAATACTTAATTAATATCCAATTATAGGTATGAATTGAATCTCCATCAATCAACTTGGAAAGGAATCCAACTCCCTCGAAATTGGTTCACAAGTAGGGAGAGTGAACACTCATCGTGCAATGGACAAGCAAAATCTCTCCAAAATTCCAAAGGACAATTAAAAAATGATAAAAATATATTATAATTCCTCATGAAATCCTTTTTTTAACTTCATTATTCCTCCTAAGGTCGAATTTCCCTCCATGGGATTCCTCCAACTCATCTTAGTGGTTTAGTAACTCTCATGACACTTGTCTTCCTCTTCATGCTCCAATTATTTCCCCAATTTGAATGGCTGCCTATAACTCACAAATTAGACCTCTTGGTGTCTATTTTTATCCCTGTCATTTCATATTTTTCATATTTATGCAATCAGGTCTGAATTTTTCGTACTTGTCATAGAATCTTTCATCATTTGTTGTCATAGAGTGCATGGAATCTCCTTCCAAGTGGCACACATTGTATTTTAGTATCTTCCTCTTCCATGGGAGTTACTCTCCTTTACCTATTCAAATTCCTTGGCTCATTATATTATATTTTACACCACATCACCCTCCAATAGTGTTACATTACCCATGTGTTCGAATTTGTATGAAGATCATGCCGAGTGTGTGGGGAATCTAGTCATCTAAAGGCTCCATAAGCTTCCAAGTGTCTTCATGAACCCATGCCACCTTATTTTATTATAATTTATCCTTTATGTGACCCATTTAAATGTGAATATGGTAAACTAAATTCCTTTTGGGTCCCATAGCCCCTTATTACAAAATTTATGTCTCCATCTCAACCTAGGGAACTAGTAGGTTGGTGGACCATTATTTGCAAGTAGTATTATTTGGAAATTATTTAATGGGGACATGAAAATCCTCCCAACTCAATATTTATTGTCCTAGAGCAATTTCAAACATGGATTTTGAATAAAATTATTTCCTTCCAAAACTTTGCTTCAAACCTTAGTTGCAATTTGAGTAGTGGCACTCATGTACTACAATTTTGTGTTTCAAAAGTAAAGATACATGGATATTTGAATATTGATATATCCTATGACATAACAACTAACACCAAAAGGATTAATAAAATCCATCAAAACAAAATTTGTACAAATAATCTTCACCTCCATCTTTTGAAAACATTTTCTGAACTTTCATCCCTTTTTGCTTATGTATAATTCTTTGAAGTTGGTACTGAATTTCCAAGATTCCAAGAAATTTTCAGAGAGGAACCACCATGCTTGTTGCTGCTCTACTCTAATTACAATCACCTTCTCAAGTGGTGACTCAATATCCCCTACTGCTTGTTACCCCCAAAATTGAAACCAATCAAGGGCCTGAATCCCATTGCTTGTATTGCACCCTTCCAAAGATCATGAGTACAAAAGATAGATTATTTAAGTACATAAATGCATCATACAATTGGAAATCAAGAAGGTAACTCATCAAAGGATCATGACAGTGCTTGTACATCCAAGTAAGTATATCATCATGTGGCCCATACACACAAGCATCAAGTATTATATCAAATCTGCTCCAATGACATAGGTGAGGATCCCATGTCCTATAATGCTGATACAAAATAATGTAAGATTCATCAAAATAATAATCAGTCATGTGTTCTTTCATCCAAGAAGTGAATGGAGAACCTCCACCAAAATCTGAACCAAATAAGGAGCAAAGAAAACATGAAGACTTCAAGTGGCTCAAAGAAGTCTCATCAATACACCTATGAATATGTATATCATCATAATGTATCAAAGGATGTTGTTGCAAATGTAAATAAGATGGAACTCTAGTCATGTTATCATCAAAAGGAGATATAGGAATCCCATACTCCTCACGTGGCACCATAAAAAAGAAACCTTTCACCCATACTTTGTTAGGATGAATACTGCAAAATATGGAAGTGTAGGATGTAGGAGAAAGAACCAACTCACCCAAAGGATTAGAAAGTGCAAAATTTTCACTATGTGAAGTCTCCATAGGGGTAGGATTATGCATCTCCCTCAAAAGTGTGAGCTCAAGTCGCTCTATTTCCAACTTTATGTGTGACCAAGTCACTCCAAAACCCCTAATAAGGGTGACCTACAGTTTCCTGACTGGGTCAGCCCTTTTTTCCCAATAAGAGCGACCCAGGTCACCTATTTTTCCTGGTTTCGAGTGACCGGATCACCCTGAAACCACCGATAAGAGCGATTTAGTCAGTTTATAGTTTTTTTTTCGGTCCGATCACGCCTGTTTTTCAGTTCTAAGACTCCCAAGTTGCTTCTATTCCTTCAATAGGTGAGATCTGTGACTATTTTTCTTCTAAGTTGTTTCTTTCCCCATGGACCCTCTGTCTGTCCTCTTCATATTGCAGACTACTCTAATTTTGTCACAGCTATTTTTTTCGAGTACCCTATATGTTCTGCTTGCAACCATTTGCTTATTGTAGCTTTCTTTAGATCTACCTTTGTGATAGTCTTGTAGTGAAGGAAAAAATGTTTTTTTTTTCCAGTATTTCTTGCATTTCTAGGATGACATATAGATCTGTTAGGAATGCATTATTATTTTTTTAATAAATTGTGTGTTGAAAATTCATTTCTTCCTTTTACTTTGAAAATAAAATGCTTATCGTTAGTTGAAATTGTTGCTATAGAAATAGTAGTTTTATTAGTATGGTTATCATTTCTTTTTCAATTTTATATCTAGGTATGCACCACATGTGCACACATATCACACCTTAAAATTACATACTTGGTCAATGACCCCAAGCTCAATCTTAAAATTAACCTTAACTCAACAAATCTTAACCTCACTTAAGGACCAAAAAGACTTTTGTAGCTAGGTAGGATAGTAGGGATAGGCATCCAAAAAATTCCCCTTTGTCATTTACATTTGATACATAGAAGTTTTCCTTTTATGGTTACCAAATCCTCTCGTATTTGTGGACACAATACAGACCAATTTATGGGGGGGCAATCGTCTTAAGAGGGAAAGTGGAAAGACTAGAACCAAATGGCTTGGTGGAATGTTTCTCTCCACTAATTACTATAGATCATCCTTATTATTGTCTTCTCAATGAAGTTGTAAGTAACCTTTCCTAATGTGTCCTGAATGAGGTATCCTAGAAGCCTTTCTTTTATGACTCTTTTACCCGGGATACCTCTTAGTAGGGGGTGTCCATGATCCATATTGGTCTTCAATTTTGTTTTGTCTGACTACAGATTTCATCACCCTGTAGGGGAAATGATTTCTTAGGGCTTCCATATTTTTGTTAGGTGACTGCTTGCTCCTTTATCTGATAGGTTACCAGGTTATTTCATTTTTATAATAGTATTTCTTGTTGAATTTGTGTCCATTTCATTGTAGATCATTTGTTCTAACACATGGTTGCAGTAGGTTTTTTAATCCTATTGTTAGCCTAAGTTCCTCTTTATTGAGAGCCTCCTCTTTCTCATCCAATGTGATTAGGATTTTCAATCTTGTTGGCTTGAGTTCCTCTTCATTGAGATCTCTCCTCTTGCACACTCAGTTGCATTGGGATTTTCGATCATGTTTTAGAGATCGATATCATACCCGNGATTAGGATTTTCAATCTTGTTGGCTTGAGTTCCTCTTCATTGAGATCTCTCCTCTTGCACACTCAGTTGCATTGGGATTTTCGATCATGTTTTAGAGATCGATATCATCCCCGCCTAGTGTTTATGATCCTGTCACAATTGCTCCTCTGAGGTACTCTCGCAAACTTTGAGGGAAATCACTTCAGTACAGTTTCTTAAACCACACTTATTGAACCCCAGTTCGACACCTTTAACCATCTTCGAGGCCAGTTCCTAAGACACCTGAGTTTAATTATGGCTCCTATCAATCAAAGTCACCCACACACTCACCTACTAATAACTCGATGGATGGAAACGTCCCAACTCCATTTTTTGGGGGAACCATTAGCAGTGGAAGTGGTGGCATCCCAATAGTTGTTGTCACGACTAAAATAGTGATAGGTTGTTTAGGGACTACCATTCCTAGTTCCACATTGATTTTGAATCTAGGGGGTAGTATCCCCACAATCCTAGCCGCGACGACCACCTTTGTCAAGTCAAAATTCCCCCCCACCCTCAACATAGGAGGGTTCACCATCGCATCCTCGTCCAACATAGTTGTTGGTCCCACCGTGTATTATCCAAGTGCTAATTTTTCATTTATGTCCAATCTCAACCTTCCTGACTTATCTAGACTAACCAACAATATGATCTACCATGATCCAACCTAGCCCCTATGCCTACCTAACTCTTATCATATATCCTGAAGTTTTAAGGGAATGCCATGGAATACCCCCAAAACCATATCATGTATTTCCACTTATGGTGTTCCTCCAACTCCATAGTGGAGGACTCCATTAGACTATGCCTACTACAGAGAAAATTTATTGGTTTTGCAGGCAAGTGGTACATCGACCAAACCCATGGGGTGCTCCCACCTTTGCGTCCTTAGCTTTCACTTTCTTGCAATTCTTCTAATTTCCCATCTATCATGATGTTGGGGTATAAATCCTTCCTTCTTTCCGATAGACTTATGCCACCCACATCACTGACCATACTCATCAGTGGCGTAGATGATGGAGTTTAAGCAAGATAAAACTTGATGATAGGATATTTTTGGATTGGTTCCTCGGATCCCTACTCCTAGCCATTGCTAATGGTGTGTCCTTTAAACTCCATCAAACCAAGGAAGAGGTTATCCTTAAATCCCAATTATTTAGCCTCATTATGTCGAAGAGGCACATTCTACAACACAATGGGGGGTTGTGTAACTCCTTCTATGCTCATCTTGGAGTTAACATGTGTCCTTTTAAATATATATATATATATATATATATATATATATATATATGTATGTATGTATGTATGTATGTATGTATGTATGTATGTATGTATGTATGTATGTATGTATGTATGTATGTATGTATGTATGTATGTATGTATTATAAAAAATAATATGTTGGCTCAAATTATATCTAAAACATTTACAACTACATATATATATATAACCACACAAATTAAATAAATCAAAATCCTTCCTCAACATTTGCATTCTAAAAGGGGGCTTTTACGTCACGAGATTTGATCCCTCTCGGCACTTCATAGATCCCATTTAATATGGATCTATGTTGGTTTCCGCACAATCCAAATAAATATACACCATCCTCCTTAACACCCCTTGCAAAGACTCCTCTCAGAAGGATCCATTGGGTGCATCTCATTCCGTAGATGGTGTCATTGACACTGTCACATATATAATTATACCATATACATATTTACCCCCTACATCGATGAGTTACACATACAGTAACACCCCTAGCATTGTGTAGCCTCAGATGGGATCCTTTCTAATAGTAGGTTGTGGCCCTAATCTATCATGTGCATCATCATATTATGAAGTGACACCCTTTTATGTTCATCTGCCCCCTACCTCTCATGTCCATGGACCATCCTATCAAGGACCCATAAATCATGGTGCCCATTCTCAAGGTTACATAACACCCCCGACAATAACACCCAATTATCTTGACCCCTCACCAATATCTATAGCACAGGCCCCTCCCTAAGCTCCACCTTTCTCTCAAGGGAAATTTTATGCCCAGCAGAACCAACCGCAAACCCAACCATCCCCCAATAACTAACAAGGATATTCCAATCAAATAAAAGGTAGGAGGGAACAATCAACGCTAGGTAGGGGGCAGACCAGGTCCAAACCCTCATGTAAATAATGGAGCTAACCTTGGAAATCAGGACTTTAATTAACCACCTAGGTAGGGAAAGAACCCACAATTATAAACCAACCATATGTGTTCCTTCTGCAATGTATACAGACATTACACACGTCACTTCCCTCATTTGAATAAAGCCCTTCAACTTTGGGATGAGGCTAACCATCGAGAAACAACTGTCATCCTTCAGGAACAGACCAGCCCACCTCAATTGGTTCAACAACCAATGTTGTTGCAAAACCATTTTACCACTCAAGGGATAGTAACAACACATTCGATGACCATGTATACCACTGCGCCTGCTTCCTCGAGTTAGCACCCTGATTCAGGGGTGCAAAAACTTTTAGTGTTGTATTTCAATGTTAACCTTCTAACCCAAAGAAACCAGTATGGTTCGGCTACCGAAACTATCCTCGTCATTAAGGTCGTCGATTCCACCATGTGGACCAGTCACTGCATCTACCTAGACCCCCAACTAATGGGAATCCCAAACTCCCCAAATTTGATTTGCGATGCATTGTGAATAATCCCAATGCTTGAGTTTCTCCTAATTATAGAATTATGGTCGATTTGTCCCAATATCCCATCTCCATTTCAACTTTGGAATTTATCAAGGATTGCCCCACGCAATGAAAATCCTTATTTCCAGCGTTAGGTGCGATCGACCTGTTTGATTCATGTTTGCTCACATTTTACTTGGATTAGTCAAATCCTCAGATTCCTTCATCCATTGCATTCCAGATTCTCATGGAAATATGGAACTTAGTCATCCATTGATGCATTGTTGACTAGGGTGCATCCACATGTGTTATGTCAACCTTTGTTTGGTGGAATATTTGGTACCTAAGTTAGAACCATCCACGACACCATTACGCACTTATGATGGTCACATTGCTCAACCCTAGGGGCATCTCCTGAATGTTCATATCGAGTTAGTTGGAAAAATCATCCCGATTCACATTGATTTCACTAAAAATAAAATTGATTACAACCTCCTCCTTGGAATAGCTACATGTATGCTATGAAAGAATTCACTTCGTCAATATTCTAGCTCATGATGTTCCCTCATGAAGGGAAAGTCATCAAAATTGACCAACTGACATAATAGGACCCCAAGGAGTCGGCTACTTTAGAGAATGTTGATTTCCCTATGGTCGATCATGCTATTAATGGCGCTTCCATATATGCACTTTCTTCCATATGGATAGGTATTTTTAGTGATGCCCCCATGACTACCATTTTTCAAGCCTTCCCCCCACCCCCATCGACTACAGATATATCAAATTTATGAATTCTTTTTTTTGGTATACCTACACCCCAAACTAAACCCCAACCGCCACCATAGCCACAATGAGCACCCACCCCCAGCTATTTGTTAGGGAACTAATGGGGAGATACTCCTATACAAACAATCTCGTTCTTGTTTCCACCTTTTGGAATCATGAGTACACCCATCATGGAAACCCTTAACCTTCTGGTGTTGACATTAGGCATTCATGTTTGGTACATATCCTCGCCAAACCCATACCTGACCCCACAAGTTGGTTTCACATGGGTACAACCCATATATACGCCCAATCATGTACCCCCCAGTTTTCCCATAGTAACACCCTTAGTGCCCACACCTCCTATAAGAGCGTTGAAGGTGGCAACAAGAACCACCCCACCTCCTCTCAAGAATGAGGATGGGGGAAACTCAACAAGTGCAACACCAATAGCAAACCAGACCAAAGTCATGAAACCACCCCTTTTGCCTCATCTCAAGCTGACCTCCTTATGCTTTGTACAATGTTTTGGGTCACACTACATAGAATTGTTTGAAGCTTCCCATCCTATGCACTCACTCGTAGACGTTAGATGATGATCCCAATCAGAATGTTGTATTCGTCTAATTTCCTGGCATTACCCAAGTGTGCAACAAGTACCTTTGCACAAACCATCCTTGTGTGGTTTGTGTCCTTCATGGCCATTACTCTCAACACTGTCTAGATATTCCCGAATATCAATCTATGTTTGTTGACTTGTGCATAATCTCTTTGGAGTCTTAAGTCACTATCATCAAAGAATTCCACCCCCCAACCTCTTCTTCAAATGAGACAAACACCATTTGTTTTATCTCATCAAAAGATCAACCTTCCACATCGTTGGATAATAATGATCCCTCCCATCTTTCCAACTAATGCTTTTGAAGTGATGAAGAGATACTCAAAGCCTTAATTGAACCTAACTTCCCTTAGGATTTCATGCACCATCGCGCATATTTTATCCCTAAGAAGTCTACTTCATCTATGTCAGATCAATTCTTGGTTGAGTAGAGATAATTCATCCCCCATGGAAGTGTTGATTGGTTCAAAAATCCCATCCCATCCCCTGACACCTTTGAGGAATGGAACATGTCCAACATCTCACCCACCATTCAGGTAAATATTTCCGTTAAACTAGCCATCACTGAAAAAATCACGTTAGGCACCTCTTGCACCCAAAATAGGTTTTTACCTACAAGGCACTCTTCCAATAGATTCATGACCTTTTTTCTTGGTCATACAGTAAAATGCTTGGTCTCGACCCTAACATTATTTATCATAACATTGACACATTGCTTGATCTTGTACCCATTTGCCAAAAGTAGAGACCAATCCTTGCATCTAAAGAATCGATCGCAAAGGATGAGATTGAGAATCTACACCAAGAGGTTTCATCTACCCGATCACATATACCACTTGGGCTTCCAAACCTGTCCCTCTGAACAAAAAATAGGGCACCATACGTGTATGTACTTATTTTCATGATCTGAATATGGCATGTCCCAAAGACAACTTCATTCCCCCTTTCATCGACTAGCTCATCGACACATCTGCAAGCCACAAAATTATTTCCTTCATGGATGGAATTTTCAAGTACAACTAGGTCCATATCCGTAAATACGATCAGAAAAATACCACATTTACCACCCCTTAAGGAACCTTCATTTACCGACTCATGTCATTTGGTCTTAAGGATGTTGGAGCCACCTTTTAGTGGGCTATGACTTTCTTCTTTCACAACTTGGTTCACATTATCCTTATTTACTTAGATGACCTCATGGCTCAATCCAAGAAACGTTTTCAAGACCTATAATACCTTCGACAAGTCTTCCTCCAATGCTAAAAGTATAAAATTGACTTGAACCCCCTCAAGTGTGTCATTTGTGTTCCTATTGTCTAGTTACTAGGTTTTCATTGTTTTCCAAAAAGGGATTATTGTCGATCCCATAAAGGTTCAAGCCGGTATTGATCTTCCATCCCCACACACTTTGCGCTAGTTGTATAGTATTCAGTGCAAGGCAACTTCTTGCATCTATTTATTCTGGACTATGTGATGAAATTCAATGGGATCTTTCACCTACTTCGAACCAACATCCCTTTTGTTTGGGATGAATAGGCACAAGCCAATTTCGATGCGATGAAAAATGATTTGACCTTCGCTCCCTTGATATCTCCACTGGATTTGACCTTCGCTCCTTTACAATTTGGAATTTGAGTATGCCATCATAGGAGTGTTTGTCCAAGAATACGCTACACGTAAAGAGCATGTGATCTACTATGTAAGTCAGACTTTGTCCATACCCCCGTTACAATATCTATATGAGGAGAAAATGGCATTAGCTCTCGATTTTTTGGGTCAGATGATGTGCCACTAAATATTTATGATCTAAACCATAGTTGTGGCAGACTTAAATCCCATGATATATCTTTTGAGTCCTTTCCTTGTCCAGGTTCACATCCCTAAATGGATCGTTATCCTTCAAGAGTACGACCTTGATTTTTTCTCCCCCAAGATTACCAATGCATTGGCCTTGGACCACATTATTACAGACTCATCCTCTTCATCTACATCATCTCTACTCACCATCTACCTTCCTTATGAGAATTTGTTCATTATTTCCTCGAAGGACCCATGGTATGGAGACATCCTCGTCTAGTTGCATGCCCAAAAATTTGGTCCCCACCTTAGTCGTGATGATCATGTTGCATCTGCCAACAAGCAGATCAATATATCCTCATTGTTAATTCCCTTTATCAACGTGTCGTTGATACCATTTTGCATAGATGACTCACGCATGATGAGGTTGAACAATTCCTTAATGATTGTCATAGTGGAGCCTGCAATAGCCACCTCTCTGGAATGGATACCACCCAAAAGGTCATCTACCCTGGTTATTGCTGCCCATCCATTTTTATTGACTACATTATGGTAGCTAAACATTGTCTCAATTGCCAACTCTTTTCCCCAAAGGCAAGGACACCCCCCCACTACTCCATCTTCATTGTTACCATTGGTCCTTGCTGTAAATGGGATATTGACTTCATGGAGTGTGTCACCCTACTTTGTCTAGTGGCCATAATGCATCATTATGGCTATTTATTATTTCACCAAATGGGTTGAAACCATGCCCACATTTAATTTCCAAGCTAACATTTTGGCATGGTTTTTATTCAACCACGTTATCACTCATTTCAGTGTCCCTCGCCAACTCATATCCGGCCATGGTAAACATTTCAAGGACATCATTTGGAAATACCTCTCTCAGTCCTCTTGACATTTGAGAACCGGTACTACTACTCCTATTATTCACAGGGAAGTGACCAAGTTGAGGTCGTCAAGAAGATCCATGAAACCATGCTCTAATGGATGGTATACAAGCACAAGTCCAACTGGCACCACATGATTTTTCTATCCTTATGGGCATGTCGAACCTATGCTAAAACCATGACTAGTTTTACCCCATTCCATTTGGTCCACATTGTGGAATCAATCCTCCAAATCGAGTGTTAGATACCAACCCTGTACATTACCGTCAAACTTTTACTCAATACCTCTCCCTTATAGAAACGCTTTCTCATTATTGAACAAGTGGATGAAGATCACATTTATTCCACTAATATGATCGAAGCTACCTAGCATTATTATAAATACCATTACGATGCACATGTTCATCTGCATACCTTCAAGGAAGGAAACCTCGTCCTCATTTATGGTCAATCCTGTGACAATATTAGGAAAGGCAAGTTCAAACCCATGTGATAGGTCCCATATGTTGTTAAACACTATCTCGATAAGGGGAATACCTCCTAGATAATTTTGAAGGTCACCTCTTAAACAACCCTCGCAATGGGTTGTATCTCAAGAGATTCTATGCTTAATTTGACTGAACCTTTTGTTCGATGTACTATAGTTTACATCTTTTTTTCTACATAATAATTATGGTTTGTTTCCATGTTTGTCACCAAATGGATCATGTTCCCTCCATTCATGTCAGTTTCACTGACAGTGTAAGTAGATGGTCCCATATCTCTCCTCATCCACATGGGTCATGTACTCCCCTCCACATGAGTTGATTCATCTCGATGGAGTGTGTGTTGGTACGACCACCAAAAACCAGGATGAGTATGATGTTGTGATTGGTATCTTAACCACTACCCTCCATTTGGGTATCCATCACCTCACTATCTTTCTAGACTCCCAATTTCTTGTCTCCCAATTGAATAATTGATATCAAGTACACGATCCTTGCCGCTTTAGAAAGTTCCTACGCAATAGACAACTGGTTATACATTTTGAGTTCATTTCATTCATACATGTCACAACGTGTTTCAACTGTGTTGCATACCAAATGGATAATGGCATTCTAGAGTGGCATATCAATTATTGCACATAGGAAATAAACCATTCACATGCATTCTCATATTATTTGCATCTGCATGTACATAAAGCATAGCATAAACATCATCATGGTATATAAGGATCATAATCATAGAGACCATAAAAAGTGCATCCACATGCATGTATATATAATGTCATGTCATAATACTACAAAAACAGTATAGTCATGTATACATAGAGGATCCCCAACAACTTCCTCTAAAATAATAAGTGAGTATATTAATAAAAAAAACCATGCTCATGGCAATGGGAGGAAGATCCACAAGTTATCAGCTATTCATCAGAGTCATCTGACTCATCCTCCTCAATATCCTCTCCGGTGCTCACATCCTCCTCTAGAGGTGAGTCGCCCTACACCATGGCTCTCATATCCTTGGAATCCTTGGCAATTTTTTGCATGATGGGCCTCCACTCAAAAGGATTCTGGTAGTAGATGGAGATCAAGCTATCATCCAGGTACTACCAACCATCATCAACCACTCCCTCTAGCAATAAATCTATCCCTAACTACAGTGAGTCTAAAGTATCTTTGACACCCCGATGCCACCATTACCCATGAGCTGGGGGTATATGCCCTCAACTCTCCCTGTGTGCCTCTGGTATCTTGTTGGTGGAACTAGTCCAATATTTTCACACACGTGACTATTCATTAGTATCGACATCATATATAGACTCTAGATACCATCTATGTTAGTAGTATAAGCATGTATATACATCAAAAATAAATTCTTTCATACCATCATACCCCCAATCCTGACCAAGAGGTCGAGGAATCTCTACATATCCCCTGTATTCCATGTCGGCATATGGGTATTTGTAAATCACTACCGATAACTAGTGCCATTATGTAAATAGATCTCAGGTGAAGAACCTACCCACCAAGCCACCTCCCTCCTGGATCATCATCTCACACCATCAACTCATCCTAGGATCCATCGACCCATCGTCGTGCACTAGTATGTGCAGTCATAGTGTAGGCACTCACTCAAAGAAGAATTGACATAGAAATGACGAGATGCAAAATTCCCCTCCCCCCAAGCTCGCTTAGTTTAATGCTCATTGAACCATAGTCAAGTACATATGGGCCCAACCAAAATAGGTGCCCTCAAGCACCCTCTCTACCAGCATCAATTTTTTTCCTTATATTTTATGTGATCCACTAGATCCCAGCACTAGAACAACAACAACCACGATATGTTGAGTCTCGAGAATCTCAATGTAACATATCAGTATATAATATTTTTTGACCCTTGTAGTCCCAAAACAGTGAGGATCTATCATGTCTTGCATTGAAACATCCCTTGAACACCTTGGTTGCATATCCTTGATCACCCCCATCCTTAGGAAACCCGTCATGAAGTACACATCCTATAGGGTGATCTCTAGTTGCTCACCTTACACCATGAACACCTCTGCATCCCAATCCCAGAACTCTACTAGCTTATTTAGGAGCAACGTAGTGCTATGCATTAAAGGGGTCTCCATGAATTTCAGAAATCCATGCCATGCCAATTTTTCCCTTACATCTTGGTCACCCTCAATCTCCCCATGGATATCACTCATGTCTCGCTCTCGCCAGTTCACTCATGGCATCCTATATGTCCATAACATTCAAGTTAGTTTCTGAGAAAAAAATTGTCTTCTTCATCCTGGGTCACACCCTATTTGAGGAATAAAGTGAATTGGGACGCACCTGTTCAACCAAACTGGGTGACCACAGATCACTCTTATCCACCAAACATGAGTGACCTAGATCTCACATGTCCTCTGGACTGGTGTGACCCAGTAGCTCCTATCTCCTCAATAAGAGTGACCTAGTCACCCTAGCTCCCCTAAAGGTGTGACCCAGCCCTGAAACCCTCCCTATTTTTTTTGGGGTCCCAATAAAGACAAAAACCAACAAACAAATGGACAAAATACTAAGAAGCATAAGAGCAATTACCTGGAAATCTTAGAACTTGAATGCACCGGTCCAATCGAAATAATTCATCAATTATTTCTCGATTCCCTCCACACAACCTCTATAATCAATAGTGAAAATGACATGTGACAAGTGGTCTCCCCCCTATTTTGTAGTACTTTGGTTCCATTCCTTCTTTCGATCATTTTGGAGCCATGTTACATCCTTTTTTGCGTCATTTGCACCACTGAAATCAACATTTTGTGCTCCTCTTTATTATGGGGACCATTTCTCATGATCATCAAGCATTTTTTGGCCATTTTAGGATCATCTAAATTTGTGTGCCATCATGTAAGTTACCTTGAATATGTATTTTTATGTTATATTCATGTTTTAAACACACATTTATGCTCGGGTATCATTGCTTTGTGTACAAATACAGGTTATGGTGGTGCTCCTCCTTTTCGATGAGGTCCTCCTCTACAAGTATAACTTCTTAACTGGCATATAAGTCATCCTTTCCCATAGAGTATTTGATGTATTGATCCAATACCCACTTTACACTTGTAGGATCCCCCTTTTTCCAAGCAAGTGTCTTAGCCTAGCCACCATTGCATTTTCCCTTGACCAGCAGTAGAACCTCCCTTACATGGGTGACTGTTTAGTACCCCTTGTATTTGGTGCCCATGCTATTCATATCCCCATAGTTAGGGATTACATATAGTTTGACATCCATAAATGAAGCCGCATGGATCCCCTCACATAATCACTCATTGGCCATTCCCTATAGGTGGACTCCCAATATGGATTTTCCTTTCAGCTCTTTTCCGACTCCTTAAAAAATGAAAAGATTGTCGAGAAACCTTACTTTATTTCATGCTCATTAAAGTATTTTAAAGAGTGTCCATTCATTATATCTTTTACCCCATTTTTGGATCAGGTGGACCAATTATGAAAAAGGTATACTCTATTCCATTTGGATAGAAGAGCTCTCCCCTGTATACTTTTGTGTTTTTTGGGGATTTGTACACTAACTTTATGAAAAAAGAACACTTACAAAGTTTTATTTAGGTTTTCAGAATCCCTAAAATTGAAAACATCAGTGAGCATTGTTTATCTCGATCTCAATAAAAAATACATGGGACAATACCATGTCAAGCACACTTTGATCCCTTCTTTGAGCTCATTAAATAAAGAACAAGGATCAAATGGTTCCTCTTAGCACCCCTGCATGTCACACGTAGTACCTTATTACAACAACATTCCCAGTCGCCTTTGTTTAGAGTATAATGAGATGGGTCACCCTTCTGGTCATTTCACCACACAATCAGTATTTTCCCCTCTAAGGTTATCCCATTGTAATCACACGTAGTGTGATTATCCCCACCTGTCGACCTCAACTGTTTTCCCCTCCCCCTATATCAATTTCATATATTGCCAAGTCAACCATGTTGTCATACTTTAAACAAAGAAATTTTGAATCCCATAACTCATTTTCCCTTGTATCCCCCTACAATGTATCGGTCTTATGTCCTATTGCAGTCCATGTTGGGTTTATTCCCTCACGCTCCTGTCAATGAACCATCATTACCTTGGAAGCTACAGGTCTCGCTCTGTTGACATCAGCACATATGTTCCAGAGGATAGAATGAGATGTCCCTATACCTTGGCCTCATAATGATCATTGATGAGTTCCTTAGACCACCTCAGGGGAGACGTCAGTGCCTCTTCGAACGATTTTTTTCATGTGATCAACATTAACTACATCATCGCATCATTGAGATTTGTATAGGGTTTTGGTCCTCTCATTATTTGGTCGAATACCCCAGATATCCTTTAAATCTAGCACATTGGTGAGTATCTTTGGAACCATTCCAGTATTATGTTCCTTGTGATATATGGGTTGTGTTCACGGCTGTAGTGTTTGAAATCCCTTCAGTTCCAAGATTCCTAGTATATCTAGTTTCAGATGCAATTCATTTGAATCTCTGAGATTTAGACTCTCAGTTGTTGGACCCCTTCAGATCCAACAGACCATCGATTATTGTGATCTTACATTCTTGGTGAATGTCATTGTTTCCAGTCCTAGTTCTTCATATCAACAATGTTTGGACCATAGGTACACACCAAATTTGAGTCCCTCTTGGACACCTATGATGTACACGACAATTATCCATGTATTGATTAGGTTCCCTTTTTGCCTTGTTCTTATTTTTATATCTTGACACATTGAGACTAGCATGGGTATGCCTGCCTCATCCATATACTTGACCCTCACATCTTAAATCTACACTAACCCAACTTACTTTGTCATCAATGAGACAATATAGATTAAACTTCACTATATTACACCTCTAACTTAGTGTGGCATGGTATATTCCTCTATTTTTTTAATATATTCCTTAGGAGCACATTTTAGAACTTAAAATTTTTCTAATGTGTGCTTCACACGGGTAATTACCAAGGTGCATCCGTAATACCAGCCATTGTCATTGGCACTAGACTAAGTTAGATGTCAATTATCCATGTGTGGGGTGCCTTTTAAGACTAATAGGGCCCTTTTTCCATTGCAAAAAACTTCATTAATCATGGGAAACCCTTCACTTTTCCATTGGAATTGAATCTCAATCTAGTTCCTTGTGCATAAGGCTATGGATTTGTTACAAAAACAAAATACAATGTCTACAAAGCAGATTTGGGGGAATCAAACACTTTTACAATGAAACATCAATTTACTATATACATCACTACTCTTCATGGATTAGACAGAATTTTAGGAGAGGGAGGTATAAAATGAAGAAAAAAGGAAGAGGAGGAGGAGGAATAAGGAGAAGAGAAAGAGGGCGGTTGAGGAGGAAGAAAAATAAGAGAAGGGAGAGGAGCATAGAAGAAGAAGAAAATAGGGACAAGGTGGATGAGAGATAATAGAAAGAGGAAAAGGAAGATAGGGATAATAAAGAGGGACAATAAGAGGGGGATAAGGGGGAAAGAAAAAATACAAGGGAGGAAGAAAAGGAGGAAGAGGGAAAACCCAAATCCCATATTGAAAATCCAAATATTATCTCACATTTCCAAAACCCAAATTCCATTTTGTTTGAATATATATATATATATATGAGTGTTTATGTATGTATACACACACACATATGTGTGTGTGTGTATACATATATATGTATATATACATAGATATGTGTATACATAGATATCCAATGAATACAAGAGATATAATGATGCCCCACAAATATCTCTTGCTTTCTCCAATTGAGTGCCTCCACAAATCCCTTTCTTCTCCAAGAATATTTTCCCTAAACCCTCGTGTGAAAATCGATATGAAGGACCCCCTATTTCAGCTTATATGATAAATGTATAGTTAGATCAATGCAAAACTTGATTTTCATCTCTTTTTTTAACTTTGCATCGATTTAGTGCCATAATAGCGTTGATTATCATGACACAAATACAAAGTGCATGTTAATAGTGTTGTATTTGCATCTATATTATGCCATATAATGACACCGTATTTTTTTGACACTATGCACAATTTCATGTTGTGTATATTATTTCATATAAGTACTATAACTTTGGATGCTTAACACCAATTCATTTTGTTTCAACATCATCAAACACCACACTAAAACAAGTATATAATCCTAGTCATATTGTTATAACAATATCTATATATATATATATATATATATATGTATATTATTTCATATAAGTACTATAACTTTGGATGCTTAACACCAATTCATTTTGTTTCAACATCATCAAACACCACACTAAAACAAGTATATAATCCTAGTCATATTGTTATAACAATATCTATATATATATATATATATATATATGTATATTATTTCATATAAGTACTATAACTTTGGATGCTTAACACCAATTCATTTTGTTTCAACATCATCAAACACCACACTAAAACAAGTATATAATCCTAGTCATATTGTTATAACAATATCTATATATATATATATATATATATATGTATATTATTTCATATAAGTACTATAACTTTGGATGCTTAACACCAATTCATTTTGTTTCAACATCATCAAACACCACACTAAAACAAGTATATAATCCTAGTCATATTGTTATAACAATATCTATATATATATATATATATATATATGTATATTATTTCATATAAGTACTATAACTTTGGATGCTTAACACCAATTCATTTTGTTTCAACATCATCAAACACCACACTAAAACAAGTATATAATCCTAGTCATATTGTTATAACAATATCTATATATATATATATATATATATATATATATATATATATATTATATACATTTCCTTAGAATATAGGTCTTAGGGAAAATCTCCATGCACTTCCATGCACTTCCCCTCATTTAAATCACCCTGAGTCACACCAATTCTTCAAAAATTCAAGGTACATTTTATGATAGGTTATCTTAATGTGAATCCTTTCAAGAGAACATGTCTCATCCAGTGTTTCCCTTCTGTGGAGGGATGCAATTTGACTGAAAACGATATACATAGTGTCTTTTTTTCTTCATAATTTGCATTCTATTTTCTCATCTCAATAGTTTTGATCATGCTCTAGGATCGTCTTTAAGAGTGAAAAACTCATTAAAACAATACCTCACTCCCAATAATTAATAAATCAACTTGAAGCCATAGTAATTCTTCAAGAATTCAAGGTATGTTGTACGATGGGTGATCATAATGTATATTATTTCAAGAGAGCATGTCTTGTCTTGTGTTGCCCTTCCTTGGAGGGTTGTGATTTGACTAAACATGATATAGACAATGTCTATTTTTGTTTTCAGAATTTTTGTTCTAGTTTTTTTTTAGCTCAAGAGTTGTGTTCATTCTCTAGGATAATCTTCAAGAGTGAAAATAAATACCTCACGCCCAAGTATTAACAAATCACACTAAAGTCATATCGACTCTTCAAGAATTCAAGGTCTGTTATATGATGGGTGATCTTAATTTCAATCCTTTCAAGAGAATGTGCCTCATCCATTATTTCCCTTCCATGGAGAGTTGTAATTTGATTGAACGTGAACAACTCATAGAAGTAATACCTCACTCCTAGGTATTAAAAAATCATCCTAGAGTCACAATAATTATTGATGATTTCAATGTTTGTTGTACGATGGGTGATCTTAAGGTCAAACCTTTCAAGAGAATGTGTCTCTTCCAGTGTTTCCCTTATGTGGAAGGTTGTAATTTGACTAAACATAATATATGCAATGTTTAGTTTTAGTACCTAGGCATGAGGTATTCCTTCGATGAGTTTTTCACTCTTGAATATGATTCTAGAGTAAGATTGAAATAATTGAGATAAAAAATAAGAACGGAAATTGTAATCCTTATAATTATTAAAAAATATTATTATTATAATAATAATTATTATTATTATTTAGAGGTGGCAGGCGTAAGGGAAATCATCATGAACTCTAATTGAAACCAATAAATAAAATATGTTTGAAGGCTTGGGACGACAACAAATAATGAAGTTGGAGCATTAATCGTATATAGATATTTCATACTACTTAAAACAAAGGATTCATGTCGCAATAGTCATGAGACATTCTATCATTAGTCATTGTAAGAAATTACAAACAAATGTATCACCAAGAGATAAGACCCTACTCATGTGGATCCCACCAAGTGACCAATGAAAGGGGTCAATGATCAAAGTTTTACAAATTGTACTCACATATGATGAAATATGACATGATTAAACTAGACCTATAGTTTACTAACATGGGAGGGTTTTAGAACTCAAAAATAAGTCATGTATGTCCTCCTTAAAGGCCACAACATTGGGAGTCTAAAACAAGCCAAGCAAGGTTGAACCTCAACTGTTATCCATGACATGGAGTTACAAATGCAATTAATATATCCAACAAATCCAATACATGCTTATATCAATCCATCAAGTAATACAATGATCTTAAAAAAAGGAGAGAAGACAACTTAGGCAAAGCCACATTGTTCTAGCAATAACAAAGCACATAGTAGTACGCCTCTAAATTTAATGGAAATAAATCACAAAATCAAGTTAGGGAAGCAAGAAACTACTAAAATGTCAAGCATGCACTTGTTGATGGTGAAACTTGCCAAGCTTATCTCTTATCTTTAAGGATACCTAAATTGTCAATGTAGGTTAGATAATACTATAAATCTGAAAATCTACTAGCCCTACTGACCCAAGCTCAATGAGTGAGGCCTAACGAATATGAAATCCAAAACACGAAATCCATATTCAACTGTGTCCAAGTTGAATCTTTCTATAGACTCTAAAATATTTTACTTGTCAATTTAGTATATATTGTTGTTTGCTTGAAGAAAATAACACATGACTAGATAGTAAGGTTTTGTTGTCAAAATAAGCATAAAAGATTTCAACTTTGTAGGTGATGGGAAAGATCTAAACAATGTCCCCATTGGTGAACATGGAAACAATGCAATGATGAATGTGAAAAAATATGTGGAAACTATGGATCAATATTGAATTGTTGTTTTCCACACTATAAATATCAATGTTGCCTCAACATCAAATTATTCAAAACTAATACAAAATGTAACTTCTTGCAACATCGTATTATTATTTCTATATCATCAATTAACGCCATTAAAATGTCACCTTTACCCCCATGACATTGTAGAAAAATTAATCAACATTATTATATTTATTATAAGCCTAATAGGGGGGGGGGTTCACGTCATGACCTATGTCATCATAGATCCATGTAAGGATCATATTTGCTATGTTGGTAGGTCAATCATAATTGGAGTGGGGGCCAACATACCTATGCATGAAGGTCTAATCCATAGATGGATGTTATGCGCAAGAGGAAGTGCATCACTATAGTATGGGGATGGAGGTGGATTGTATTCTCAGAAAGGTATTATAAATAGTAATTTGAAAACATCCAAACAAAAACCTAATTTGAGGCTTTTGAAACCATGAACCTTTTCTACCAAACTATTTCCCTATAATTACTATCAATCAGGTGAAATCTCATTCTCAACAATTGAGGCTCAAAACAAGGTATATTGTTAACACCAAAAAATTGCACACCTTTCTCAACCCATAGCCACACCATGTAATTACTGTGGAAATTAAGCCTAGTTTTAGCACAATTGAACTCACAAAAATTGTTAAGAAACATTCATAGATCCACTCAAATTGGAGACTGAAATTAGTGCATATCACTAACTTGCATTTAATAAGTTTACACCAACCAACCTTATTAATGTAGTGGTTGTCAAAATATATAATTACATCAGAGATTCAAAAGCCTAAGAAGGAAAGTTGAATCCTTGCAATTAGCAGGCTTACTAAAGTCAAAACTTTCCCCTAGGTGCATTAAACACTTTCCAAATCAGTCAAGGAGGTCACGAATTAACTGAATAAGGCATGTTAGCTAATGAGTGATGGAATTCAATGGAATTCAATGGACATCATTTTAAGAGAGAAAAAAATGGAGGATGAGTTGGGAAAAAAGAAGGAAGTTTCCATGAGATTAGATTTTACCTTTTCCACCTTAAATCTATAAAAAACAGTCTAAATCTATACAAGGTGGGAAAGCGCACTTACTAATCTGGGTAGTCAATAAAGTTGGCAGAATCTCTAGAATCAATGTGGGGTGATCTTGGATGTAAACGTGGAAAGTGTTGACCAGAATTGCAAGTGGAGGCAAACTACCTAGTTTAGAACCTAGGAAATTAATCATGAAGATTAATAATAAAAAAAGAAGTATGGGTTTTTGAGTATTCTAACAATTACATCATGATCACTTTCCATTTCCACCATTTGGACCTTCACATGCCCCAAAACCCAAAGTTAAAGATTAAATTGGCCCATAATCATTATTTTGGATATTTCCTCTTTCCATAAAAGAGGGAAATTGGAAAATCCCCAAAAAATTAAAAAAAATTCCCCCAAAATAGGGAAATTCCCCCAAAAAGTCAAAAAAGTAACAAAAAGGGGGAAATTCCACAAAAAAATAAAAAAGAAGCGGAAAAACCCTAATACATATCCAATACCGAGGGCCACCCAATACCACAGGCCAATACCAAGGGCCATTTTTTCTATATAATGAATGTGAATGTCCCTCATTTGACACACTTTCTCCAATCATTTTCCTTGTTGTTACTTTGTTGAAATATCCATTGAAACCCTTGAAGCCCCTTTGAGCCTTCTTGTTTCACCTATTTTGGAGAATTTCCCCTCTATGACGTGTGGTTGGAGAGCATCAAGCTACTAGGAGACCAAGAGAATTCTACTTTGGACAGATGCAAGGGCCCTTGCCACCATTGTTTTGAGGTATTCCTTGGTCTATATTCAACCCATTTTTTATAATAATAATAATAAATCATTATTTATCCTTCCCAATACTTGTTGAAGAGTGTATGTTAGGTTATGTTATATTTTGTTTATTGACGCACATGCTTAGTTTAGTTGTTATTTCCGTCATTTCTTCTTGTTTCATTCAGTAATTTTTTTTCCGCTCAAAACTCTACTTGGGTTTCCCTATACCTTAGTAGGTGCCTTTCAGCACATGCTAGTGTAAAAAACCACCAACCTATATGATATACCATTAGAATGGTCCTAGATGTATCTATGTCATCGTGAGGGAATATTTTTTCTATGGGTCGGATTTAGGATAGAATCTTATTAGTGAAATCATGGCAACTATGAATTTGGGCCACTAAGAGACACTCAACTTGTGCCCTTCTTAGATTACGCATACGAACTCGAATTTAGGCAAATGAGGGATCATTGGAAATATTTTTCCAAGTGAAATAGGGTATAACCATTGGATTTTCTAAAAAGTCAAAATAATTCCTTTCAATGACTAGTGAAAGGGGTCAATCTTGAAATGTTTCCAAATTGTGCTTATTTTTTTATAAAATGTGAGTTGATCAACTTGGACATGTACTTTGTTGATATTGGATGGTTTTAGAACTCCAAAATAAGCCAAGGATGGCCTCCCTAAAGGCCAAAAGTATAAGGAATTATAGTTAAACATATTTTTTTCATCCATTTTCTTTTTAAAATATTGAAGTTTTTTAACTTAAATTCTATGGAAGGTATAAGTCTTATTAAACATATTATTGTACATGTGTGTCAACGGTTGGGTGGTGACTTATGCTCTTCCATAGAATTTTAATGGTACAAATCTCCAGTTTAAAAGGGATTTTACTATATGTTTGCTCAACCCATATTTGACGTGAATGTTTATTTCAAGCTTTTAATATAATCATGGGATCACGTGTTGGATTTTTCGGTCTCTAATTTTATTTATTTCAGATTTTGAGTTGTGGTATTTTTTTGGATTTAATGAAGCTAAAACCTATCTTTTTTATATTTTATCGGAGTATGCAACATTATTGCATTGAAATACATTGTTAATTGACAACCCAAAGATGTCTTTGAAATTTCTCTTGATCATTCTTAAAACATATGCCCTTAGAATAGTGTATTAGCCCAAACTTTGAAGAGGAGATGGGTTTCAAGGAGGATGTAGACAATTAGGAAGGGGATAAAAAGTATGGGGCATCTCTTGACCATTATTAAAACATGTTTCCTTAGAATATTGTATTATCCTAAACTTTGAAGAGGAGATGGGTTTCAAGCATGTAGACAATTTGGAAGGGGATAAAAAGTATGGGATAAGAAGGAAGTGGGTTATATAAGAAGGAAGGTGATAGTAGTGGGGATAAGAAGGATGGCGGAATAATTCTCTTAGAATGGATACTAGCAAAGGGAATATCATCCCATCTTCTGAGTTTTAAATAATAATAATCACTAATTATTCTATTGTGTATTTTCACTACAAAATATTTAGACTTATCATATTGTTTCCACTATATGTTTCTCTCCATTTGGATGAAAGAACCTCTAACAAAGGATAGACTTCATTCTTTAAGGATCACAATAGCTCTTTCCTACATTTGCTAGTTCTGTTAATGCAAAAATTGCTCACCTAGCTCTACATAGTCTAAACCACATACATACATAATTTCCCTACCATTTTTTCCCTTACCTTTGACCTCCACAACTATGGTTTACCTTCATTCTCTCTCAAAAAGGCCAAAAAATTTCACAAAAGGGCTTAAAACCCCAAAAAGGGACTAAAACCCTAAATAGGGCTTAAAACCCTAAATAGGGTTCCAAAACTCTAAAAGAGTAAAAAGGTCAAAAAACCTTAAAACATATTATAAAAATAGGGTGGAGGTCTCCATCAAAAGATTGACTTATTCCTTCTTCCATTATTCTATTCCGTGAGTATGGTGAGAAACCATTATTCTCAAAGTATTCACACCATTTTGCCAATCATTCCATAGCCCCACTATCTCCGATCCGGTACGTTGAGGCATCCTCTGTACTAACCAGCCTGTGGAGAGGTGGTCCATTTCCAAGTTTGGGCACGGTGGCCCATTTTTAAGAAAAAATAAGGTATATTTGTCATGGTTTTTGTTTATTTAGTTTAGTCGTATTTGCTCATCGATTTCATTTTACTAATATTGTTTTTTACTGTAGCTTCCCTTCACAAACTCTACCCTTTTGTCCCATTGACAGAAGGGAGGTGCTTTTGTAAGTAGCGAGGGTGAAAACCATGCTACAGTTTTGGAGACCTTACCGGGTCGATCCTCTTGGATCCCTTGTTTCGCAGGTGCTTATTTTGTTTTTACTCATAGCTTTCATTGATCGGACCCTCACAGGGTCGATCTGAAGCTGTACCGCACCATTTCATGCCCCCCTTGGCCTCTATTGGCTTGGTTTTCCTGATTTTTTCCTGTACAACCAAGGTCACACCTTTCGGGCCCAAACCCACAACCCAGGCGCACCTTTCAGGCCAAATCCCACCACCCAAGTTGTGGCCCTAGCCCCGTAAAGTGCGACTCGCCTCCCAAGGAAAAGTCGTGCCTATTTTATAGTTTGAGCGACCGAGATGCCTCTATTTGGCCTGTTTGAGCGACCCAGTCGTGACTGTCAACTGGTTAAGTGCGATCTGTCTGTTTCTGAGCCCAATCACCTCTGCTTTTCCTATTTGAGCGACCTAGTCACGGCTATCGACCTGTTACATGCGACCTTCCTATTTCTGAGTTGATTTCTGTAATTTACATTCAATGTTGCATTTTAAAAGTTGGAAATTAACCCACTTATTTGGCCCCTCCTCCTCTACTCGGTCATCGCCCTTTGGGGTCTTCTGAGATACGATGGGGGGTTGAGTAAGTTTAGTAATAGGAATGCACTTTACTATTGTTCTCTTCAATTAAAAACAAGTGACTTTGGAGGCTACGGGGAGTGGTAGACCATTGGGGGTCTCATGACGTTAGCGCCCTCCTTGTTGAGAACCATGGACTTGGGGTTTGACTTGTGGATCTACGGGTGGACTTGTTTCCACTTTGTTGAGAACCCAAAAATCCCTCTATTATTTGAAGGATACGAAGTTGGGGTAGTCACACTACTGGTTTGCAAACATAACAGTCAGTCACATATTTTCAGACCCTTGTCTGTCTTGCAGTTTGTTCAAATCTACTTTTACCTTTCAGACCTGCTTTGGTACAACCCTTTACTTGTTTCTTGCAGGAAATCCATTGTTATATCTTTATTTGTTTCATATTTGAAATCAAAAGTAAAAGTTTCATACACAAGTGCACACATAATCGCACCAATAATCAAACAAACGCGTTTCATGACCCTGAGCGAAACCTTAAAAGTAACTAAATTTACTTAATAACATTCGGTTTGGACATAAGTCTCATTCACAACAACTGTGGGAAGTACTTAGGCTTTTCCCTTAAACTCAATGTGAGGAGTACCAAAGGAACCCCAAAGTAGTTGGCCAACAAGAGGACCTGCCAAGGGAAATGGGCAATGACCCCACAGGATTGACTAGATACCCACCTGTGAGGAATGCCAAAGCACTGTCTTTAGACAGTCTTGGTGGCCGAGTGACTCCTTTTGAGCCAATAGGAAGTTGATTTAAAATGGGGTCCAAAATTCATTACCTATTACTACTACAACCATCATTTCTTCACCACGATATTCCCATCGACTTAAAAGGCACTCCCCTCAGTTTGATTCTTTAGATTGCCACCATCGAGGCCCTCTTTGACAACCCTCCTCACCTTCAGAAGGACACACAACCTCTAATTCTGATTCTGATTCCTACCAATCCGAGCCTAATTTGTTTACTGCCTCATCTAGCACCATGGCTGCAATCCATCCTAACCCCTTCCATGAAGGGATATCCCATCGGAGGGTGTGGTCCCATGTCTGCACATGCACATAGTATGTTGCACGTATGATCTAGCTACCACTATGATAACATACTATTAGGTCCAAGGACCTGCCCTAGAGGTCAAGGCTTCTCCGTATCTCCCCGGTATTCCATGTGCATGTATGGATCATCCTCTACAAGGATAGGAAGATGCCACCATTATGCAAAAAAGCTCTCTGGTCGAGAAACAATATTCTAGACTGCCTCTCTCCCTACAAATTCTTCGGGACATTTCTCGGAGTCGCGTCGATTTCTGTGCCACCAAACGAATCACACCTTGTATGTTGAGCTAGCTCCATACCCATAGGCCTCCATATGGTCTAGTTTTTCCTCATGCACCACTGCACCAGGGGAAACATCACTAGCTGCTAGTCAGAGTAATCCGGAGTCCATTTGAGATGTTGTTCGCCCCATCAGGTTTGATTTTTTGCCCTCTTTCTGTTGACGAGACCCTTGTCTCGTGCTCTCTCTATGATTTTCTGGGCCATTCCCTAGAAGCCGCCTTGGTTTTCATGCCATCATGCAAATACCCCCTTGTACGTATTGGCATGTTCACGAGCCACTCGCTCCGTCCATAATGCACAGTTAGCCATATTTTACCACCATCCATCATCTTGCAAGGGGGATTCACCATTGTTCTGCATTTATGCTTTTCATCCATGTCCACAACATAACCTACTTTCATATATCAAAGAATTCCCCCTTGCTTGATTGACCATTATGGAGTTTTTGTAAGCTCTTTTCTGACTCTTAAAAGAATGAAAAAATCGTTAAGCACGCTTGCTTCCTTTCCCGCTCAATAAAGTATTTGAAATGGCGTATATGTAGCCTCATTTACCTCCTTTTTTGGACTATGTATACTATCATAAGAAAAGGACCACCTTGGCTCACTCAAGCCAGGAACATTTCCCTTTGCATTCTTTTATTCTTTCTTGGGCATTGGAACTGAACTTTACGAAAAAGTTCATCATGGGTTGTCTTTAAGCTTTTTTCCAGCCTTCTCATCAATAAAATATTGTCGCTAGCAAACTTGGTTTCGTTCATGCTTGTAAAAGTATTTGAATGACTATCCTTTCAGTGTAATCTTAACCTTTTCCGACCTGATTAGAATACAAATGGTAAAGGAGTCTTCCTTTCCCAAAGGTTGGGAAAGCTCTCCTGCACATACTTTTATCCTTTTTGGGACTCAGGAGACTACATATGAAAAAGATACCACACAGGAGTCTTCTTCATGTTTTCAGACTCTCTAAAAATGAAAACCCCATCGAGCATTTACTTTCTCGAGATCACTAGAAATACACGAGATCATGTCATAACGGTTTCTTTCGATGTCATCCTATACTATAGTTTGGAAGCTTCCCCTAGTTGGGTCACCTTTGTTCAGAGTATTCTGCACCGAGTCTTCCTTGGATCCCCTGGGTATTCATATTCCAATTACCTCCCTTAGTATTTCCCATTTACAGTTACATTCCCGGTATTATAGCCATGATTCCTACCCCATGAGTTAGTTTCATTTGCTGCCAGGTTAGCCCTGCCGTCATACTCTAAACAAAGAACTTTAATTCCCACGTACTCCCCTACCCCTATTCCCCCCATTCTTTATGCCAGTCTCGACATTTTCCCACACCTTTGATTATTCCCCCTCGTGGTTCTCGTCAAGGAAACATTATTGACTTGATTAGCTGCAGGCCTCCCTTTGTCGACATCAACACATCTATTCCAGAGGATAGACCCAAGGGTCCATGTATCCCGGTTTCATTCACCTTCTTGATGAATTCCTTGGACCACTTGAGAGGAGTCATTAGTTCCTCTTGGGGTGGTTGTGTCTCACATGCTCGACTCCATCTACATCATTGCACCGTTGAGATTCCTACAGGGTATTGGTTCTTTCAGTATTTGGTTGAAGACCCTGGTTATCACTTGACTCTAGCACACTGGTGAGTCTATTATGGGACCCAGACATGCTCATGTCCCTTGTGATTTCCGAGTTGCGTTGGAGACAGTGTTTGGAATCCCCTAGTGTTGTGCTTCCATGTATCTCCAGTACTTGATGCTGCATATATACACCTCCAGATTCAGCAGGGCATCAGTTGTGATGATATTGCATTCCATGAGAATTCCATTGTTCCTATGTATCAGTTCTTCAAATCAGCATTGTATGCATCCTCTCATTGAGGAGACCATTATGTAACATCAGTTGTATATATTGATCGGCTCCCATATTCTTTAGCCTTTATCCCATTATTTATTCTTTTGACATTGTTACGAGCATGGGTATGCCTGCCTCATCCATATACATGTCACACATTATATGTATCTCTCCCATTGTTGGGAACCATTAATATAAAAACCAAAAGACACTGTCGTTCGAATGAGGAAGCACCGCTTCTCCACATGTCTCTCTAGTCTCTCCACTATCCCCATGATCCTATGATGTATGTCGGCCATACGATGAGCTCCAACCCTCACACATCAAGGGGAAATCTATTAACGCAAAAAATTGCTCACCTAGCTCTACATGGTCTAAACCACATACATACATCATCTCCCTACCATTTTTTCCCTTACCTTTGACCTCCACAACTATGATTTACCTTCATTTTCTCTCAAAAAGGCCAAAACAACTCACAAAAGGGCTTAAAACCCCCAAAAAGGGCTAAAAACACAAAAAGGGCTTAAAAACCCAAAAAAGGGCTTAAAATCCTAAATAAAGCTTAAAACCCTAAATAGGGTTCCAAAACCCTAAAAGAGAGAAAAGGTCAAAAAACCTAAAAACATATTATAAAAATAGGGTGGAGGTCTCCATCAAAAGATTGACTTATCCCTTCTTCCATTATTTTATTCCTTGAGTATGGTGAGAAATCACTATTCTCAAAGTATTCACACCATTTTTCCAATCATTCCATCGCCCCAGCATATCCCATCTTGTACATTGAGGCATCCTCCATACTAACCATCCGATGGAGAGGTGGCCCATTTTCAAGAAAAGAGAAGGTATATTTGTCATGTTTTTTTGTTTATTTAGTTTAGTCGTATTTGCTCATTGATTTCGTTTTACTAATATTGTATTTTACTGTAGCATTCCTTCACAAACTCTACCCTTCTATCCCATTGACAGAAGGGAGGTGCTTTTGCACGTGGCAAGGGTGAGAACCCTGCTACAAGTTCTATTGCACTGTTGTAGTTTATAAGATTAACGATGAGTAAAAAGGTGGCCACATGTGTATGTATTATCGATCAGAGTTTTATTTATTTTTATGTATTGTCAATTATATGCATTGATTCTTCGTCATTTTATTGCAAGGAAAAGGATTTAGAGATACCTTAGTCATGACTTTAACCCATATCCATGTACTTTTATCATCATTATAATCTAACTTAGATTTAATTTAATAAGGAACAATTATTTAGAATTAAGCTATGGTAGTTGGTAGGTCACATGACTAAGTACTATCAATAGCTTTAATGGTGGTTTTTTTTGTCTTCAGTGTAGTGTATTAGCCTAAACTTTGAAAAGAGGGAGTGGGTTACATGGCGGATGTATGTGTGCATGATTTCTCAGTTGCAATTTCGTTTCATGGAGTAGTAGCACAACATATTTTCATAGAAATGCATGTATTTTTTCCTATTGTAATAGACTTGGTACATTGGGTGTGATGCGCTTGACTATATAGTTTTTTTTTCTAATACGTACATTTTTTCCCTAGTTTTCTTTTTTTATATTACTACATTACCTTCCATTTTCTTTTATTCTTACTCATTTTCAGACTTAGCTACCCCACGATATATTCACTCAATGAATCTCTAACATAGCACATTCGTTCGTGGCACATGAAACAATACCCCTAATTTTAGTAAATATTGGAAAATACCTCCCAAAATCGTTTTTTTAAACCCCCTCCCAATATGCCTTCCCAATTTAAAAAAAAAACTATTTTCACTAGATATTGAATGTATCCATTTTTTCATTAACATTTTTTATACCCCTTTATATTTCGACCTAGTATATTGACATGATACCCCTCTTATGAAATCCCTAAGCTAAATATCTTGAACTTGCAGTTTTCTTACCATCTAGTTAATCACCAAAATATTTACTTATTTGATATCCCTATCCAAAGTATGCTTCATGAGAAATCTCAAGGCCATAAACTCAACATAATTACTAGATTTAGCACCAAGACCTACTTTGAAGCTAATTGTGTGCACATCTTAAATATGTAGAATATCAACAACCCTACTAAAGTTATTAGGCCCTTTCCTAGTCCCATTAAAAAACCCCATGCTTGTGAATGTACATGATTGGGAATGATTTTAATGAGGAATTAGAAATTTAACTTCTAAAAAAAACTTGAAAAGAAGGAATATGTTTGTCCTCAAATATCTAGAAATTCCTTCCTACATGGATGACTGGACTGTATATAGCCTTTTGAAAGAACACAATACTTTGGTTGATGTTTGACTGTTGCAGTATCATTTAACTAGAGAAATAGAGAATAAAGAAAAGCGTAATTACATATATAATGAATGACTGGAATAACTTAGCGATCGGCAGATCCTGTCGGTTGGCGGGGTTCGATATTGATTGCAAAGTCATATTCCCCAAGGGATCAAACATGGTAATGCTCTAAAATCCTTTAGCTCTTTCTTATGCACCAATCCACACATTAGTATTGCTTTTATATTGTTTTTCCTCTCTAGATTTGTTAGGCATATGGACAATTTATCATTAATAAATGGTTTCAGCATCATTTTAATATAACAAATAGATCCTAGGACCATGCTTATTTCTCCTCTACGAAACTTTCCATGTCGAGACTGTTAGTGATTGAGCAAAATATGAAGAAACTTGAACTTTAAAACTTTAATCCATAATAACAGTGCATATAAATCTCATCAATAATCCAAAGACATAAATCAAACCATAGAACACGGGATATACCTTGGGAAAACCCTCTACTGATTTAGAGGATAAAAACCCCAGCAAACGATCTTAGAGTATGATATATTAGTAGCAGAGAATGATTACAACACAATAGCAGATTGCTTTCACCGAGAGCACCAAAGAGTGGAGATCGAATGGAGCACCGTATCTAATTTGCCAAGTGCATAGCACTTTAATAACAAGTCAAATTAGGTTTTACAACAAAAATAGAATGGTTACATGTAGCAACAACTTGTTAACACTTTGAACACTGATTCATCTTCAATCATGCATCCCCATGATCTGGTGCCACGCTAACACTCCATAATTATCTTGCACAAGAAGATATGTGCCTTCCATTAATTAACTAACTCTAACTAAGTTGTTAACTGAGCTGAACTGAATGGAACTACATGCAATTGAATGTAACTGAGTGTAACTGCATACAACTAAGTGTAACTGAACTGAACTGAATGTAATTGAACATAACTTAATGTAACTGAACTGAACTGAATGTAACTGAGTTGAATTGAATGTAACTGAACAGTAACTGAATGTAACCAAATAGAACTAGTGCTTCTCCATCAGTGTTTATTTCCAACAATCACTTGCATAAATTAAGGAGTTGATTCCTTAATTAACTGAACTTGTTTACCATAAATAATACTCAAATGATATCTAATCAATTCTAGTTTACTTGGTGGAAACATATGCAATTCGAGTTCTCTCTCTATCTCTGTGCTTATATTAAATATCTCTACATTGTCCATATGTGTTTTCATTAAATAATCATCTCTATAATATCATACTCATAAGATCGTTTCCAAACCTATGATCATATGTATTGCCCCAGGTCATATATTCATATTCTAAAGTAAATCACTCTATGGGTAGCTAATCCCTAAAGGATACTTCTAGTACATGTTGATCATGACTATCCATACACCACATAGTATATCTACTTTACATAGTAAAGCACACCACCTCACAACATGAGGATATTCGTAGGGCTACACAAGCCTACTATCCACCTCAATCATATGAGGATATCCGTAGGGTTACACAAGCCTACTGTCTTGATATTACTCACAAGACTGGAGAATGACTCCTGATGCTGTAATCTCAACACTCCCTCTCAGCGGGGGAGACATTCTCTGCCATACCAAGGTTATCTCGGAAGTGTTTAGACTTCGTCACAAATAGAGGCTTGTCACAATTTTGCAATCTTCTCATCAGTACCTATGTACTGGAAATCATGACCATGACTTCAATGAAGTAAAACTTCATCCCGAATGTGTTTTATTGTAAAACACATATAGGGTTTTGAGAAAGCTTGACTATTAACACCTACTGACTATAGGCTCAAGTATTTCACCCTAGTAGGTAGCTTCCCAAGCTACACTACCCCTCAGTATGTAGTACTATCCACAAAAACACATTTTTATTTTGTAGTACTCTCATACATACATTTTTCATATGTAGTACTAGCCACAATACACTTAGCTTTTGTAGTACTAACCTTAAATGACATCGCTTATCTCAGGCTAAAACAATAGCTGGATAGCAAAATCAATTAATAGGTCTACCATGTATCAAATACAATCCTATTCTAATGTAACTAAAAGGTACGCAAACATATGCTTAGTAGTAAGCATAAAATACAACAGGTCTGCTCAAAGACCAACCATCTACTTACACAAAGTAGCATCATCTGGATCCAATCCAGAATAAAGTTTCTCTAAACTAGAAACTATGGATTTTTTAAATCCATCACATACAACATTATACAACAAATATATAATAACATGCAGAAAGAAAGACTTATCTTTTCTTTCACTCTTCAACATTTGTTGACTTCTTGAATCTTTTGTTACCTGGAGAAGTTCTTTGTGAGAATGCCATTCTCTGTGATGTTCTTCAAGTCATGATCACTTTCTCAGTGATCCTTCTCTTTATATTTGCAGCACCCCAACTACCTCTCCGAGAGGTTGTAATTGTTCTCTAACAGTCCAGACTATAAATAGTCTCTGAGACTTTTGACCATGTCTCTTCTCATGTGGATTCTCTCCACAAGCTATCATAGCCCTCTGCTACCTAATTCATGTACGATGACTAGCTGTTGGGGAATTTATCTGCTATCGCCCATGAAGACACATCAATACTCCCTCTTCAACTAGAGGAGTTATTATGTACTATACCAAGCTTGTCCCGGACAGAAGCTTAGTAAGAATGTTGGCAATGTTGCTCCTCTATGGATATGTACCATGTCTTAAATATAACTGAATAGAACCCTTTAAAGATTTAATGCTTTTCAACATGCTCTATATATAGCAACACATGTGATCTTCCTCTATCACTATATTAGTCAGATTCCATATATATTTAAAACTCTCTTTTACTGATCAAGACATATACGAGTCCACATACACTTGTACCAAGTAGATACCACAACACATGCTTTGTACATGTCTATGTACAAACTGCAAAGCACATAACAGATCCTGGGACCTGTGACTAACCAAATACATCTCAACATACTTGAGATCCTCCAAATATGAAATAAGAATAATTTCATATTTACCTTCATATGTGTGGCCATGGATTTGTAGTCCATCATCCTGAAACTCTTCAGGCTATTTTATTGCACATTTTCCTTAACTGAGGAAAATCTTTGTCTGGTGACTGCCACACCACTAATCATAAGAATCATAACAATATTCTTGAATACAGTTCTTAGCTTCCTTCTGAATATGAGCATCATGTATATCTCCCTTTTACAGAAGGTACGTCAACCAGTTTACACTGGTTCTTCATGAGCTAGTGAGACTAACTACTCCCTCTCACCATGCAAAATGTGAGAATCATAATATGGGTTCTCCATCACAGATACTTATGCTCATATATATATGAAGCTCTTTATTTGACACATGAATCTAAATAAGATAGAATATCTTTAGGAGTCTTCACATCTATCAAAATATAATTAAGCCATCTATTTTGTCTGGTTCCCAAGAGACATAGGAACCTCTCGAACTGTTCTCTTCTAGGCTTGGTCATCAGAATGACTCCACATTCGTGTCTATCTTTACTTGTAGGTAAGGGCATATTAACTTTCCCTACAAGAAAAATTATTCTCATCGTTAGAACCATTTCATACTCATGAATTTTATTCACATGAAATACTTTCAATATACTGATAAATATTTACTTAGTTATGTACAGATATTCACCAACCCATTTATCATAACCCATTATAATCTTATGTACTGATATGAATCCCTATATGAGTCATATATCAGTCCACAAATTCATTTTATGAAAGAAATATACAGCCATGTGTTCATATCTCATGAGGTAAGCATGAAGCCCTCTATCTAGTCAATCATGTAGTCTGATGTTCACAATTTATGAAACAAACATGCTGCCCTAAATCTCATTTCTTGTGAATGATGTTTTCAGCCTTATATCAGTCCTACATAAGTCTTATATCAGTCTTTATATCATCTCACAAAATTTGGACTCAAGAGATTGATAACATTCCAATAAAGATAGGAACAACAATGTATATGCTAAACACAATTCCAAGACTAGGAATACAAATTGTAATAAAACAAAATATGATTTTATAAAAGCATATGATAATTAAATAATCATGCATCCCAACATTCATATATCATGAATCAATCATGCATCCCAACATTCATATCTCATGAATCAATCATGCATCCTTTATATTCATAATCATGCATGCTCTATATTCATATTTTATAAAATAATCATGCATGCTCTATATTCATATCTCATGAACAATCATGCATCCTCTATATTCATATTTTATAAAATAATCACGCATGCTCTATATTCATATCTTATGAACAATCATGCATCCTCTATATGACTGTAATGAAACCATTCAAAATCATATAGATATAAGTAGCATATAATAAAAAAATCGGGTACTTATCTTTTTATTGTTTTGCATGCTCCCTCTTGATCTCTACTTCCTTGTGGAGATTACTATAGTCCCTCGGTCTTAATCTCTTTGCAAATTTGAGTGCATGCAGGAGGTAGCAAATCTCTGCATGGAGAAACTGGATCCCATGCAACCCAAAGCGAATGTTCTTCTTTCAAAGAAAACTTATTCCAATGATCATCCTCTTCTTTGGATGATATCTTAACTTTATGAGATTCTCATTATACACAAGATCCATTGAATAATGATAATATCCAACTTACAACTCTTGGATTTGTTCCATCAATTGGTTCACTTTAAGAAAACGGCCATAACACGAATTTTGAGAATTTCATCTTCAAATACCTGATTGTATCTCTCACACAGATGCATAGTTTTGAAATATTTTTGCGAGTAAGCTAAATCGGCCAATTTCGGAAGTGGGTTTTCAACCATTTTTTTTATTCCCCACTGATTGATCAAAATGTCTCCACGAAATTTGTCTCCTGAAAAGTGACGAAAATGGTGCATGTTGACTTGGTCTTTAATTCGCCCTACATAAAGAGCCCTCACTCAATGAGGTCAAATAAACATATAGATAATTCTCCTCGAGAATGATTCACACTCTTGCCTTCAATTTGGAAGTATATTCAAATTGGTCTTCCGGTTGGATGGAGATCGATGCTATCGCTCCAAGCTCTTTGCTCAATACTTCTCAAGATCACATGGGCTTTAGTTGCTTGCACAAACTAAGCTCTTGCATGCCCTTGCTCTGATACCATGTTAGTGATTGAGCAAAATATGAGGAAACTTGAACTTTAAAACTTTAATCCATAATAACAGTGCATATAAATCTCATCAATAATCCAAAGACATAAATCAAACCATAGAACACAGGATATACCCTTGGAAAACCCTCTACTGATTCAGAGGATAAAAAACCCAACAAACGATCTTAGAGTATGATATATTAGTAGCAGAGAATGATTACAACACAATAGCATATTGCTTTCACCGAGAGCACTAGAGAGTGGAGATCGAATGGAACACTGTATCTAACTTCCCAAGTGCATAACACTTTAATAACAAGTCAAATTAGGTTTTACAACAAAAATAGAACGGTTACATGTAGCAACAACTTGTTAACACTTTGAACACTTATTCATCTTCAATCATGCACCCCCATGATCTGGTGCCAAGCTAACACTCCATAATTATCTCCCACAAGAAGATATGTGCCTTCCATTAATTAACTAACTCTAACTGAGTTGTTAACTGAGTTGAACTGAATGGAACTACATGCAACTGAATGTAACTGAGTGTAGCTGCATACAACTGAGTGTAACTGAACTGAACTGAATGTAACTGAACATAACTTAATGTAACTGAACTGAACTGAATGTAACTGAGTTGAACTAAATGTAACTAAACAGAACTGAATGTAACTGAACAGTAACTGAATGTAACCAAACAGAACTAGTGCTTCTCCATCAATGTTTATTTCCAACAATCACTTGCATAAATTAATGAGTTGATTCCTTAATTAACTGAACTTGTTTACCATAACTAATACTCAACTGATATCTAATCAATTCGAGTTTAATTGGTGGAAACATATGCAATTCATGTTCTCTCTCTATCTCTGTGCTTATATTAAATATCTCTGCATTGTCCATATGTGTTTTCATTAAATAATCATCTTTATCATATCATACTCATAAGATTGTTTCCAAACCTATGATCATATGTATTGCCCCGGGTCATATATTCATATGCTAAAGTAAATCACTCTAGGCCCGTAGCTAATCCCTAAAGGAGACTTCTAGCACATGTTGACCATGACTAGCCATACACCACATAATATATCTACTTTACATAGTAAAGCACACCACCTCACAACATGAGGATATTCGTAGGACTACACAAGCCTACTGTCCACCTCAATCATATGAGGATATTCGTAGGGCAACACAAGCCTACTGTCCACCTCAATCATATGAGGATATCCGTAGGGCTACACAAGCCTATTATCCACCTCAGCCATATGAGGATATTCATAGGACTACACAAGCCTACTGTCGTGATATTACTCACAAGACTTTACAACATCACCACCTCAATCATATGAGGATATTCGTAAGACTACACAAGCCTACTGTCTTGATATTACTCACAAGACTGGAGAATAACTCATGATGCTGTAATCTCAATAGAGGCTTTATTTTCTAGAACCAACAAAAGAAATTTTTTGACATCAAATGCTAGGAGAATAGCTCTCATGATATTTTGATAATCTTCCCCTTTCTAGTATCTTTCTCAAAGTTCTCATTCTTTGCATTATGTTTTACTCCTTTGATGTTTTACTTTGTGAAAAATGTCTATGCATGTGTATTGTATCTATGTACGTTTATTTTCTAATCCCATTCGTAGTATTTAACAACTAGTAAACATAATATATAATTTTTTATTTTTTTTAAATGAATGTTCATTTACCATATGAACTCCATTCATTTTTTTTAAATGGTAGCATCATGCTTAAGGTGGAAAAATAGATATCCAAATAAATTACCTGACATTTTAATTTTTATATTTGTTAAAGACATTAAAAGAGATGTTAGTTAATCAAGTTAGAACTTTTAAGTTTGAATTAAAACCTGCATAAACCATTAAGCACGAGGATAAAAATATTCATAAAATTACTCATTTAAATCTCTCTATTTAAAATATTCATTTTTATTTATATATTTTTACTTTAAACGTTTTTATGGTACTTTTATGTTAAACTTGCCACATCAAAAAAATTACCAATTTTGTTTATCAACATTACATCCATGATACATCTTTTTCACCTAATGCCATATGCTTCTCTGGTGCAATTATACAAGTCCTTTGGGAGTGTTGGCCATTTTTTTAATGTTTATATGCAATTTTTAGAAAGGAGAGGAAGAATTGTTTCTAAATATAGACTTTGATTCTCATGTCTTGGATTACAACAATGGAGACTTAATGAGATTTTCCATGGAGGATCATTTCCACTGCACAGACATATCACACTCAGGTATAATGCAACAAAATATCTTAGGGTCAATCTTATGATAAAGAGTATTATCACCTACAAAATGTTGGGGGACTTGGTTCATATAAGCTTTTTCTAGATCTTGTTCCAAGTTAAACTATAGGAAAAATCGCACCTAAGTTTCATTCATGCTTCCTAGTCTTTGAAAATTCACATTAAAGAACTAGTTATGCCTTGAAGGTTGAAGCAAAGGCTTACTTTTAGCATTAGTTCTTTGGCCAAATTACATGTAAACTACTGGTCTATTGGCATCTCTACTTGCATATATACATTGGCTTCTCTAGAGATGTTGTGAACAGAAATATATCGAGACATGACCATAGACAAATAATGTGTAAAAATACAATTACAAAAATTTGATGGTCTCCTAACTTAAAATCCAAATCTATCGTAATAAATAAAGCCTTCTTGGAAATTCAGAAATCTAAAGATGTGTTACCAATCTATGTCAGTCAAAAGGGGCAATTCAAAATATATACCATTCATCCTACTAGTGAAAAATAATCGTTCAATATCAGAGAGCTTTTCAAGGTATTGAAAAAATCAACTAGAAATTTACAAAAATATTGTTGAGGGCTATCTACATGAACATAACACAACTTTTTTTTAGCAACGCCACCAGTGGTATCCTGGTAGTTTTTTACCACACTTAGAATAATTGAAATCCTAAATTATGCTTTCTAAGGTAAATCTAGTGTGCATAGCTAGTTGCTGGGGCTGCAACTGTCATCAGTTGTTAAGTTGGCAAGGATTAAAAAAGAAACACAACCAAAATATGGAGCTGAATATTTTTTATGAACAACTCTCAGCTTAGTTCTTCTTGCATTAAGGTGGAAGTTAACCATGAAGTGGGCACATTCCCTACAAAAAGTCAAATAAATGTAATTACCTCACAATGTACAGAGTTGACTAAATGTGCACACATCCTAAAATATTACATGTGTTGTCTGCACATTAGTCAACCTTTACTATATCTAGTATTAGATATAATTCAAACAGTATATGAGTAGACTAGTGCCAACATATAGTTGATCAATACACAATTGTTTGGTTGTATTTGATCAACTATGTTTTGGTTATTGTAATCTACAGGTTTCCTACCTATAATTTTTGAAGAAACATTAGATATATAGGCTATCTTTAGAAGGATAACTTGCTAAAACCAATAAGACTTACTTGAGGTCTGCTTCAAAGTAGCCTATGTGAAGGATGAGTGTTTTAATCCAACATGGATCCTTCTTTAAAGTGCATTGAGCAGTGTAGACAAAATCAACAACAACCATTGATGGATTGTATTTGATCATTATGTAATAAAGCAAACACAACTCGACTAATAAAAATGCCTTATTTTCCATCTGAAGCATTTTGATAAAAGATATTAGAACTCATAAATGCAGAAGAGGATTGTAAGAATAACGATGAAGTAAAGATATTTTAACCAAGAAGAATGCAAGATTTCCAAGGAATTCTGAAAGCAGATATGATCAATGCAGCACAAGATTGTTCCGACAATATAAAAAAAGCGCCAGAGTTCGTATCTTTACCACTTTGTCAGGACCAACTTCTTTCAGAAACCTGACAAGGAATACGTCTGGAGTGGGAACTGTAAGATTGCATCTTAGTTGATTTAATATTGTATGCTCCTGAGGAGTATTATCGTCAATTTATCAGTTAAAATGCGTCTTTGGAGACTATATTGTAATCCAATGAAAAATAGAATATCAGTTAGAGCTAATTACCATGGCCGCTATCTATTCTGATGTGTATCTTTCTGGAAAGAAGTGAAGCAAGTCATTGACCTGTGGCCAAGTATGAACTAGTTATTTTACGTCAATATTTTGTGAGTCATTAATGCACTAGTTTTTGTATTGATGTCAACAAAAAGGGATACTTTTCTAGGAGTAGAGAGTTATGTTCAATAGAGGGTGTGTGCAAGTTTGTATGTGCTTTTCAAGACCCCAATAGGTCTTCTATTAACTACTAACTATTTCTCTATGGATGTCAGTATGTGATCCTACCTTTGGAGGCCATATTTCTTCGTATTTGAAAGCTATAAGAATTGCAGTGATCCCTACTAATTGTAATTTCCTCCTTGTAACATCCTTAGTAGAAATATATCTATCAATGATGTTCAGAGTGAGATACAATGTCTCTGGCATTAGTACAAATTTCACATGCACCTGAAAATTTAATATTTTGAAGTCAAGACTAAGAAATAGTCCATATAAACCTCTTCTAGATCTAATCTTAAAAGCAAATGGAACTAGCATAGGAACAGATTTGTACCTCTATCAACCAATAAATTAATACTTCAATCATCTTCTCATTGATTTCAACCTGCCTTGTCATATAATATGGAGGTACACAACTAATAGTCTGCAATATGGGGCTACCAATTTTTACTTAAGGAAAATATAGATTTACCTTTCAATTCACAAAAAATTACATTCATTGACAGAGAAACATACCTCAATGTTCCAGTAGAACTTGTAAATATCTTTAACATATTCAACAACTGCCAATTGGTCTTCAAGATCTCCGTAATCAATGCTAGGGAGAACCTCATGGAAGTCCCTACATGCATCCTAAAATACCCTTATCAATATTATTAATCATTTTCATCCCACTTAACGTCATAAATAAACACAAAGCAAGCTTAAGACTATAAAATACAATAGTAAATGTGGGTGCCTTTGGTCTTTGTATGTTTGTATTTGAACCAGTTCTAGACAATATTAGTGAACCAATACAACTTAAGTGTTAAGATAGACCCCACTTTGTGTTGCTAACATTGCAATCAATGATTGTGTTATGGGTTTCCTTTCTTTTAGTTAGATAGATTTTTTTAATATGCTTTCTTGTGTACATGAATCTATGCTATCACTAATAGAAATGATAGTATGGTTGTTGGAGCTGCAATTATCTTCAACATGTAAGTTGGTAGGGCGTAGGAAAGCAACATATCCAATAACTAGAAGTGAATACTTCTTATGAACAACTCTCAGCTCATTCCCTACTGAATTCATGTGGATTTTGACCATCAATTGTGCACATTCCCTGGGACAAGTCAAATAAATGTTATTATCTCAACATGTACATAGTTGACTAAATGTGCACACACCCCAGACAATTCAATGTTCACATAAGTCAATCTTTACCATAGCCTATAATAGATAGACAGAATGTGAGTAGATTAGTGCCAAGTTCCAACATATAGTAGATCAATGCACAATGTATTGATTGTAACTAATCAACTATGTTTGGGTGTTGTAATCTATAGATTTCCTACCTATAATTTTTTAAATAATCTAAGTTGTCTACACATTCTTTAAAAGTAGGATGCCTTATAATATAGAAGACTTACTTGAGGTCTACTTCAGAGTAGCCTGTGAAAAGGGCAAGTGTTTTACTCCAAAATGGATCCTTCTTCAAAGTGCATTGAGCAGTGTAGAAAACAACAACAACAATCTTAGATGGATTGTATTTGATCATTATATGATGAAGAAAACACAACTCAACCAAGAAGAATGACATATTTTCCATTCGAAGCACTTAATAGTACAACATAGAAATATTAAACCAGAAGAAAAGTTTAACCAAGGAGATTTTCTGAAGCATTTTGAAAGCAGATTTGAAACAATGCAGCGAAGGATTATTCCAACAATATCAAAAAAATTCACCATTTTATCAGGACCAATTGCCTTTAGAAACCTGATGAGGAATACATATGGAGTGGGAACTGTAAGATTGAATTTCAGTTGATTTAGTATTGAATGCTCCTGCCAAGTATTATTATCAATTTATTTGTCAAACTGCATCATTGGAAATTATGCCGTAACCCAATGAAAACTAAATATTTTAGTTACAGCCAACTACCATTGCCACTATCTATTCCGATGCGCATTATGTTGGAAAGATGGAGACGAATTCATTCACCTACATCCAAGTACGAGACAACCTTTTTTATTTCAATATTTTGTAAATCATTGTGCAATATGTTTTGTGGTGTTGTTGGCACAAAGATTTTCGTTCTATAGGAAAAGAGATTGGTGTTTACCCTATTAATTGTGTGTAAGTGTGTATATAGTATATACCTTTCACAAACCAACCGTGTCCTCTATTAACTATATATATACACTAAAGGTTTCCTTACACCCATCTTTATGGATATTTGTAAGTCGGCTTACCTTTGGAGGCCAGATTTCTCCATATTTGCAAGCTATAAGCATTGCAATGATACCCACTAATGGTAATTCCTCCTTGTAGTAATGTGAATAGAAAGGTATCTATCAATACTGTTCAAAGTGAGATACAATGTCTTTGGCATCAATTCAAATTTCATATACACCTAAAAAATTTAAGATTTTGATATCAAGCCTAAGAAATAAATCATATAAACGTCTTCTAGTCATGGGATTGATAGTAAATGAAACTAGCATGGGAAAAAATTGTACCTCTATCATCCAATCAATCAGGATTTCCCTCATGCTCTCATTGATTTCAACCTGCCTTGTCATAAAATATGGATGTATGCAACTCATTATCTGGACATATAGTGCTACGAATATTTACTAAAAAAACAAAAATAAAAATAAAAAATAAACCCTTAGAATTCCACAAATACTACAATCATTGACATAGAAATGCACCTCAAGCTTCTAGTAGAAGTTATATATATCTTCTACATATTCAACAACTTCTAATTGGTTTTCAAGGTCTCCATCATCAATACTAGGGAGAACCTCATGGAAGTACCTGCATGCATCCTGAAATTACCCTTATCAAAATTATTGATCATCTTTATCCCACTTACATCATAATAAACAAAGAGATATCTTAAGTCTATAAAACATACTAGTAATTGGGTGTGGATGTCAGTACCATTTGCTCATGCATATTTGGATTTGAACCAGGGATAAACAAGAAAGTATTAGATAATTAATAGCAATTAAAGGAATGCGATAGACCTCTCTTTGATTTGTTAGCATTGCAATCATTGATTGTACTCAGGTATTCCTCTTTTTCAATTGGCTAGGCATTTTAAATCCACCATCTTGTGCAATTGAGTCCTTACTATCACTGAAAGAAACGACAGTACCCTTATGCATAGCTATGGCATATTATGCCTCCTTTCTGATAGTGTGCCTCTGTTTGTTTACCCAGACAGCTCCTCCCTCTTATTTTTCTTATTCCTTAACAACAATCTTTGTTTGGGATTGTTGTGATCAAATAAGAGAGATTTTGTGAGGTCTCCTGCTTGGGATCACAAAAAATAGAGAACAAAATGAGATCCGTGGAATAAAATAAAGGAAGCAAAATAAACAAGCCCAGGAAATAGAATACTGGACATGAAGATCAGGAAAAAGGTTGACAAAACAGAGATTTTGTCTAGTTTCTAGTTCAATTGCCCTGAAGGTTGTCCTTAAAACAATAACCTAGACCCTTTTCAACAATCATACTAGAAAACAATCTGTAGGGTTGATAACTGGCTCTATTTAAACTTACTTGAGTACTGGAAGTCTCTACCTTGTTTACATTGAAAACCATGTTTACTTGAGACCTTCTAAATCAATAGTTATTCCACAAGATTAGGAGAGGATATTTGATGAAGAAAACACCAAATAGAACAACAAAACCACAAAAACAGAAATCCAATTGCAAAAGGACAAGGCCATTGGCAGGGAGTTGATTTATTATATGACATAATAAACAATAAATAACATCAAACAACATACTCTGTGACATCATCTTTGTTGATATTGCAGTTGTTGTTCAAATCTCCCACCAAATTGCCAATATCACCCAAGGCCCTCCTATTGTTGTCGATGGCTGCTGGTGCCTTCTTGTTTGGTGCTGCCATTGCAGGATCTACCATTTGCATACACAATTATGAATAAACACTCCCCACAAAATCTAATCTCGCATTTAAAACTATTGAAAATTTTCAAGATACCCACATATGCTTTGTTGCAGCATCTGGCTCGGAAACAATGTGCCTGCGGAGGTTGTATTCATGTACTCAAAAATACCAAAAACAAAACCCTAAACATAAAATTGTATTTATTTCATATCTGACAAAGAATCCAACGATTTCAACTAATAGTTACAAGCAAATTACCCTTACCATGGAAAACATTTTGCCTTCTGGAATTAGGGAGTGCTAAAATTTGGTAGTCTGGATTGTTTCAACGAATTTTGAATACATCAAACACACACTTATCCTCTGCTTACCTATGCCAACATTTTTCCCACAAGCTTTTCTTGGCATATGAGACTGACTACAAAAGGGAAACCATAAGGTTGTTTAATGAGCTCACCTTCAAAGTAATTGCACATATAATGCAAAACATACTAGGCATAGGTGTTGAACAACCCAAAAGGATGCTCAGTTGATCTTCTAATAACATCATCTAAAATTCACGCCCATTCAAGCCCAAAACTACAAATTCAGCTATAGTAAGTTCCATATTAGGCTCAAGGACTAGTAAAATATAAAAAAATTCCATATTCATGGCATGGAACAAACCTGTGCTTTATTTTCTGAGTTGGGTAAGGGGCTATGCTCTCTCGTTGAGTGAATCACAAATCCAAAACACAGACACACTGAGAATTTAGGTCCGCCCACCCCTATTTTTTGCGCCCATTTCTGCGTTAGTCGGGATAAACAAACCCCCATTATATTGCATATTGTTTATTAACATAAAAAAACCCTTTAACCCCAAATATATGCCCAATATAATTTTTGAATTTTTGACCATTTTTAAACCCCCTATATGAACGAATGTGATATCGAATTGTTCTTGTCACGTACCCCAATTTCAATAACATTTTATGTTTAAGAAAACATTATATTTTATTTTTATTGTAAAGTTTATGACTATTGACCAAGTGGGGTCAAGGATGACTATAATTAATTATGTTGAATATTTTATTAGTTAATAAATAAAATATGAGACAAATAGCCTAAGGAGGATGTTAAATGAGTGTCCATTGACTCACTAGGAGGAATAGACTGGGGTGAGAGTAAACTGACACATCGCAGAATCCTTAACCACTTCTAGTTGTTGCAGGGGGGGAATTCCCTAATTTTGTGGTCATGTTCCCCAAGAAAGTGGAACATAGCAGGTGGCTCATTAATTGAAAAACTGACCCAAAAATACCTAGGCATTCATATATTTATCCAGGAGGTTGTTCAATCATTACCTTGTGAAATTTCTGAAGTTGATAAATGTGCACAAGAGATTCGATGAGGGGAAAGGTAGAAGTGGTTTGAGTGTTAAGACTATTTTTAGAACTAGTACAACTTGTTAGCTGAGTTATTTAATGCAGAGGACATGAGTACTGCTGCTAAGTACTTATGTGGAGTTGTAGGGGTATTTAATCCCATTTCCTCACACAGTGCTTTCATTCTGGTGGTGCAGTGGATAGGCTCAGGGGTCCTAAGACAAGCAGTGAGCTATCTTCAGGAAAAGGTTGGGTGGAATGGTCTCCTTGGGTTGTTTGTCTCTTCTACAATTATCCAGGTTCTAATTTGTTCTGGTTATTATCTTTAAATTTATTTTTCTGAAGGAATTTATGAATGTTCAAAAGATTTCTCAAAAATTATTATTGTTTTCTTTTGTTAGGAATATATATTATGTCTTAACAATTCATCAATAGATGAATATTACTGTTTAACCATAATTTTTCCTAGTAAAACTCGGTACACTATCTAGAAACAACATCATATGTTCTCATCTAGTTTTATTATAGTATTATGTATGTTGAAGAGTTAGTATTACTCTAATTTTTCTCTATACACTTGTGGCAATAAATATAAGTTACAGAAATAAGTATGTGTTACAACAATAAATATAAGTTATAGATAGGTATGTGTTACAACAATAAATATAAGTTACAGAAATAGATACACGTTACAAAAATAAATATAAGTTAAAGAAATAGATACAAGTTACAAAAATAGATACAAGTTACAGAAATATTTGTATATACTGCAGAAATATTTTTAGGTTGTTGAATATTTTAAAAAAATAAATAAAAAGAAGTGATATTACTGTTAACTAAACAATGGATAGTTTATAGTAATTCTAGTTCATTTTTTTTAACGCAAAAACACTTGAAGAACACACTTTTTCTTTAAGTTATTAATTTATAATATATTTACGATTTCTAAACCAAAGATTATCTCTAGTTTACATGATTGGTTATTAAAGGTTAAAGGTTCAAAACCTATCAGGTAAATTATTGTCAAAATTTACTCATTATCTTTTTACAATCGAAAGACTTTTTACTTCTACCAAACTCACACAGTAGAAAGTCATTTTCGTTTACAAAATATTTAGGGTAAAATAGATGTAAATAATTATTCATATAGAGATTTACAATCGTAAAGCTTTATGTATTCCAAAAGAAATATTATTTAGGGTTTTCCATAGTATAGTTTTTAAGCAATATAAATCCATGTTAATTAAGAGAGTTTCCTCAATTAGAGGTTAAGACTTCGAAACCCTAAGTGTAAATATTTTATAGGAAGTTTATAACTAATACATTTAGGATTTTCATTTAAAATACCAAATTATAAACTAATTGCCTTTGATTAAACAAAAGGAAAATCCTACATTAAAATCATCCTACTTATCAAGCTTTAAGCCCAGCATTATCAAGTATTAGCCTTTTTAAATATCTTCAGCGAAATATCCTTTCTTTTATAGAAAACAAAATGATTTAAACCCTAACCAAATTCTCCACATTAATAAAATAAAGTCTTAGTATATGAAAATTTTATCAACGTAGGTTTATTTCAAAACTGAGATAATACACAAAATACTGGAAGATTTAATATTCAAAACATTTATTTCCGTAAGCAAAAATTTACAGAGGTTATATATCCTCAAACGTATTTCAGTGGCTGAGAAAATAAAAGGCCGAGGAAGTTTTCAAACAATTTTTTACAGTATGTAAAACTATTTTTAAAACCCTCTCATCTGTTTTAATAAATAGTAAATTATCTTGGCAATGGCCTACGACCATTTTTCCAAGCGATAATAACAAAGTGAAGGCCTCATGGCCGCTTTCCAGTTTATAAAAACCTTAGAACAAAAATAATTTACCCTGATATTTAAATTACAAAAGCCATAGCTTTTTGGATAAAACCCTACGAGTTACCATGGCCATACGACCTCCATTACTAATCCTAAACTAAACAACAAATTTGCCATAAGTATTTTAAACCCCACCATAATAATCCATAAAAACACTTCAGCAACATTGCAGAAACATTCACGGCGAAGGATACCTCAGGTTGAAACCGAGGCTTACCCGAGCTTTCATGCCTGCAACCTTAAAGCTCAAGAAAATGCCTTAAATGTTCACATGTATCTTCTTCTGCTAACATAAAACAACCATGGCTTAGAAGTGTCCAAATTGAGCTTGGTTTAAATAAATAAAAGAAAATCAAAAGCTGGAGGATTCGTTTAACTTACCAGTTTGTGCTTTGAGCTCACAAAAAACGATGTTGGCAAAGAACCCAAGAAGTAACCTGCTAAGTGAACATTGTTTATAATGTTAAGCTTGAATAACACGTTAATGGCGAAGAACCAAGATTCAAGCCTGAGTGACAATTGTTGCTAAGTATCTGAGAAGGCCAAGGGCCTGTCGGACACTCTCATTTTCCAACAGTAAACACAAATTGAAACCAACGAGTTTTTAGGGTATGGATTTGAATGTCGTGCTTAGGGTTCATTACCCAAACCCTTCTTCAAATGAATGTCCACCACGTGGAATCCATTATTTTTGAAATCTTCTCTTGGTTTGATATAGTTTGAAGCTGTGATACATGGTGAAGGTAATACTATTATATTGTTAAAAATAAACATTTATATGAGATGCATAAAATATGCTTTGGTTAGTATATATGCTAGGACTGGAATATATATGCTTAGATTAATATATATGTTAGGCATGGAATATATGCTTAGGATATTATACATGTTATTCTTTGAATAAGCCTAAGTTAGTTTTTATAACATGCATTGTGTATATCCTCCTACTTAACTTTTCAACTTGATTATTCGAGTTTTTCGCTCTGGAGAAGAATTGTGAGCTAGGGTTTTGCGGCTCCTAGGTATTTTGTAGGAGGGCTCTGCGTAGGCCCCCCCTCTCCCTTCCATGGATCCTCCAGATCTTGATCTCTCGAGCTTTGAAGACCGTTTCCATAACATTATCGCCTCCATTCCCCCCCACTCGTCTAATGCCCCTCCTTTGTCTCGTTTTGTTAAGCGTTCAGAAATTATTGAGGTAAAAATCTCTTCAGTAGCTTCAAAGAGGAAAGCCATCACTCTCTTATAGAAAGGACTCATTGGTTTGTTCACAGGACTTTGGTCGTCCCCCAGATCGATTGAAATATGGCTCAATAAGAATTGGAGAACCCTCATACAAGGATAAGTCCAGCAAATCCTCTGTGGAAAAGTCTATTTTGCTTTCATTTTTAAGAAGAAAGAAGATCGAGACCTCATATTCAGAAATGGGCCTTATTTTATGGGTCCAAGAGGAATGTATCTTAACAAATGGAAGCTATCCTTCGACCCTGAAAAATATATCCCTAAGGCATTTCCAGTATGGGTTAACCTTCCCCACCTCCCCCTTCATTGCTGGAATGACGAGGACTTTCAGGCAATAGGTAATACTTTGGGAAAATATGTGGATAAATCAGAGCTAAAAGCCCCAATGTTTTCATGTGCCAAAATTTGTGTTGAGGTTGATCTAGAGAAAGGCTTACCTAAAGCTATCAATATATCCATTGATGGTTGGAATCACCTCCAAACAGTGGATTATGAGAAAATCCCCTTCAAATGCAAATACTATCATGAGTACGGGCATTTCGCTAAATCTTGTCCAAAAACACCGGACAAACCTAACCCTGAAGGTCCGCAAGAAGAAGGATGGAATGTAGCAAGCGGGAAAAAAATTGCAAAATCAACAGTGGCACAGCAGCCCCATATCCCGCCAAAGAATGCACCTAGAAACAAGTTTGAATCCCTACACATCGAGGAACCAGAGATAGAAACCCCAGAGGAAAATGAGGAAGAGGCCCCTCTCTAGGAGCAAGAAACCCCAGCAGAGGCTCCATCTCCAAAGCAAAAGGATGCTATGGTGGAGGATTCCTCTCGTCCTATCACCAGAAAGGAAGGAACTTCCAACTCTAAAGGATCAGTCACCCATTCTAGGGAAAAAGAAAGCTCTGAAGAAACTTCAGAAAACTCCAATGAAGAGAAAGAACCTCAATCCAGAAAAGGTAGAAAATCAAATAAGACCTGAAGGGAACAGGAAGCTGCAAGAGAAAAAGCAGCAAGGAAGCAATCCAATCTTGACTTCCTGGTAAAAAACTCATAAGCAAGCAAATACCTCCTTAGCATGGATGAAGAAAAAAAGGAAAGGGAAAAGGCGCTCCGACAACTTAAGAAATAATGAAGCTGGTCTCCTGGAACTGTCGAGGATTAGGAGGTTCCCAGAAAACTAAAGTGATTAAAAGATTCAAATCAATGGAATCCACCTATGTCCATCTCATCCAGGAAACTACAAAAACTGTGGAAGAAAGTCTTTCAACTATGAAAAATTTGTGGCCCAAAGGATAAGGGTTTGCTATCAGTGTGAGTGGAGCATCAGGAGGCCTTCTTTCTTGGTGGGACAGTGAGAATTTCACCATGCAAACATCCATTGAAAATAAAAACTGGTTGTTCGTTTATCTAGAAAACAAAGAAAATAAAGAAGTGTTCTAGATAGGGAAAATTTATGGACCCACAATCCAAGCTCAAAAAGAAAATTTCTAGAACTTTCTCGAGGAGCAACGCGAAGGGAAAAAGCAGGCCCCCTGCTTCATAGTCGGAGACTTCAATGTCACTATTTATGCAGCTGAGCGCAGAGGAGGAGTTAAAGTAAGGGATCCTTTTGGAGAAAGGTTGGAGGATCTAATCATGCTTTGGGGATTAACGGATATCAAGCCAAAGAACAGGACCTTCACCTGGAGCAACAAAAGAATTGGTCCAGGTCATATTACTGCCAGGTTGGACCGTGTTCTAGTAAGTACCCACCTCCTCAAGACCTTCCCAGAGTCCAAATTTTTGTGTTCGGCCATCTTGGACCATAAGCCATTATGTCTCTTCTTCCCACCAATGGAAAATTTGGAGCCTCTTCTTTTTAGGTTCAATCATATTTGGTTAGAATCGGAAGGGGTTTGGGATATCATCTTAAAATCTTGGCTTTGCTTCATTCCAGGATCTCCAACTTTTATTTGGGAACAAAATCTCAAAAGGGTGAAGTCCGCTCTCAAGTCTTGGGCCACGCAACACTATCAGGAGCCATCACTCAAAAAAATTGAAATTGTCTAAAAGATGGAAGCTCTTCAAGAGGATATGGAAAAAAATGAGATAACCAGAGAGCACCTTCTCAGGGAGATAGAACTTGGAAAAAGTCTGCAGACAATTCTAAGACAAGAGGAAGAAGGATGGAGGTTACGCTCTAGATTTCTTTGGCTCAAGGGGGGTGATCAAAACACCAAATTCTTTCAAAATCAGTGCAGAGAGAGGTAGCGGAGGAACACCATGAGGGAGATTAAAACTGAAGACGGTAAAGTCATAACAGGACAAGAGGAAATCAACACTGAGTTAAGAGGTTTATTTGAAAATCTTTATAATGCTAAAGAGGATGTATCGCAGGAAAATATGGAGGAAATGGTCAGAGACATGCCCACTTTGATCAACCCAGAGGATAGTCTTTTTCTAGAATCCCCCATTTCTGAAGAAGAAATTAAGAAGACCATTTGGACCCTTCATCCGGATAAAGCCCCCAGACCTGATGGTTTTCCCATTCGTTTCTATAGGATGTTCAGGACTTTAATAAAAAAGGACCTTGTGCATCTTATCTATTGGATGTATAAAGGTAAAATGGGAGGCTCCACTAATTCCACTTTCTTAGCCTTGATCCCAAAAGAGGCTAGTCCTTCCTCTATCAAAAGGTACAGACCTATTTCCTTTTGCAATGCCTCCTACAAAATATTTTCCAAAGTCTTATCCTTAAGACTCAAGACTATAATCCCTTCCCTGGTCTCCCCCAATCAAGGACGTTTCATCCCAGGTCGCCAAATCAATGATAACATCCTTTTGGTGCAGGAAGCAATTCATTCTAGCACCAAGAGGGGTGAAGTAGGTATGACTATTAAACTTGATCTTGCAAATGCTTTTGACCGGTTAAGACATGCCTTTATTTTGTTGGTGCTCAAAAATTTTGGTTTCCCCTCCATCTTCATTAAGCAATTCCAAGCTTACATCAATTCTCCCTGGATAGCCCCTCTAATCAATGGAAGACCCATAGAGTTTTTCAAGGCCACTCGAGGGATAAGGCAGGGTTGTCCCCTCTTCGCTTTCCTCTATATCCTTGTTGTTGATTCCCTAAGTATAAGGCTCATTAGACTTTAAGAAGAAGGCTACCTCCCAGGACTCTCCTTTAGAAATGGAGTTCAACCTATTAATCACGTTATTTTTGTCGATGACACTATTCTACTGGGCATTGCCTCCCCCCAAATTGCCAGAAATTTCCTAAGACCCCTAGATTTTTTCCTCCGCTCTTCTGGAAGTTCTGCAAATTTGGATAAATGTCAGCATTATGGATGGAATAGAAATGTGACTACTCTTCGTAACATATCTCAAATCCTCCATATTCGTGTCAATTATGATTGGACTCATTTCATTTATCTGGGCATCCCCGTAGCTAAAAAAACCTTTGCTTCCTTCATGTGGGCTCCGGTCATACAAAAGATCAAAAATAAAATCCATTCTTTGGGATCCAAGTGGTTAAACCTGGCAAGGAAAGTAACGCTCATTCACCCAATCCTCTCTTCGTACCCTATATATTCCAGTTCAATGATCTTGGCCCCTAAGACAGTAATAAATAGTATCTGTATAGAAATCAGAAAATTTCTTTGGCAAGGAGGAAATGTGCAGACTAAAAAATTTCATTTGGTAAAATGGGCCACAGTTAAATGTTCAAAAAGTAGAGGAGGATTGGTCATAAGGGATCCTGAGAAAATCAACAAAGCAATTGGCACAAAACTGATTTGGCGATTGGCTACTGGCAAGAAAAAATGGTAGAAAGAGGTAGTAAGAAAAAAATACATCAGGAGACCAAGATCCAAAATTTTGACCTGCCCTTGGACCGGTAAGGGCACCTCCCTCTGGATTCTGTGCAAAGAATCTCTCAATTTGATGCAGTCAAATTATTACTAGATTCTAGAAAACGGAAAAAAGATTAAGGTTTGGGAGAACAGTATTTTGGGACATCCTTCACTCTCCTCGCTTTCGGGGATGAGAGAACTGTCTGAATGGTCTCTTAGCATCGGCATCACCTCTCTCTACGATCTCTCCTCATGGAAACCGAAGGGGAGCTGGACTGGTTGGAAAGATATCCATCCTCTTGAGCATTTGGAGGCAGCGAAGAACCCTCTCTTCTCTTCCCTGCATGGAAAGACACTGATAAATAAATATTCAAAAGACTATATTGGTTGGGGAAAAAATGGCACGTACATGGTCAAAGAAGGATATAAGAAGTTATTTATGGAACCTGCAGCAAACGAAAGCTTATGGAAAAAGGTTTGGCACTCAAACAGTATTCCCAAGGTAAATTCATTCATATGAAATTTGATGCATAACAAATTGCTTACAGCTGAAAATATCAGGAAAAGGGGGATAACAGGCCCCTCTAGATGTGCTCTATGTAACTCGGAATCGGAAACTTCAATCCATATTTTTCTTCAGTGCAGTGTATCTTTGAAATTTTGGAAGTCTATCCTTCCTCCAGGTTCTCAGTTCAGACCTCCAGAATCCTTTTAGCAGCTTCTTGCAAAATGGATCAAGTACTTCCCTGGAAATATCAGTAAGAAACCCATTCTCAAGCATCTTTGGAACACCATCCCAAAGAACCTTTGTTGGCAGCTTTGGCTGGCTAGAACTAAATAAACTTTTAAAGGGGAGAAAGTTGTTCCATCTCGAATAGATTCGAAAATTGTGGGAATGATAGCAGAAAAATTTACCCCGAAAGGTATTAGCTATCCAGCTTTAGAAGACCTTTCAGAGTCTCTCTCTTCTTAGTGCAACATCTTTCTCAAAAGGAGCTCCCCTCACTCCCATTCCATCAACACATGATCCATTTTTCCATCAAGATCATACCCTTGGGAGATAAGGAAGACTCACAACGAACTTATGGCTTGGTTGCAGGAATGAAATTCCTATGCCTTATTCTTTGATGGTGCCTCAAAAGGAAACTCAGGGTTGGCAGGTGCAGGGGGGATCTTATTGGATCCCAGAGGACAAATTGAAAAAACCTTTGCTTGGGGTCTGGGCCACAATACGAACAATGAAGCTGAGTGGATGGCTCTCTTGAAGGGACTAGAACTTTTGAACACTATAGATTCCTCCAGGATAGCATTTTTTGGCAACTCAAATCAAGTCATATACAAAATGATCAATGGCTACACCTCAGGATCCATCAAGTGTAGAAGGTTGTACGACAGGATCACTCCTCTCCTTTTAAATAATTATGACTTTTATCACATCCTCCGATCAAATAATGCCCCTACAGATGCCTTGGCTAACATAGGGGCCTCCCTTCCCCAAGGTCAATATTGTTTCAATGGCTTAGACACAAGCCTCAAACCCATACCCTAATGTCTGTAAGGTTACACTAACACACCCCACCTCAAATCTCGTTGCAATAATTTCTTTGGACTATGGTTTTAAACATGCTCCTTACCTTGGCGATGCATGGTTTCCACTCACCTCCATCTCCTTCTTGATTCTGCCTGCCTTAATGAACCATCCCCTCCAGATTAATTGCTCATTCAAAAGACACGCTTCAGGTCGTATCCTGCTTTGTGTAATGGTTTCTTCCTGAAGTCTGCTTTGTGTAATGGTTTCTTCCCGAAGTTTCGTTCACCCCCCTAGTCCATATGATAGTCCAAACATTCCTCATTCTTATGCAGTTTTTCTGGAAAAATCTTTGCTCGTTATTATCTTAGGAGTCGATGAAGGCTATGCTTAGGGGATCCCATGGGAGTCCTTGCCTCTAATCAGGGCCTTTGTTAAGGAAAGGCTAGCTCTCATTGTGTTCTTGAATTGCATCTACTCTTCATGAGCTATTGGTCCTTCGTGGCGTTCAGTCTCAGGCTCTGCGTTTAGTGTACTTACAGTCGGGCATTTTCTCCTTGGAGGTAACACTCTGAACTTTGGTTGTAACTGTTCTGGGTGGAAGTAAGGAGCGATTGGAACACTCTCTTGCCATAGTAGGAAGGATTGCGACATTATTCAGCAAGAAATTACTACTCTCATCTCAGCTTTCGATAATCTTCCTTTCAATCTTAGTTTTATTTTCTTTGGGCAGGTTCACGATTTTACAAGTTTTGATAGGGATTTTCTCAGCAGTTTTTCAAGCCTTAACCTTGCTAATCTTAGTTCTAGCCACGAAATAATAGACCGTGCAGGTGAAAACGCAGGTCTTGCAGACCTGAAAGCAAACCTTCGGTGTCTTTATGAAATGGTGGCTATTGGAATCATGGATAGTAGAGAGACAGCCAAAGAAATTAAAAATCTTGTTGACTTGGTTGGTTACACATCCTATCAGATTAGCAACCATGATTCCAGGATTGATGATACTGAAATGAATTTAAAGGAAATCATGGGGAAAGTGGACCGCATTCAGGAGGACCTCTAGCGTCTGGTTCAAATGAATCAAGGAAGTCAAGAACATGAAAACCTTCCTGGGGTAGCTCAGCACATGGAGGAGGAATTGATCACATAGCTCCTGGGGCATCCAGGCAACCCTTAATGAGTTTGATAATTAGCTTATGTTTTTTTTCTTATTTCTTAACCAACAATACATTCGGGTATATATTACCTCTGTCTTTAAAAGTTATGTAAGAATTCTATTCGGCATATTAAGATCAATTCTTTGGCCTAGTTTTGTCTTTTCTATTTCAGATCTGCAAGAACTATTCAGATGTTGTTTTTTGTAATGTATGGTTGTGCACAACTTGTTTAATATCAAACTTTTTTATAGTTTCTGTTAAAAAAAAACATGCATTGTTATTTATGCTTAGGTTAGTTTATGTTTTTATGTTTTGAAAGTATACCTAGGTTGGTGTATATAATATACATCAAATATTTATACATATGTTAGTATATTGGCTATGCTTCAAACGTATATATGCCTAAGTTAGTTTGTTTTAGTTAGTTTCTAACTATTTTTCTTTATTAATATTAATCATTTATGCTAGGGTAAGCTTTAGGATTTACTTGGTAAAGACCTTAGTTATAAAACATTGTGCATGTAATCTAGTATTACATCAACTAAAAGAATGTTAACGATTATATACAACCAATCAAATAAGTTTATCTATTAGAACAAAGGATCTTCACTACCAATTCCATTTTATTACCTAGGTATGGCAGACTTTGCTTTATGCCTGAGAAATCTTCCACATTGATAATTCTAGACAATAAAAAGAGTCTAAGGTTTTTTCCTCCTAACTTAATTTTTAGTCTTCAAAAATTTAAATTTTTACATCGTAACCTAGAAGTAAATTTTTACCTATAAGTCATGTACAAGCATCGAATCTGCGCTAGCTTTGAAAAAGATAAGTAAGCCTTGGGATAACCTCAAGTCCCCCTTTAGTAATAAAAGAGAAACAACCATCAGAAACATACACATGCTCACAAACAAATCAATGTTCTGATTTCAACTTTTTGAAACTCTTAAACTCTGCCAAACTTTTATTAAAAACTGAAAATCAATATAGATTGAAATACGGTTAGTAACAGGTAACCTACAAGTTAGTAACTAAAAATATGCAGCCTTTTAGTTACAGTTAACAAAAGGAAATTAACTACTGATTTCTCTTAATAACTTGTCTTGTAATCCATTTGTTAATTAAACTAAAGTTAGTTATTAAACTAGCATTTTAGGTTATGACTTAACATGAAATGTCATAGAATTATTTTTTTTAAATTTTGTGAAATTTTGGGGATGTCACAGTTCCATCGGAAACACCCCCGTGAGATACCCCCCTCTAACTTATCAATATATAAACCAAAAGGTTGTTAATAGTTCATGTTGATGACCAAGATTTTCAAATTGCTCAATCATCTAAAATTGACAACCACTAATATTTTAAGAAGAGGGGACTTTTCTACTAGTTGCTTAATTATGAGATCACTTGTGTTACAAAATGGAAAATATAAGGTTGTAAGGTATTTGAAACCATAGAAGTGGGTGAATAGCTTTGTAAAATTAAAGTACTCAAGCCCTAAACACAGGAAGAAGTCAACTAAAACAAGAGATTCTATAACATATGCTAAATTTCATCTCATCTATATCTTCACCATCATAAGTTATACCTATGAGAGTAAAAAATTTAATATTTTTGAAGCTTGGTCGATGGATTTGACACTTCCTCTTATGGGTTCTAACTAGAGTTAGGTCATGTAGTTGACGCTACAGGGTATTCTAGCAGAGGAAGGATGGGATGTGGAAGTTAGTTGTGAATTAGATAGGAGGAAGTAAGAAGATAGGAATGTTGTGGAAGTTTTAGAGGGAAACATAATTAATTATATGTGTTGAAACCATTTATTGATTCTTGTGTGTATCTCAATATATTATGACTGTTCATAGGTAATTACGATCTAAGTTAATAAAAACTAATAGACATTGTAATTATGAGTTTAAATATACGTCGACATGCAATAGCTTGTATGATTCTGTGCGATGTGTGGTTGAATTCTAATAGTGTACCTACACGATGTATGTAAGAAATAGGTACGCTTACGTAGCTCGTCTACATATGTTGTATGAATAATCTATTATACCATTAAGATTGGGCATTGATGGTTTGTATATGTTGTATGAATCATCTATTATACCATTAAGATTGGGCATTGATGTTTTGTAATTTTGACTATCTACATTGTAATCTTATCACTTATTAAGTTATGAATTGAAACAATTGCATCAATTTATTAATGAAATATTTAGTTGTGATTACGATTAATTACTACTTTTCATCATCACTAAATAAATGTTAATTAGTGTTGATAAGACTATTATTAACTTGAATAATAAATGTCAATTGGTTGTTAATGATGATTTATTAATGTTATTAAGATTAATATTAACTAGTTGATAAGTGTTAAATAATTATGTATGTGTTAAATTAATTAAGTTTCATTGTAATTTAGGTTAGAATCTGGTAAATAATTCCTTGAATGACCATTAAGATTTATTACAATTAATTAGGATGAAGAATAATTATTAATTATAAAATTAGAATGTGGTAATAAATAAATGTTAATTATGATTAATTATAATTAAATCTCAATTGTTGAATGTGGTAAATAGTCCTGTGAATGATAACTAAAGTTAAAAGAGTATTGATTAGCTAATAACTAAGTAATAGTTGAACCTTAATTATGAATTATGATTTGAAGTTGGAAAATGTTAATAGTTAAAATAAATCACTTATTATTTAATTATTATGAAAATACATTAATGTGCAATATTAATATTTAATAAGTATATTGTTGAAAATGTTGAAAAATGTTAAGATTTGTTGAAAGCATGAGTAAAAGGAATGACGGTTGAGATTTGATTATAGAAAAATAATGTACTTGTTAAATATCCACTCGAATTGAGTTTGATAAGGAAAAATTAAAAAAAAAGAAACCTCACATAACATGTAATAGGTTGGTGAAAGCAATAAATAAAGAGATAAGGTAGTAAAGATGGGAATGGATAGTCGCGAGGAGGAGGATATAGGAGAGAAAATGAGGATGTTCGGGGGATCTTGGCATCAGGGAAAATTTAGCAAAGGAGGCTAAAAGTTTCAAAGAAGGGAAAGATACATAACTGGTTGGGATGTTTGTACTCAGGCATTGGTCTTGGGGGTCCAAGAACATAGTTCTTCGAGCTAGGAAGCCAACGATACTTTCCAAGTTCGTAGGGCGGTAAAATGATTTGTTTGGTTGTATATTATGTAACACCCATCAAGCATGGTTATTTCTTCATCTAATAATTTAGAAATACTAATGTTTAGATGGTGGTTCACATAGCATGAAATATCTTGAAATCATGTAACTGCAACAATATTAACAACACAAATATATTTCAACAACATATATAAATTTTATAAGAATATAAAGTAATTTAAAATAACAAGATGAATAGCTCGATATAAAATGATGAATGAGTCCAAACTGAAGCAATATTCCATCTTCTCCTTGAGTTTTCCATCTTCATTTCCCAAAGCGGGACCACGGTTTTACCTCCCATCCAACTAGGGGTCTAGACGACTCCCTAGCCCTAAGATCCATCCACCTAGCCTCTTGAACCTCCGTGCCCGAGACCCCTAGTGAACATAATAGTGATGCACAAGTAAGCTATGCATTAATTATTCCAAGAGTTTCAAACTCTTCCAACTCTTCCAAACTTCTCATCCCCAAAATATCTTCAAGAAACGAACCTCCCCTCTTCCAACCTCAAGTATATTATTTATAACCCAAAAGTCCTCATCCTCCTTATCCATCAATAAATTCTAATATAATAATATTTACATTCAATAAGTTTATTTTCTCCGAAGAAATAACAATTTGATTTAAATAAATAAAATATTAACAAACATGATTGCAAAGTCTCATTTTTCATGCTACTATCTTAATTGCAACTATGACAACTCCTTTGTAAAATTTATGCAATCCTATATATCCATTTATTTACATTATCCTCTCATACATAAGTCAAATAAGATATTTCCATATACTATATTATATTACGATTTATGTCATATTATATGTATATAATTATGTATATCATTCAATAATCCAATTAGTTTATTTAAATCTAAACTATAAGGAACAAGTCAACACACACACACACACACACACACATATATTTCAACACTTATTTATGCGTTCAATACATAAGTAATACTACAATAATCCATCAACCAAGTTACTAAAAATTAATATAACCATGCTAATTTATTCATTAATTAATCGATCATAGTAATGTACTCATGAATTGATGTATACATGGCCAGTGCACACATCTTAAGCATGGGTACTAATAATCACTTTTAATTCCTTAATGCTTCATTAGTATACACTTGTAAACAACATACAAAAGACCAACATAATCAATGCATCATTTCTCATTCATAATCATCCATAAAAAATTAATAAAACTCAATTACATAAACATAATGAAACATCAATCATATAATCTTAATGATTTTTATCAATGAATACCACCATACAATCCATCATTGGTCCCATCCATCCCCATCAATACTCGAACCTCCTAATCACCACTAGTTCCATCTCCTGACCTCGCCATCTCGTCCTCTGTTGGAATATATAATGGTGTCAGCTACACTGACCTAACCACATATAGAACATGTAAGCGAAAGTTTCGAGTACTGCAAATCAACCAAGCTTCCCCAACAGGAACCCAATAGTCGTCATCACATGTCCAGGGGATCATGTCACATACCCTCCCCTCTAGATTGACATATAAGGGAGGGACACAACTTTACAACTCTCTCTTATACCATGATGCCCATGAACCCGGTGCCCATACACCTGACTGATATGCGTAATAATTTAAAATTTATTACTTATTTCTCTTTAAAAATTCATGGGTCATGATGTTCATCCTTTAACATCCATACTTAAGCATAAACATCACTGTGACAGTCGTTTCGCAGCTTACAGATCCACTCTGTAAGCAGAAAAGTCGTTTCCGCATTGAAACTGACTTTTCCAACTTCCACCTTCCACAATGTGGCTTGCGGTAGTTGAAGCTTTGCAAAATGCTACTGTGATTGCATGCCTTTCCGCATTCTGCTTTCTGCCTTCCAATACAGACTTCAAAAATCAAAAACTTGAAATACGACAGAATCATTTAACCATATTCCACTTTTTTCATTCTGCCTTCTGCCCTCGACTACGAACTCAGGGAATCAGAAACTTAAAATACGACGGAATCATTTAACCACATTCCACCTTCTACATTCCGCCTTATGCCTTCTGCTGCAAACCTCGGGAATCAAAAACTTAAAAAGTACGACGGAATCATTTATCCACATTTCGCCTTCCGCATTCCACTGTGGACTTCAAATTGCGGAAAACCAATATTTTTCCATACTTCTTTTTCTTTATCGGCTTTCTCCTTCCACCTTCCACCTTCTGCTTTGGACTTTGGGAATCTAAAAACACATCTTACCTTAGAATTTTTTACTCTTTTTCCACTTCTGCCTTTTGCCTTCCGCAAACGGATTCTAGGGTGCGGAAAAAACAACATTATTCCTTGTTTCAACCTCTCTTTCCACCTCCCATCCTATGCCTTCCGTAGGCGGATTCTGGGGTGCCGAAATGCTTAAGTCAGTTGTCTTCTGAATCTGTAACCAGGATTCTAGCCTCAATGAACTTAAGAAAAATGCACTGGAACAAAAAACACATGCAGATGTAAAATGTAGGGACATTTAACAACAATAAACTCTACTTAAATATTTAATAAGCATTCAACATGATCAGTACATTCATAAGCGAATACATTATAGAAATAACACAACAGAGAATACTTATCTTGAAGATGAAGTTGTCGCGCAACTAGCTATTGCACTGCAATGTTCCACCCAACCATAGGCCAGTTGTGTTTATTAATCTCTCAACACAACTACCACCCCCGAGCTGGGAGTGATTTCCATAAGGAACTAGAGAACAACATGCTCAGACATAGCCAGGCCATATCAAACACAGTCAATCCAACCTATAGTTGGGTTTATCAGACTGTCCAGCTAAGCCAATACACAATTGGGTTTATCAGGATGTAGGAAAACAAGTCAATACATTGTTGGGTTTATCAGGCTACTCAGCCAAGCCATCTAACAGTTGGGTTTATCAGACTGCACAGAGTCAATCCAACATTCACATTGAGGACCAGCCAAGCCAACTAATAGATGGGTTTATCAGGATACTCAGCTAAGCCATCTCACTACTGGGTTTATCAGGCTACTCAGCCAAGCCATCTAACAGTTGGGTTTATCAAGTTGTCTAGCCAAGGATCACACATGGCCAAATGCACAACAAGACACAGCCAAGCCAACTACCAGTTGGGTTTATCAGTTTACTCATCCAAGACAATATATGATTGGGTTTATCAGGCTGCCCATCCAAGCCAATATACCATTGGGTTTATCAAGCTGCCATCCAAGACAATCTACGTTTGGGTTTATCGAGCTGCTAAGGCAGTGTAAACATAGAATGGCTAATCTAGTGGCTCACTCATAGAGCTAAGGACACCTCCACAAGATCTATCTAGCCTGGTATCCGCAATACCTACACACCCAACACAAGGAAGCATCCCCTTTTCTACTATACAGTCCCTCAGGATATACCTTCCCTTACATTGCTCTTCAGGATGTGCATAGAAGATTCACCAGCCACTCTTATCTTTTTGTGAGGTTCCTCTCTTCACTACATTTATCAAGCCCATTCAGTGTCTTTTCCACTCCTAAGTCTTGCATATAATTCAGACCCAAACTAGGGCACACAAAACAACAAACCACAAGGATACATAGCAACACAGGGCTCCACTCTGTAACACAAACAACCAAGGTTCCATACCACACCGTAGTTCAGAGAAATACAAAGGTTTCACTTGTACATAAGAGACCAGGGTCCCATACCACTCTGTAACACAAAGAAACACTGTAGAACACGTAGCAATACTCTGCTAGCTCTCTATGCGTCTTCAGACAATGAACCATAATGAACAACCCTCAACCACTCTAAACAACCATGAGTAGCTTCCTCAGCGACTCAGCATAATGAAAAAATGAATAATGGATCCGAATGGAATCGGGAATGGAAGAATAACCAAGACGTGTAGGGCGACTCCAGAAATGAAGGGATGGGCATGCATCCCTGTGATTGCTTGCTTCCGAAGCAAGAATGTGACTTCCCCAGACTGTGGGCTACAGGTTTTGCTCATACTGTAGGCATGTTCAATCACAAAACTGACTACCATGCCTTGCTCTTCCCAAGGGATTAACTGCCTCAACTGCTCTTCTTAAACACTGGTGTTGCTCTAGGCACAAGATCAATTGTAAAATCAATGTCTCCCTTTGGAGGAAGTCCTGGAATTTCATCAGGAAAACATCCCTGAATTCTCGCAATACATGAAAGTCCTCCAACCTAGGAATTCCATTCTCTGTTACCTCCAAAACATGGGCTACACACAATCTACAACATTTCCTACAGAACTTCTTTAGCTGCATTGTTGAAATCTGGCTAACGGAAATCACCTTTCGACTGCCTCTTACAACCCTTGGGTGTCCTTCTTCATCCATGCATTCAAATGTCTTGTTGTAACATTCAAGCTTAACTCTGTGCACTTCTAACAAGTCCATTCCAATGAGAATATCATAGGAACCAAGTGGCAGAACATTTAAGTTTGCATAAGTGAATAACCCATCCATGACTAATGGGAATTTCTCTACCACTTCACTAACTTTTCTCTTGGTTCCATTGGCTAGATGAACTAACCATGATTTGCTATGCTTTAACTTCTTAAAAGCACAAATCTCAACAATTCTAGGAGTGATATAACAGTGAGTAGATCCAGGTTCAGTCAAAACAGAAACAGATTACTCAACAATATTACCTTCAACTTCAACCATGGTTGATTGATGATCTGCCTGGCGGTCCTCTAGGGCTGTGTAAATCCTAGGGACGGTCCTTGCTACTTGACCCATTTTTTTGGCTCCTTGGGCATTGTGAGCTTGCCTTACATACCCATTTTCATGCGGATATTTCCTGTGCATATGGTTTCCTCCACATCCCCAACATTGGAGTGGTTCTCTTGGATCCTTTGGATCTCTTAGCTTGTCTTCCATCACTCTGGCTAGCTTAGTCACAGCTTGTGATGGCTTCCTTTGTTGATTTTGGAAGTGACAAGGTTTGAAACCTTTCTTCCTTTGGTCAAACTTTTCATTCTTTTTGTCCTTCCATGCCTTATGGATATCATGTTTGCTTTTGTTCTGATCATAATAATACTTGGCCTTCCTTATAGCCTCTTCTACAGTTCTAGGTTCATCAAACTCAGTTCTACCTTTGTATGATTGAGGTAGCCCACTTAGAAAATGTTGAATTTTCACTTTATCATCCATGATGTATCTGACATACCTCAACAACTCGAAGAATTTGTTTGCATATTCTTCCATGGTCATTTGTCCCAATCTCATCTCATGGAACTCTTTAATCTTGTCATCATAGTACATGTCAGAGAGGTACTTCTGCTTGACTTCTTGAACTACTTCCACACAATCTTTCGGTCATTTATCTTCTTCACTTGCCTGAGGTGCTTCCACCATATGGATGCTCTTCCATTCAAATTGAATATTCCTACCCCTACCTTCATATTTCCCGAGTAGCCTTGGACTTGGAAATACTTTTTCACCTCAAGAATCTAAGCTTCAACTTCTTGACCGGATTTTAGCTCACCGTTAAAGGTAGGAGGCATTGCCTTCTTAAATTCATAACATGAATTGTTCCAGTAACGCCTCTTCCTCTTATTCCTGTGAGATGAAGAGCTTGAACCCCCAGTGGATCCTTCAGAGTCAGATGATTCAATAGAATACCTTTTTCTTCTTCTGGCACCGCTTCTACTTCCTTCTGGATTTACTGCCCGATGCCCAGAGTTCATCTGCCTTTGGATGTTTGTTAGAATTTGCAACATGGCTGCGTTCAACTGATTCTGCTCTTCCTGAGCCCTAATCATTCTTTCATTTTCTTCTTTGTAACTTTGCAATCCCACCGTTAGGATTCTCATGGTGGGTGCAATATCTAGCGAAGTCTCTTGATATCTCCTTCCATTGAATTTTGTTTCATCATTTCCAACTCGAATGTTTTCCCCCATAATGTCTGCCTCATACTCATAGGGATCATGTGCATCATTCATGCTGTAGGTTCTCATTTCCGGTCTAGAACCAAAATTTTCAATCTGCACTATGACTCTGCAAAATGTGTTAATAAACATATTGTTATCTACATAACAATTTTAGAATTTAAACACCATTGTTAGCTACAATGTTGCAACCAATAGCTCTGAGAACTATTCACTTGGCCCATCTAGGCCCAATGTTGTAACTAATAGCTATGATACCACACTGTCACATCCCCTCCCCTCTAGATCGGCATATAAGGGAGGGACGCGGCTTTACTGCTCTCTCTGATACCATGATGTCCATGAACCCGATGCCCATACACCTAGTTGATAGGCGTAATAATTTAAAACGTATTACTTCTTTCTCTTTAACACAGTAATGGGTCATGTTCATCCTTTAACATCCATACTTAAGCATAAACATCACTATGACAGTCGTTCTGTAGCTTACAGATCCACTCTGTACGCAGAAAAGTCGTTTCCGCACTTAAACTGACTTTTCCGTCTTCCACCTTCCGGCCTTCCACCTTCCACCTTCCACAATGTGGCTTGCGGTAGTTGGAGCTCTGCAAAATGCCACTATGATTTCATGCCTTTCTGCATTCCGCTTTCTACCTTCCGCTGCGGATTTCAGAAATTGGAAACTTGAAATACGATGAAATCATTTAACCATATTCCGCTTTCTGCATTTTGCCTTCCGCCCTCCACTACAGACTTTGGGAATCAGAAACTTAAAATACGACAGAATCATTTAACCACATTTTTCCCTCCACATTCCACCTTCCACCTTCTGCTACAGACTTCGGGAATCATAAAATTAAAAGTACGACGGAATCATTTAACCACATTTCACCTTGCACATTCCGCTGCGGTCTTCAGATCGCAGAAAACCAACATTTTTCCATACTTCTTTTTCTGTTTTCCGAATTCTTCCTTCTGCTGCGGACTTCGGGAATCGAAAAACACATTTTACCTTATAATTTTTGGCTCTTTTTCCACTCCCACCTTACACCTTCCACAGGCGGATTCTGGGGTGTGGAAAACCAACATTATGCCTTGTTTCAACCTCTCTTTCCTCCTCCTGCCCTCCGCCTTCTGCAGGAAAATTCTGAGGTGTCAAAACGCTTAATTCAACTTCCTTCTGACTCTATAATAGGCTTCTAGTCTCCATGAACTTAAGAAATATGCACTGGAACCAAAAACACATGCAAATGTAAAACGTGGGGACATTTAACAACAATAAAATCTACCTAAATCTTCAATAAGCATTCAACATGGTCAGTACATTCATAAGCAAATACATTGCAAAAATAATGAAGTTGTCTAGCAACTAGCTATGTCACTGCAACATTCCACCCAACCATAGGCCAGTTATGTTCATCAATCTCTCAACACAACTGCCACCCCGGAGCTAGGCATGATTTCCATAAGGAACTAGGGAACAACAAGCTCACATATATCCATACCATATCAAACATAGTCAACCCAACCTACAGCTGGGTTTATCAGACTGTCCAGCTAAGCCAATACACAATTGGGTTTATCAGGTTGCAAGAAAACAAGCCAATACATTGTTGGGTTTAGCAGGATACTCAGCCAATCCAACTAATAGTTGGATTTATCATATTGCACACAGTCAATCCAACATCCACATTGAGGACCAGCCAATCCAGCTAACAGATGGGTTTATCAGGCTGCTCGGCCAACCCATCTCATTGTTGGGTTTATAAGGCTACTCAACCAAGCCAGCTAATAGTTGGGTTTATCAGGATGTCCATCCAAGGATCACACATGGCCAAATGCACAACAAGACACAGCCAATCCAACTACCAGTTGGGTTTATCAGGCTTCTCAGCTAAGCCAATATATGATTGGGTTTATCAGGTTGCCCAGCCAAGCCAATATACCATTAGGTTTATCAAGCTACCAACCAAGCCAATCTGTGTTTGGTTTTATCGGGATACTAAGGCAATGGAAAGGTAAAATGGCTAAGATAGTGGCTCATTCATAGAGCTAGGGACACCTCCACAATATCTATCTGGCCTGGCATTCGCAATACCTACACACCCAACACAAGGAAGTATCCCCTTCTTTGCTATACAGTCCCTCGGGCTATACCTTCCCTTCCAGTGCTCTTCAGGATGTGCATAGAAGATTCACCAGCCACTCTTATTTTTTTGTGAGGTTCCTCTCTTCACTAGGTTTATCAAACCCATTCGAGGTATCTTCCACTCCTAAGTATTTCATTCAATTCAGACCCAAACCAGGGCATACAGAACAACAAACCGCAAGGAGACACAACAACATAGGGCTCCACTCTATAACACATACAACCAAGGTTCCATACCACACTGTAGTTTAGAGGAAGACAAGGTTTCACTTGTACACAAGATACCAGGGTTCCATACCACTCTGTAACACAGAGAAACACTGCAGAATGCATACCAATACTCTGCTAGCTCTCGTTGCGTCTTCAGACAATGAACCACAATGAAAAACCCTCAACCACACTAAACAACCATGAGTAGATTCCTCCATGACTCGGGATAGTGAACAACTAAATAATGGATCCGAATGTAACCAGGAATGGAAGAATGACCAAGACGTGCATGGAAAATATAGAAATTATGGGATGGGAACGCATCCCCATGATTGCTTGCTTCAGAAGCAAAAATGTTTCTTCCCTAGACTGTGGGCTGCAGGTTTTTCTCAGACTACAAGCAGGCTCAATCACGAAACCTACTACCATGCCTTGCTCTGCCCAAGGCATTAACTGCCTCAACCGCTCTTCTGGAATAATTGAATGATTGAGTGTAGAGGACAAAAAGGTAGCTGAGGGTTTATGGTTTTTCCCATTGACATCTGGTATCACCCTATTGGATCAGGGGTTTGGATAACTCCCCTCCCTATTCCTTGTGAAATCATGCCCCCGTCTCTTACGTTGTAGTGCATAGCTAGTTGTAGTATTTTATTAAATTGCATATTTACATGATGACTTCAAAATATAGTGTGTCTGACTTAGCACTATAACCCATCGACTTAGCACTATAACCCATCAGAATCAACCTTAATCATCGATACACAAAATACCAAATCAATGGCAGGGCCTTGGCCTTAAGCTCCTTTTCATGATTCACATACAATATATACATCATGTACAATTTTAATACCATGGGGTCAAAACCAGGGTATTGCAGAGTGTACTTAACATAGCTCTCCCACAACTCTGGGTTTCAAGGGATAAACGGTGGGAAATACCTCCACCCCCCCTAATAGTACTAGGGTCAACACCCTACATCAACTCTACTCTTTGATCACTCTTCTAAGGGTTCTCGTCATTGAAGAACCACTTTGAGCAATTCGTAGTTCCTGTCAAAACTCACACTCACCCACAAGTCATAGAAATATTGGAATTCACAATTAAATAAATTGAAAATTGATATAACCTCATTATCCTCTTAATGTCCAATACATATTGTACCCCTTGGCACTATAAGAATATGGCTAGCTCGTAGCCAATCAACATGTGGGTTAGTTCACCACTCACATAAATCTCATGTATAAACATACTCAACTCTTTCAAGTGTCAATCCATGTCACTAAAACAACATTTAATATAATCATGTAAGTACCTTTGAAACATATATTGTACTTGTTCTATCTCAAAGTACACCTCAACTGACAGTCACATATCAATATTCCATATTCAATTGCATGTTCAAATGACATAATGTATTCATTAATATTGATAAAACAAAAATGATAAATTCCATTTACTATCCACACATCTATGGAGTCCATATGTTCATATAATAATAGTCTTAATGAATGTAATTGCGTCAAATAGAAAATAAGCAATTAAAATGTTGTGTTAATTTGTATTAGACTATAAATACCAAATGTCAAAATATGGGGCATTACATACACCCACCCTTCAAGAAACTTCGTCCTGAAGTTATGGTTATAACAATCAGAAGGGAAAATTTCGATGGAATATATTTATGCCTTCCTGCTAGAAGACCTTATCCTTACCAGTCCCATAGGAATTACACATTATCATGACGTCATTTCTATATGTGTTTACTTCTTTTCTCAGATGGGATGCGTGGCATATTGCATATTACATGTTTTTCATGCAAGTGGTCTGATTTCATCAAGGTCCATCAAATACATTTTATTCCCAAATACTTAACATACTGACATACATTGCAGTTATTTTATATATCATGATTCACAGGAAGACCTTATCTTCCATATTAAATTTCATTACGTTGAAAATGTATTATTATGACTCATTTATAGTTTCTTATCATCATTGACTCTTTTCTAATAAACACCACTTACCTACATTTTTTAATGTAGTCAATTCACAGTTTCCTTGGTCATTGTTATCAATATCATTTTCTTCTCTGAGTTATAAAGATTAAATCTTTGTAAGTTAAATGTTGAGTAGAGTATCATTTATTTCATAGCCTAGGCAACTCATGCTTCCTATCAACAAAACATCTATAAAACAATCATCTACGCAAGGAACACCATGTTGCCGCATCTAGCTTATCTAGCGCCTCTACGTCAAAATAACTTGATTATAAGGGTCCATTCAAAATCTACACTGCCTAGAGATTGGTTTTTTAAAAGGAATATCAAAGAATTCTGGCTCCAAGATTTTGAATAATGAGTGTTGGTGGTTCCTCTCTGGTTTGATCAGTTTTAGTTGCAATTACGCTTGAGTCTCATTTGCATGCTGATGGAGGGCATGCTCTTTGTTCTCTCTCATTGGGGCTGCGTTGAGATCCCTTCATTCTATTTAATTTGGCTTCCACCATGATCTGGAGTTTCTTTTAATTTCAAGTTCCTTTTCCATTTCCTTGGAGTGTTATTCCTCCTTTCAGCATCTACCTGGCTCTCTGAGCACTATCTTGTTGGAGGTATTTGTTTGTAGGTGCTTTGGTATTGGAGTTGGCATTGGAGGTTTATGTTTGCAGGTGTCTTGCTGGAGGATTTTCACGAACGTTTTGAAGCTAGTTCTCCTTGGCGGATCCAGGCTAGTGTCTGGTGGTTCCAGGCCCTCTTTGTCCTCTTTTTTGGAGTTTAGACAGGTCTCTCTTGAACTTGCTAGGTCTGTCCTTGCTAAGGTTGGAATTCCTACTTCCTAACTTGATTTTCTTGCTCTTTGGTGGTGCCTTCATCTTCTGATGGTCCGAGCCTCATGGATTGCGGAAGGGATCCGCCTGGCCTTGATGCTTTCAAGAGATTGATTGCATCATGTGGTCAAAGGAAAGGGGGTCCATCACATAAATTTGTCAAGAAAGTTAACATCCCCTCGGTTGAATTACCTGTTGAACATTCTTTTCATTCATCTCTAAACCTTGTTGAGCGCGGGATTATTGGGAAATTCACAAGCCTAAGGCCTTCTCCAAAGGCCATTGATGGTTGGGTGTACAGAAACTGGAGGCCTCTAGTATCTGAAGGTATTCGAAATCATTTTGTTGGAAGAGGTTATTATGTTTTTGTCTTTGAATTTGTAGAGGATCGTGATCTTATCTTTCTAAATGGCCCATACTTCATGGGTCCCTAGGGGCTCTACTTGAACAAGTGGAATCCATATTTTGACCCCACTCAAGATGTTCATCTGTTGTCCCAGTTTGGATAAGGCTCCCTCATCTTCCTTTGCATTGATGGAGCTCAAAATCCTTGGAAACAAGCTTGGTAAATACATTGACAGGGCTGAAAGGAAAGATCAATTTTCATGTGCACGAATATGTATTGAAGTCAATTTGGAGACGGGTTTTCCCGAGGCAATCAAGTTAACAGTTGCAGAATGGTCCCATATCCAGGACTTGGACTATGAAAAAATCCCATTCAAATGTAGATTATGCCATGGCTATGGCCATTTTTCCCGAAACTGTAAGAAAAAAGAAGAAGAGGATATTGACAATGAGAAATAAGACCAGTGGACCCAAGTCAGAAAGCAGGAAATTCCAATCATGGCCCTAGAAATAAAGGCAAATAAGGTAATATAGGGAATGGAGTCCCTGTTGTTGGGAAGATTTTTCCTAGACCTCTGGTTGTAGAACACCCCAAAGCCCCTTCCAATCAGTTTGTTTTTCTCAGTTCCTCTGAAGCTATCCTTGAAGAAGGTGAAATGCAACAATTCGAAGGGAAGGTGGTTGAATCTAAAGTAAATACATCATCATTGGAAGAAGATGGCCCTTCTATTTTGAAACCTCCTTGGGCAGGATAATCTCTTCAACAATCCTATGTTTCCCCAATTGGTGTTAATTCTCCCCCTTCTTATGCAGATATAACTAAGAAAAAAATGGTCGATAGCTCTGGATCTTTTGATGAAGATTCTTCTGAGCAACTTTCCAAACAGGATGGCAGGAATTCTAAGAAGGAGGCTCAGTAAGAAGAGGTTGAGAAGCTCAAGATGTGAGGTAGTCAGTCCACCATTGAAATGTCGTATGGGAGGATCAAGAGAACCAGGACCCCAGAGGGAGTAATTACTCCCTCTCAATTGTGTAAATGATGCAGATTGTCTCTTGGAACTGCAGGGGATTGGGAAATCCAATCAAAGCAGAAGTAGTCAAAGACTTGATGAGAATGGTTTCTTCTGAAATTATCTTTCTTCAAGAGACTAAGATCAAGGAGGAATCCTTCCTTCTCTTAAGTAAAAAAAATGTAAATTGAATGTTGGCAAAGCTGTCAATGCGAGAGGTACCTCTGAGGGCTTAGCTACTTTATGGTGTGTTGAAAATTTCCAATTAAAGAGTTGGTTTTCCACCCATCACTGGATTTTTACTAAGCTCTATCACTTCTCTAGTAAGACCTCTTCGGCCCTCTTTAATCTCCATGTACCAGTTAATTACATTGAAAAGAAATATTGTTGGAATTCGTTATCAGTCTTCATAGAGTCCAACTCTCCTGTAAATATAATTATAGTCGGTGATCTAAATATCACGTTAGCCCCGGATGAGAAAAAAGGTGGAATTTGTAGCAAGGATCATATGCATGACACGGTGGAAAATATGTTCCAAGTCTGTGATTTGATTGACTTAAAGCCCAAGATTGGTTGCTTCATGTGGTCTAATAATAGAGTGGGTGCGACGAACATATCTTCCAAACTCGACCGGTTTCTAGTGCACAGCTCATTGTTGGATGGGCATTCCATTATATAAACAAAAATATTACCCAAACTCACGTTAGACCATCATCCCATATCTTTGCAGTTTGAAATAGAAAAAGATCTTGGGCCAATCTCGTTCAGGTTCAGCCCTCTCTGGATTGAGAGAGACGGGTTCTTGGACATTGTGTCTCATGCTTGGTCTTTGTTTGTAGATAGATCTCCACGGTTTCGTGTAGGAATAGAAATTGAAGAACACCAAATATGCATTGAAGAATTGGGCCAAACCTCCTTTTATTACTCCTTCGACCAGCAGGAAAAAGAGAGTGTCTGAGTTAACTACAATCCAATTAGGAATGGAAGAATGTGGTATTACCAATACTCAGCTAGCCCTGGAACAAATCGCTCAATTTAAAACTTCTCAATCTTTCCTACAGGAAGAGGAGCTTCTTCGGTTGAAGTCACGAAGTCTCTGGCTGCAAGCAGGTGATAAGAACACTGCATTCTTCCATCGTCAATGCAGGGCTAGCTTTTCCTGAAACCATATTTCGAAAACCTCCATTGGTGAGGGGGTATTCATGAAAGTTCAAGACCTTATAAAACAGGTTGCAAGTAGGCACTTTCATCTTTTGTTTCAGGATGATGGTTTGTCTGATGAGGAAGTGTCTGCTTAATTTTTGGAGAATGTCGCTTCTCTTGTCAATTCAGAGGATAATTCTAATTTAATGAAACCCTTCTCTGAAAAGGAAATTTTGGATGTCATCTGGGCTATGGAGCTAGATAAAGCTCCTGGTCCAGATGGCTTTTCTTTCCATTTTTATAGAATATGTTGGAGTATCATCAAACTAGATCTGATCCGTATGGTTTCAACCTTCCAAAAAAAGGCAAAAGTGGGAGGATGTACCAACTCTACATTTCTTGCTCTTATCCCCAAGGAATTCAATCCTTCTACCTTCGACATGTTCCGTCCTATTTCGTTGTGTAATGCCTCTTATAAGATTTTAGCCAAGCTTCTTGCCAATAGATTCAAGCTCTTGCTAGGTAAGTTGATCTCTCCTCTCCAGGGGGGGTTTGTAAATGGAAGGTATTTAGTTGATAGTGTTATCTAAGTCCAAGAATCTCTCCATTTAAGTTTCCATAGGAAGGAGAAACGTATGTTAATTAAGTTGGATATGAAAAACTCCTTTGATCAAGTAAAACTTTCCTTTCTCTATGATGTCCTCCTCTCCTTTGGTTTTTGCTCTGAGTTTGTAAAATTGATTAAAGTATACACATATAGGCCTTGGATTGCGCCTCTGGTCCGAATGGAAGACCCTCAGAATTTTTTAAAGCTACAAGAGGCCTCCGCCAAGGTTGTCCTGTGTCTCCTTTTCTATACATCTTGATGGTTGAAACTCTTAGTAGGAAACTATCAGTTGAAAAGGAAGTTGGTTTCATCCTAGGCATCAATATTTCTAGGGGGTGGACCTAATTAACCATGCCCTCTTCGCGGACGACTCTCTCCTTCTAGGTGAGGCCTCATTGAAGATTTCTCGTGCCTTCAATGAAACTCTTCAAAAGTTCTGCCTAATTTCAGGAGCCTTGATCAACAACAATAAAAGTGTGGTTTATGGATGGAATGTAGATCATGCGGAAATTCTTCGAATAGAAAGCATTTTGGGCTTCCTTGGCTATGAAAAGTGGGAGAGGATAAAGTACTTGGCGCTTCCTTTAACTCTTGGATCGTCCCCTCCTTCTCTTTGGCTTGAAGTGATTGCTAAGTTAAAGGGGAAAATAGACTCTTGGGGTGGTTAGTGGTTAACCAAGACTGGAAAATTGATCTTGATTAAGGCATTTCTCTCAGCCCTTCCTATTTTCCAATCCTCTTTGATGCTTTCCCCTAAGTCTATCACGGCTCAGATCTCCAAAATTTTGCGATATTTTCTTTGGAATGGCGGTAAAGGTAGTCAGAATGAGATTCATTTGGTTAACTAGGAAATTCTTAAAAGACCTACTTCTGAACTTGGACTTCAAATCCGTGACCCTGTTCTAGCTAATCTTGCATTGGGTGGAAAACTGATTTGGAAGCTATTTGTGTAAAAAAACAATCCAGACAACAAGATCTTTCAGATGAAATATCTCAAGGGTGGCTCATTGTGAAATATTTATTCTTCTAATACACCAACTGGTACAGCTATCTAGAACTCCTTCATAAGAGGTTTCTAATTTTTTAATAAACAGTTATATCGAGTCGAATTCTTCTTTGGGAGGACAAAATCTATGGAAAACCTTCTCTTTCCTCTGATATTTCGTTATAAGAGATCATGAATTGGGAAACTAATAAAGGTCAGCTCCGTTTGGCTGAAATTTTCTCTTGGGACAGTGTTGGTAACTCGGTTGGATGGTCTCTCCCTAAGCTTCCTTCCCACCTCAGCTCCCAAAAAATTTTGTTGCTTTCCTCTCTTCCTAGTCTCGACCCTCTCCACATCTCCTATAAATATTGTTGGGTTTGGGGATTTGATGGTTCTTACTCAGCTGCCAAAGGCTTCAATGCATTTCAAGCTTCCCACACTTCCTCCATCTCACCTTCGATTTGGAAAACTGTCTGGAATTCTCAATGTCTTCCGAAAGTGAATTTTTTTCATGGCTTGTTCTGCATAATAAAGTACTGTCGGGGAAGAATCCATCAAAACGTGGCTTCAATGGCCCCTTTTGTTGCTGCTTCTGCAAATCAAATCTGGAAATGCCTGATCATCTATTCATTGACTGCATTTTCACTAAACAGGTTTGGGAAATGGTTCTTCTTGGTTCTCATTACTCTGTCCTTTCTCAAAATATTGTAATCTCATTTTATCTTTCCTTGCACGATCGACATCCTCTTAAATCAACCTCTGCAATCTGGAACAAAAACTGGCATTCAATCATGAAGTTCACATGGTGGTCTTTGTGGATTTCCGGAAACAATTATATTTTTAATGACCAGATCCCAATCTCCCAAATCGTGGCATTCAAAACCGAATCTTTTATTGTCGAATATGTTGGTTACACGCAATCCTCTTTTTCCCTACCTGTTGTGTTTTATCTTTGGCTGGGATCTTGTCCTCATGTGTTGAAAAAATCGATCTGTGTGAAACCTGTCAGTCCTCCTTCCTAAAGATTTCGTGGAAATAAATATGCCTTCAAATCATTTTGGACGAGTTCCTCTTCAGCGGCAATTTTTTGTATGGCGCATCTAAAGGGAATCATGGGATCTCGGGTGCTAGGGGTTTGGTTTTCTCGCCTGACAGATTGATCAATTTCAATTTTAGTCGGGGACTTGGAACCATGTCAAACAATCAGGCTGAAAGATGCAGTCTCCTCTTGGCAAGTCAGTTTGCTCAGGAGAAAGATTACGAGTCCATCCAATTTTTTGGTGATTTTGAGATGCTGATAAAAGCTCTTAATTAAGCTGCTAGCTTCAATAATTATGTCTTGAATAAATCTCTGCAGAGAATTCGGAATATTTTGAAAGCATTTGACTCGACTGCTTCTTTTCACATCCTTCGGGATCTAAACAATCTTGCAAACGCCTTGGATAATAAATCTTGTCTTCTGTCTCAAGGATTTCTTAGCATCAACGATGAACCCAGCTTCTTCCATCCTATTCCTTAAATGTGACTCATGCAGCTGTATTTTGTTTTAATGGGAGATCCCCTCCCCCTCTGTAAGGTTTTGTACAGATTCTTGTCCTCTCGAAGTATTTCTTCTTGACGATGTAAATAGGTTGGTTGGCTCTTGCCAAAAAAGACCCTTTTTTTTCCCAAAAAAAATAAAAATTACCCGTTTGAGTTAAAAAAAAAAAACTACACTGCCTCACGACTTAAAGGTTTTATTCCTCACAATATACTTTGTGATATTTCATAGTTACACTATCACACACGTATGATTCTTGACATCTATAGATTCTATATATTTCTTTGTTAAGCTTTGTCACATTATTGTCCTTTAACGTGGGAAAAAAATGTGTTATTAATCCCGAGGCATTGCTCAAATACGATTATCGTATAAAGTGAATCTCCATCTACTCATAACTTAGTTAATGCAAGATATGTTTTCCTTTATGATTTTCTTTTCTAAAACTTCATTTTAAATTAGAACTCATTTGCCCTCCCACTATCCACGACCTTATCTCATTATTTCGAGTCTTATTAATCAACTCAATTTATACTTCGATTTTAAATATCATTATATCTTGATTGGTGTTATATGTTCACCGCCCCTCAAGGGATTGGCATATTACAGTTTCCTCCAACTAGGAATCTTTACTAAATACTATTAAGTATTGTCAAAGAATATATGTTCATCTCAGTTTCACTCTCATTACTATTGACCTTGTTTACTTATTACCTAGACTGATTAGATCCAACGTGGTTAATGTGGGGTCTAGGTTCTTCTTTGTTGTAGCTAAGGAAGAGCATGTCCCTTGTCAATAAGAGTATCTACACCACGCATAAATGTTGAGAACCTATTTCATAGGAATTCATTACTATGATCTATAATTCCTACTCTGTAATTATTCACTTTTATTTGCTTTCCCTTAACATTTTATTTCCAAGTTATAACATTTATATACAGATCTTCTAGATGAATACTATAATAACTATTTTATATTCTATGACATTTCTCTTATATTATTATTATCATTTCTCATAAACAAATTATTATCATTATAATTAATCTCTTTTAAATCTCTTCTTGTTACTAGATAATACAATATCATGTTACTAGATAATACAATATCATAGTTACAAAAAATGATATTTTTCATATATTACTTCTCTTACTTATTGTTTTATAATTTCTCCACATTTTTTTGACATATTTTTCACTCAAATAAATAAAAAAATTAATCTAAATTATTGATTTGTTATACCTTTCACTATTAAAATTTTGTTTTTGTTTCACATATCACCATTCTTCACTTTATAATTCAATATGTTGAATTTTATATTAACATTATGTTTACTTATCATTCTTTATTTACAATTTTACTATGCTTATTTTCACATCCTTTATTATGTTCCCTACAGGGAATATATATGAATCCGTTAGATCGATTAATCCGAGAGGCATATTCAAATTTTTTAGTTTTCAAATGTTTTTAATATAGTTTGATTAATTTTTATTTTTTGAATTATTTAAATATTGATTTAACTTAATTTCTATTGGTCTTTTGCAGGTGACTTTTGGTTGGGTCTTTCTTCCCCAAGACCCCACGGCCTGATAACTTAAGCAATGGCATTGAAAAATGCTTAGTTTAAGTTAATATTAAATGAGCCAGATAGCTTTAAGCTGCTGGGCTTTATTGCCATGGTAATACAATCACACTAATTCTTCCCAAAATTATTCATTGTTGGAAAGCAATACTCAAAGATTATTCATTGCTGGCCTCCATGGGCAATTTACCTGGTAGCACCGCTTAATGACACCTACCTCCATGCGAAATTTGCGTGGTAGCACTGCTTAATGACACCTGCCTCCATGGGAAATTTGCCTCACGTCACTACTCAATGAGGTGGTGAAATGGGGTTTAAACTATAAAGGAATTAGAAATGCGATTTCTTTATGCTCACATGTATGCCATGCTATATTAATTCTGAAATTTGCACCTCTGCCTATATTAATTCTGAAATTTGCACCTCTGCCAGCGATGAGACGAGTTTTCTGGGAACGGTTGTTTTGTGGCACTGCTATCTATAGATCCGTGCTTTCAAACCATTGTTGTCTGTAGGCACTCCAGAGGTATCTATTTAATTATTGAGTTAATTATTGATCTGCTATTGAACAAGAGAGGTGTACAATAAAAACTAGGCGACATCGGGACATTTTAGTGAAAAGGAAACATAGAAAACGTATTAGGGGTGTGACATATGCCAGCAATGGAGGATATAAGCAACGGTGTTTTTTTGGTATCATTGGCTCTTTGATTTTAGTACTTTGTATTACTTTGGCAGCTGTAAGTTTGTTTTTCTACATGCCAGGTTATGCCAGGTTATGTGCCTACCTTTCTTCTCATTCCATCATGCACATAATAGTAATATTTTTTTTTTCTCAAAATAGAGATAGTGAAATTAATTGGATGATTCAATCTGTTTTGCGATACTTTCTTTGAGAGTTTGATCAGTCCCATTTCTTACAATTAAATGATTGAATTATTTAATAGCAGAGATGCTGCCATCATAAGATCAATTAGATTTGAAAATTGGTTGAAGGAGTAAGAAGCTAGGAAGGTGAGAATGGCCGGCTTCGGGCACTGCCTAAGTTCTCACCATCGCCAAGGCCAACTGAAATCAGGGCCAAACCTGCACGAAGGATAAGAAAATGACATACTTTCCAAGAAACTGACCTCTGGAACTAGACATTGAGCAGGTCAGTTGTAGCTTAAAAAATCTATAAGCATTGTTACAATTCTTACCGTTAAATCCACACAGTTTGAATGGATATGGCTAATAATGTGTTTTTTTTAAATTAGATCATCCTTTATATCAGAGTTTTGGATGTAGAGCAGAAATGATTGGAAAACCCTTTATAGGATTAGATAATGAGCTCTTTATTGTGATCCAAAGTAGTTTTATGATGAGATTAGTTGTTTTCTGCTCTATCGATGATTTCAGGCCATAACTGCGCTGAAGAAAGGGGTGTCTTTTCTCAAGAAAGGAAAGCCTAAATTCAGCCCTATCAGGATTTTTAAGGTAAGGTTTTGGCCTCATTCTCATAAACTGCAAAAGTACGAGCAGAGAGGAAAGCCTAAATTCTGCCCTATCAGGATTTCTAAGGTAAGGTTTTCGCCTCATTCTCATAAATTGCAAGAAGAGAGAAGTATTTGCTTATAAGGTAACTAGAGTATGGGGCACTGTGGTATAAAGTGAATAATTTGACTGTCCACAATCAAACCAACAACATCCAATTTGAATGGTAGTAACCTTGGTCTGCGGATATAAGCTTTGAAGCATTAATGGAAGTCTGATTATCTCTCATTAACTCTCCCTTGTCATTCACTTTGTCATTCAGCTGCACCTTTTCTTGTGAATCCGGTCGGAGTATTGCGGTCACAGTGAGAGTAGTTTGGTCACAGCGATTTGCTCCCACTGCTTCAAAGGAAGCTTAAGAATTATTGCTTGTATGGGGAGGTGGAGGTTTCCATAACAATCAGCCTTAGTTAGCTTTGATCAAACCCTGACGTGCCAGAATAAGGAAAGATTAGAACTATCATAATTTATGGTTCCCACCTGTCCAGATGTATAGTGCTTAATTTTTGTCATTTTATTTGAATTTCTTCCTTACCTTGTCGTTTTATATGATACATGCATTTATTTGGTGGTTTGTTAGGTTTTAGGTTTCCTTTCAATGCATTGAATCCTTCAAATATGTTTAATCTTGGTCCGCGCTTGCTTTTGAATCCTTCAAATATGTTTAATATTGGTTTGCACTTGCTTTTGAATCCTTCAAATATGTTTAATCTTGGTTCGCACTTACTTGGTTGATTAGGTTTAAAGCTTCATTTCAATGCATTGAATCCTTTACTTTGAATCTTTAAACAAGTAACATTAAAAAAATAATCCTTTAAACTTTTCAAAGATTTCATCAAACAGTTTACAGATTTGATCGAACTTTAGTAAATGATTGATTGGTTTGAGCATGCTTTGAATATTTGTGGAATGTGATACAAGGTCGAAATTATCCAAAGTTTTTGTCAATAAAGCCAAATTCCTCACGAATTTAGCTGTAAAAATTTTCGATGTGCATTATACATTGCTGGTCAACATTATGTCCGGCCTGTACGTGGTTAAGATATAATTTATTTAAACACGAACTCGGGATATATAACTAATACATCCATATTAAATTCATACATTATTTTCAAATTATGAAATAATGTAATCCGGACACATACTCAGATTACTCTTAATGATGACTTAGATAATGTTATAATAGAAAATCCAACGTGATGTCAATGGTTTCAGTTACACTGCAACACGTCTTTGAAAATCAATGCTTAATGTGGGCCACTCGAGCCTCAAATTCCGAGAACGCGCGTCTCTACTTTATCAACTAAGCAAAGATACACAGAAACAACTAAATTGTCAGGTATTTATGGATAATCAGTTTTTTTTTTTTTCAGTCGAAAAAACCATTCCTTGGTATTCATTTAATCAAAGGAACCTTTTACATCTTTAGTCATTACAGTTATGTCTCAAGGGACAGCACAAATATAACAGGTAATATTCTCCGATCCAAACATACATACGTCAAAAAAGATACAAAATAGAAACCCGCAGAAATACAAAGGTAGCCAAAGCACCTGAGAATCACTACAAAATATCCCTGGACAATCACTTTATTACAGTATACTTTTAGTCTTTCACGGAAAAACATTAGCACTTTGGCATCCCCTTAAATAGGAATGATTGTAAGTGGTTATCAATGCTTCTGTTTTTACAATGTCAATGAATATTTAATTCATAACAAAATGTAAGAAGAAAGTTGGAATACTCTTGAAACAAGAAAAGTGACACTCCTCTTTCGAAAATTGAAATAGAGATTGATTTTATGATAAAAATAAAATATTTAAAGTGGTGTTAATATAATATTATGTTAAATTTATTCTTAGCTATCTAGACCAAGTTTCATATCATTAATAAGATTATGAAACTTCAAATTTTACCATATTTTATAAATTTCTGTTTCTTTTAAATAATTTGTTATACCACTCTTTCATAAATTTAATATCTAATAATTGTTATTTAATTTGAAAAAATAAATCTTAACAATTTAATGTTTGATTAAAATTATAAATCTTAAATTCAAGATTACATAATATACCAAATAAAAATAATTACTATGAATAATTACTATTAATGGTTTCAAATATTAAAGATTAATAATTATTCTAAAGATTATGTCATTCTTCTATGTGAATGATAATCTTTATTTAAAAACTAATTGAACCTTTTTTTTTCCAGAGAAAAAAATCGTAACTCTATTAAAAAGTTACATTCATCAAATAGACCACTGTCTTTATCATATCAGTGTCCATTTCCTCAAAATGTACAGCACCAAAAATGCTTATTACAATAGGTAATAATTGATTTGAAAATCAAATTATATCAACCCAAATATTCAAAAAGAAAGTAGAATTAACACTATTCATTACAACCAATTGGCATGCATAAAAAAACTATGATAAATTTGTATATCATCTAATTCAGTTTTTATAAAACATTCAAAACTATCATCAATATGACTGTCACTAATAACGTCCAGAATACTATCACATAACTGTAACTATCCAAAAATGAACCTATCCAGAATACTCATTGTCCCAAGTGAACTGTCCAAAATCTATCAAAAAACAGTCTCAAAACATTGTCTAAAATACATCATAAAACTGTCATGTATAATAATCTCTTTTTTTTTTTAAGTCAAATGAAAACTATTATGAGCACTGTTACTCCAATGTCTTGTGAAATCCCTCCCTCCAACCAAAAAACTAAAAAATCAGAAAAGTTTCATGTGTTTCAGCTCCTCTATACTCCAGGATTTTCCAGTGACCTTCAATCACATTAGCACCTGCATTAGCTAAAGCATCAACTTTAGCATTCTTTTCACAATAAATGTGCTTGTAATCAACTTTAACAAGAAAAATAGAGATTCTAATCACCTCCTGAAGGACCTGAGTAAGAACAATATTGTTGATTCTGAACTTACCTGATACCCAATTGATCACCAACTGTGAATCCCCAAAAATCTGCAAAGTTTGAACCCCCTGCTTTAAAGCCAAAATGATGAGCAACTTTAAAGCTAAAAGTTCAGCATAATTATTGGTTCCCAGCCCTAGACCAGCAGAGAAAGCAAAAGAGTGCTCATCAAATAAATACAGAATGCCACCTGCCCCACATATTTGAGGTATTCTAGCTGTTGAACCATCAAAATACCCCCAAGGAGATGATTTGTCAATTTGCTCATTGACAACCATTCTTAAATTCACAATTTTGTTTTCCAAGGGATAAGCACTCAGTAAACCCAGACATAAAGAAGTAACCAAATAAGACTTTGGTTGAATATCATCAAAACAGCATTGATTCCGAGCCTTCCATATAAACCAAGAAACAATAACAGGTAAGGATCTATACCTAGCCTCAGCATGCAGAACCCAGTTCTGAATACAATTCAAAATAGATATTCCATGCCACAAATTGTTATATCTTAACTTACCCTCAATTTCTGACCATACCCTCCTAGTGAATGAGCACTCAAAACCAATATGAGTATTAGTTTCAGATTCCATATTGCAAAGATAGCACCTGCTTGGACCTTCTCTACCTTTTCTACACAGAATGTCCCATGTTAACACTTTCCCTGAAAACAAAAACCAGCAGTATTTTTTTATTTAAGTGGACAATGAAGTTTCCATAGCCACTTCCACCACCAGAAACATTCCATCTCATTTCTAGAATGAATAAGATGAAAGTAGCCAGCTTTGGGAGTATACTTACCAGTTTTGGACAGGCTCCAAATCCGCTGATCATCCTCAGTTGAAATACGAACATGGCTAGATGTCAATAGAGCTACATAAGAATTCCAAATAATGATTTCATGCCCATCAAAACCAAGGAAATCAGCATTCAGCCAACCCTGATCTTGTAGTAATGTTGTCCCAATACAAGCAATATCTTTTAAAACAAAATAACCATCATCATGAAGTTTATCAATCATGGAAACTGGTAAAATATGCCTCCATTTGCATCCAAGCCATGGGTCAATACCGATACGCACCTTAGTTCCAGTCCCTATTCTCCACACAAGTGACTGTCCAATGAGATCAAAAGACCAAAGAACTGCTTTCCAACAAATGGAAATACCATTCTTTTTCTTTACATCACTCCTTATCCAATCTAGTAAAGATAATGGTGAAATGTACTTCTGGATATCTATCTACACCCAAAGTCCTATACCATTAATCAAATTCCACACATTTTTAGTAGCAAGGGATTTTGCAAATAAGGCAGGTAATTTCAGACCCCAGCCTCCCAAAGACTTGGTGATCCGGATTTATGTGTGAACGAAATGAAAGAACATATATAGAATCATAATAACAGACATTTTGCACATATAACAGAGATACAGTAAACACATATTCTATTAAATGGCGAAAATAGAACAGACTGTAATACAATTGCTAGAATGGTGGTAGCTATCTCTGAGAAGAGATGTGGCCGCTACGCTCATTCGTGCCAAGATGAATACAAAATGAGGCCAAAGGGGCCTATTTATAATAAAAATGAGGTGAGAACCCCAAAAGTCCCAAAACGTAACCCTAGAAGATGAACCGTCATAAAGTTTGCGGCCCCATGGTGGTAAGTTGAACAGTCAACTTCCCGGGGTCATAACTTTTGCATACGATCTCTGATTTGGGCGTTCGAGAACTCGTTGGAAAGGTTGGTCTAAGCTTTACAACTTTTGGTCGGCCAAATGCATGCCGATGGCAACCATTTGGCCCCGAATCTCCAAAAAACGTCGTTTAAGGCCTCAAAACGGCCCCGGAAGTTTAGGACTCGAAAAACTGCCGAAAAATAACTAGGAAACTGCCACAATGAACAATTGTTTTGAGCCAGTGGAATAGGTGGGTGGCCACCGATCTCCATCTGGATCACTTGGGATTGGCCAGATCCTTCCATGAAGACCATGGTAGTCCAGAAGCCTCACTATTACCAGACCATAAGAATTTGAAACATATCTTTCTGATTCTTTCAAGAATTCCCACAGGTATCCAAAAATGCATCCATTAAACTGGAATGGCCTCAAGAACAGCCTTAACCAAAATAAGTTTTCTTCCCTTAGATAACCATCTAAAACTCCAGTTCTTAATCCTCTTTTCCACTTTAGTAATGAGCCAATCCCAATCTTTCAATAGATATCTGCAGGGTTTTAAATAAAAACAAGATATTTCATACCCATCTCAATTTTTTCAACATTAAAAGAGAAAATGTTTTGAATTGAAATCAACTTAGATTCTTCCAATCCAGAAAAATAAAAAGAAGATTTATCCTCATTAATAATCATTCCAGAAGCTATACAAAATACCATCAAAACCTCATATAAAGTTGATAATGACTATTCAGAACCATCCATGACCAATATAATATCATCCACAAATAATATATGAGATAGTATAATATTGTTACCAAAAGAGATACCCTGAAATGCCCCACTTATTTGACCTTTATGAATGTACCTGCTCAATCCTTCTACCACAATCAGAAAAAGTAATGGAGCCAAAGGGCATCCTTGTCTAAGCCCCCGGCCAGATCTAAAAAAAGTAGATGCCACCCCATTGATAAGAACAGCAAAAGAAACTGAATTAATGATGCTCATAACCCATGTAATAAATGGTACTGAAAAGCCCATTTTAGACATGATTACCCGTAAATATGTCCAATTTACATGATCATATGCCTTAGATAAATCAATTTTAAGTACAACATATTTCAAACCCTTACAATGGATGGAATGCAAGCCTTCCTGAATGATTCCAACAGCTTCATGAATCTGTCTGCCGGGCAAAAAACCAAACTGTTCTTTAGAAATAATTCTTCCCAAAATATTTTTAATTCAAGTAGAAATGATTTTTCCAATTATCTTATATATAAAATTACATAAAGATATAGGTCTAAAGTCATCAAATGACTTAGGACTATCAGTATTGGGAATCAATGCAATAAAAGTGGAATTAAAAATAGCAGGGATCTTCCCACTAATTCTAGAATCTTCAACAACTCTTAACAGATCCCTTCCCAAAACATCAAATAGAGCCCTATAAACTTCCACCGGGATCCCATCAAGTCTAGGACTCTTATCATTTTTACTGATAGACAAAATAGACTGAATTTCCTCAATAGTATCAAGAATCATAAGATCTAAATTCTCACTTTCAAAAATATCAGAAGGAAAATTATTAGCAATATCCAGAATTTCAGGCAGATGTCGATTTGCCTCTTCTTTAAACAAAGTTTCAAAGTGATGAACACCTGCCCCAGCAATAGACTCAAAACCCTCAACAATGTTACCCCTATCATCTACAATCTTCCATATAGAGTTTGTATATTTCCTGTGATTCACAAATTTATGAAAGAAAGAGGTGTTATCATCACCACAAAGCAACCAAATAGCCCTACTTTTTTGTCTAGCTTCTTTTTCTCTATCTAACAAAATCTTTCTCCTTCTAGATACTAGTACATAAAGAGAAGCCTTATCCTCATCAGTGGAATAACTAAAACCTAATTTAGTGCAAGCATCCTCTAATAAACACTCAATCTCAACTAAATCTTTAGTGTCTTGTTCTTTCCTCTTAACAGACCAACAAATAGAAACATTCTTACTCTTTTTTAGATTAGCAGAAAACTAAGAAGCAGGAGACAAAACAGAATTCTCATTGAACACCATCCAGGTATTTTTCAATAAATTAACCAGATCCTCATGCTCCAGCCAATGAGGATTAAACTTGAATGGAGAATGTAATTTTTTATCATAACCCAAAATCTGTAAAAATACAGGCTAATGATCTGATTCTCCCCCACATCCCACCCATTGACGAAAGCAAAGCTCATATTCTAATAGGTATACAAAAATCATCAATCTATCAAGTCGTTTACTAACATTCTCACTTCCAACTCTCCTATTAGTCCAAGTGGGTAGAGTCGCATTAGGCAAGATATCCACCAGGCCATGATCATCCAAAATTTTTGAAAAAAAATCAGATAGACAGTCAATTCTGGCCCTGTCTCCCCAAATCTCTGATAAACCCATGGGAAAATTCAGATCCCTGCCAAAAATAATCCTAGTACAGTTAGCACTAATGAAATCCAAGAGATTGTTCCAGTACCCTTCCCTGTCAACATATGGTCCATATATGTTAACAAAACAAATCTCCATTTGTATTTCAGTAGAATATAGAGAAACACATAATCTCGTTTCCATTGCCCAAGAATTCAAGAAAAGAAGAAAACGATTCCTCCAATCCACTAGCAAACCCCCCGATTTTCCTTTAGCATCCACAAAACAAAAATTCCAACCAGGCAATAATAATTCCATATTACCAGCAAACAGAACCCCATCACCCATAGTTTCTTGTAAAAAGAGAACATCCACAGACTGATCAGACACCAGCCTACAAATAGCTAGTTTTTTAGGTTTACTAGCTAAACCCCTACAATTAAGGGTCATTGCTATCATAATGAAACCCTACAACAAGCATACACTTCTCTAAGTGCCCCAACATCATCAGAATTATCAAACCCCATTACAAACTCAACTAATTTAGTAGGAGTCAAAAATCTCTTAAAACCTAGAGCTGAGACAAAATCCAATACCTTGGAACTAGATCTCAAAAAGTATCCTGAACTAGTTCCTTTGGACTCCTTAACAGGGGAAGAAAACCCTAAATCCTTAAGGCTAGACTCGCCCAGAATAAAATTATCCAGATGTTCCACACCTAGCTTCAGAAAATGACTAAGAATGTTACCCTCCTCAAAATCAACCAAAGAAGTCAAACTCAGAGGTTTTAAAGTCGAATCATATATCCCCTCATCTATAGGTTCAACAGAATCAACAACAATAATAGACATCGAAGGTGATAAATAGTTTTTATCACAGTTAACTGAAGTCAAAGGTATAATACCCTCACGCTTATCAATGGATAAGGCAAGTTCAACAGGAAAAATAACAGGAGAATCATCAGGAAATTCAGCGAGAATTTTTACTGGTAATTCAACAGGAATTTTAACAGGAAAAACAACAAGAATTTCAGCTTTCTTAATCTGCCAAACACTTTTGGACTTGGGTATAGAGGACAACTGGTTTTTCAAAAAAGGTAAGTGATAGTGAGCTAGCAAATGTCCATAGCTATGACAATGATTGCAACGAAAGGGCGGCCCTACATAATCCAGATACTGGGTAAAAACAGTATCTCCTTTCTTAATGACGATGTCTTCAACAAGACCATTACGCATATCAATAAGGACCAATACCTTCCCCAAACAACATATACCAGTTTTAAAAAAAGACAAATCAGCCTCAAGAAAAGTCCCAAGTGAATTTCCAATCATCTTAAAAAATTCCACAAACCAGAACTCGAGTGGAAAACTTGGCAATTTAATCCAAATGGGTATAGAGTCATACCTCTCTACCCGCGGATCAAATAGAGGCATCCAGCACTTGAGAAAAAGTCCCGAATTCTTCCATTTCTAGATCCCTTTAAGAATGACTTCCACATCAACTGGATTCTGAAACTTGAAGGCCAACTTAATATATAAACAGATAAAGCACGCCCATTTAATATAATCTTTGCTAGATAAATCAATAAAAGTGATAAAAAATGCATAATCAATATTTTGATATTAATATAATAGTTTTTTCACGGCTATTTAATAACATATATTATTCCTTTACTTTGATCATCGATATACTCTCATTAATAACTTATCTTAATCCTTTTATTATAACTTGACGACTTATTTTCTTTTCTTTATTTTTAAACATCTTTCCAACTATAATTATTATTAACATTTTTTTAACCATCTATTTAATATTACAATTTATTATTATTATTACATTATGGATTCTTTAATCATTAATATAATATATAATTTCTTTTAATTATAAATTCAAAATTAATTTAACATAACTTGTATTTAATTTCTGGTATTCCAAAAAAAGTTCATGTCGATACATCATTAACATAAATAATTGGCATGTCTACTCCAAGAAGTAGATTCGAGAGATAGGAATTTATTACTATGGGTATGGTATGGTGTATAGTATTATGGAGTAGTAGATTCGAGAGATAGGGATTTATTACTATGGGTATGGTATGGTGTATAGTATACATAATTCTAATTGATTTTTATTTTTTTACTTAGTGATTTCTACAATTTTCTTAAAATATATATATGCTTATTTCTTAGATGTCATCATTGAGGTGAGGTATCCCTCAATTTGAGCCAGTAAATGTATATATTAGCAACAGTCATATTATTAAAATTAATATGTTTGAAATATGTCGAGAGGTATATATTTTATATATTGATAATATTTTTTTAATAAAGAATGCGTTAATTACTTGTATCTAATAGTTAAGCTAATATAACAAACATATTGATAATGTTTTTTTACTAAAGAATGTGTCAATTACTTGTATCTAATAGTTAAGCTAATATAACAACCACTTAATTTATGATTGTTAAGCTCATAGTTGAAGTTAGGATCATAGTGGTATCATCATTGGAGTTAAGCTAATAGTTGTATCTAGTAGTTAATTTAAAAGTTAATATAAAGCTTAGACTAAGCCTTATTAACATTAACTCGACTCCCAACTGCTAGATGGAGTTCAACTGTCACATAAAACGTACATTACCTAAGTGATTGTTCTTGGTGCATGGTTTCTCTCCAATCAAAGTCAACTCTCATGCTAAGTGATGGAGTTCATCTAAATTTAATTTAATATTTGTATCACTATTTGAAGGATCTAATAGTTATCCAATATGAGTTGAGTTAAGTTAATAGTTGTAGAATCATTGGAGTTAATCTAATATTTATCCAAGATAACACTGATTAGAGTTGAAGTTAAATTAATAACTATATAAACATTGGAGTTAAGCTAATAGTTGTATCTAATAGTTAATTTAAAAGTTAATATATTGGCAATTACAATTCAAGTAAAGTCATGATTGGAGTGAAGTTAAACTAATAGTTGTATCATCAATGTATTTAAGCTAATACTTGAATAATTGTATTTAATAATCAATAGTTGAAGCAAGTTTGATTTTTCTAACTATAGTGAATTGTAATTATCAAATGTTAACTAAGTTATTTTTAATTCTTTTGAAATTGTTAATTACGAGTTAGACTAACCTTCTAAAACCTAATTATATCTATATGGAAAACCTAAACATGTAATACAAATTGTATATTAGCCAGATGCCCTACTACCAGATGCAGAAGTTTATTAGGAGTTCCAACTATTTTATTAGGAGTTTCTTACATGACTGCACATTAGCTAGACTCCTAGATGCCAAATGTGGTTGGACTAGTCCTTAAGTGATTAGAGTTGAAGTTAAGCTAATAGTTGTAGAATCATTGGAAATAGAGTTGAAGTTAAGCTAATAGTTCTAGAATCATCGGAGTTAAGCTAATAGTTCTAGAATCATTGGAGTTAAGCTAATAGTTGTATCTAATAATCGATGGAGTTAAGCTCGTAGTTGTATCTAATAATCGAATAGTTGAAGATTAATTTAAATTTTTATAACTATCACTAATTGTACTTATCACATGTTAATTAACTTATTTTTTATTTTTTTGAAATTATTAATTATTAATTTTGGACGACACCCATAGAATCAATGTGGACAATACACTTGTCTCATTCTCGTTTAATCTTGGACAACGCCCATAGAATCAATCTGGACAGTACACTTGTCGCATTCTCGTTTAATCGTGGACGACACCCATAGAATCAATCTGGACAATACACTTGTCTCATTCTCGTTCGTAGATGAAAAATCATAAATGATAATCCGCCCCAAAATTCTAAGATATATACACCTTCACCATAATTATAATATATTGTTACATCAATTAATGCAACTCAAGGTCATCAAGATGCATCTTCTTCTCATTTATGAATGTCTACCTACCAACTCTTTTAATGCATCTGAGCTGGTTGTTGATATGCATTTTGGTCACTATTTTTTTTATACTCATCATGAATGTGGTTATTCTTCACGGTTGATCTCTCTTTTCCCTAAATAATGAACCTGACAACTTATTCTTGAAAGTACAAATCCAATAAATATCTTTTGAGGCTAGGACACTTCATTTTCCCTCTACACAGTGCCTCTTAATGTCAATAGATAAATGTTTCATTGTTACCTTCGCTTCACTAATGTGGTATATATATATATATATATATAGATATAGATATAGATATAGATATAGATATAGATATAGATATATATTGGGGTCTGTCCAAGCTTAGCTATGTTATGTGTGGGCATTGAAGACGTAACAGCTACCAACAAATTTGCAACAAACCATTTTAGTGAAATTACCATATATGATTCTAGAAATAACTTCAAGCGGGCCTACTTAGGCATTATTGTATGATGTGTTATCTTATCTATCATTTTTTTTTTCATCAGTTGGATATACTTGGATATACGGTGGGCGTTCTGAGATCGTTTTTTTCAGAAAGAAAAAAGCCTGCCTTGATATTCATGTGATGAATCAAAGGACATCAAAACATACTCCCAGTAAACGGGTTACATCATACATCATGGAAGAGTAATCACCAGGGGGAAAGGTGAACCAACAAATAAAAGTTCCCATCAGATAACTGACTGTTCATAAATAGTGATCTGTCAGAGCAACCACATCTATCGAGCGTCAACTAGAGTTGAAACAACACTCCAAAAGAGATCTCTCGAGCATACCATAATCTGGTATAACGGAGAAAGCATCACAAAGTCAATCTCAAAAAAGCTGAAAAGTATTCTGAGTAACCAAATGGTTCCCAATAAATTCCTTAAAACTGCCAAAGCCCTGAGGAAGAGAGAGCGCAGTTTTGGAGAGGCGGTCCGCCAACTGATTGTGCTCTCGATAGATGTGAGTGAATGATAGTTCATGAAAGGAGACCAAAACTTTCTTTGTCTCCCAACACCAATGCATGAGTTCAGGTGGGGAGAGCTCAGTCGATCCACGTGCCCAGCTGATGATTACTTGTGAATCACCAAAGACATGGGTGAGAGGGATCCCCATCATTTAGGAGGAAAGGAGAAGAGCCCATAGACTGAGCAGTTCTACCTTCATGTTAGTGCCATGTCCGACCCCCAGTGAGAACTCCAAGCGATGTGTCTCATTAATAAAAATACAATAACCTGCACCAGCAATCAAACATTTGGAGGCACCATCCAAAAAACCACAAGGGTAAATCATAACTGGGGCCCTGCCAATAATCCTTTCACTCCTCTTTTTCTTAACAGCGCTAGGAGGTAAGCCCCTGACAGTTGAAATGACATGCTGGATCAAACAATAGATAGTCCTTTTTTCTCCATCAAAGATGGCTCGATTACGGGCTTTCCATATGATCCACATCATATGGAGAGGAAGGAAAATCAAAGTCGAGTTCCTAGGCATATTTTTAATCCAGTTGTTTATCATTACTTCAATCGAAACAGAAAGAGAAATAGCACATAGATTAAGGAGATCGCAGACATGTACAGCTACGGTTCTCCAAACTCTACAATGAATAATAAATGCTCTACAGTCTCCTCGTTCGAACAGCAGAGAACGCAAATCCCAGGACCATGGACACCTCTCTTCTGTAAATTTACCCACGTGAGGATCTTATTACGGATGGTGAGCCAAATGAAACAGGAAATTTTGCTGGGTAAGTTTCTGTTCCAAAGGACCGAATCAATAAGAGTGACGGGCGGAGAGGAGTGAGTACCAACAACGCTGTCATAAGCAGCACTAGCAGAAAGTGAACCATGAGATTTATTATGAGACCATAAAAGAGCATCAAGACGTTTAGAAAGACGAATACCAGCTCCCTGAATTTCATTAATAAAATTATCCCATATATCAAGATAAGTACCCCCAAGATATAAATCATCTGCAGACAACCAGTAACTCTTCTGTGGAGACAGAGTGTTCCGGACCTGTGAGAGACTGCAAATATTCAGATCTTCCAAATAAGTTCTCAAATCCTCTGGCAGATTGAGCGAGGACTGAACACCAACAATTGGATCAATTCCAAGGAGGATATTTTTTCCGTCCCCCACTTGCCAAGTCAAACAGGAGTCCAGCCATGGAAGGATCTGCACAAAACCTCTCCAGAAAATAAAGGCACTGCAAGTGATAAAAAGCTTTTTTCTGAGCCAATCAATAACCGTGAGCATTTCAAATATTTAGTGTGAATAACAGATGACCACAAACCATCAGAAAGTAGAATTCTCCAAAGATTTTTAAGGCGCAATGAAATGTTAAACCAGGGGAGATTTTTAATACCCCAGCCCCCACAATTTTTAGGCCAGGAGAGGTTTGTCCCAGCTAGCCAAATGGAATTTTCTATTGTTAACCGAGGAACCCCAAAGAAAGTTGAACATTAAACTTCTGAGCTTCTGAAGGATAGTGGCAGGGAGAGGTGCCAAACTCATCCAATAAACCAGAATGCTAGAGAGGACAGAGTTCACAAGAACCAATCTTCCTCCAAGAGAGAGATATTGAAAAGTCCAGTGGCTGATCCTTTTTTCCACTTTTTTATAAGCCACTGCCAGTCACTGATACGATACCCAAGAGTTTTCAAAAAGAAACCTAGATAATTGAACCCAGATTGTAAAGGCCTCAATCTGTAAGGTATAGCTGCAGCTAGAGAATTATAACAGGCTTCATCCATATTGTAGTGAAGAAAGCAAGACTTATCAGCATTTATCATCATGCCTGAAGCTTTACAGAATGTCTCCAGAATCACCTCAAAAGCTGCCCAATCGAGGAGAGTGCCAGAACTCAATAAGATCACATCATCGACAAAGAGAAGGTGTGAAAGTACAAGGGAGGACGAGATATGAATGCCCTTGATCAGTCCATTGACCCTAGCATCCCGAATAAGCAGACCAAGTCCCTCAATGACAAGGATGAAGAGGAGAGGAGATAAGGGGCAACCCTGTCGGATACCACGGGAAGCAGGGAAGAAAGAAGAGGGAGTACCATTGACCAAGACCGCAAAATTTACAGTAGAGAGGCAACCCATTATCCAGTTCACAGTAAGGAGGGGAACTCCTATTTGTATCAGTATCAATCTGATGAAAGTCCAGTCCACCCGATCAAAAGCCTTCGAAAGGTCAAGCTTAAGGACAAAGGCACAAAGATTCTTAGACTTGACTGAATGAAGTACCTCTTGAAGAATACCAATAGGCTCAGAGATTTGACGGTCCTTAAGGAAACCATACTGTTCTTGAGAGATACCCAAGTCAAGGAAGGGTTTGAGTCTCCCAACTATGACTTTTGCAATGAGTTTATAAAGGAGATTGCACAGGGAGATAGGTCGGAAATCGGCAAAGGTTTGGGGTTTGTCCTTTTTAGAAATAAGAGCCAGAAAAGTCGAGTTTAGGGAGGGGGGAACAACCCTCGAGATTCTGGTCTGATCAACTGCCTTGAGAAGAATAGGGCCCAAAAGATCGAAGAAATACAGATAAAATTCAACGGGCCATCTATCCGGACCAGGACTACGATCTTTTTTAAAGGCTTTGAGAGAGTGCTCAACTTCAATAAGACTCACAGGCCGGGAGAGGAGAGATGAGTGATCAACAGGGATAAACCGAGGAAAGAGGGAGATGACTTTCAGTTGATGTTCAAGACTAGATGTACCATCATCTTTGAAGATGGCAGAAAAGTGAGTCTTTCCAAGAGCCTTGAGGGATACCACATCCTCAATTAGAATACCATCTGGTCCTTCAAGAGACCAGATCGAATTTTGTATCCTTCTTCCTGAAGCAAAAGCATGGAAAAACTTAGTATTTGCATCACCTTGCAGTGCCCATTTGATTCTGCTTTTTAATTGCCAGGTGAGAAGTAGATGATCCAAGATCCTTTTCCTCTCAGCATTCAAATGGGACAGCCGAGCCATTTGATCGTGGGTGAGAATACCATTGGAAGGACCAGTCAGAATGGATTTGATGGCAGCTTCCAAGCATGAAGATTCGATATTCATTTTAACCGATTTTTCCTTCGTCCACTTTTTTGTAGCAGCTTTAAGCTTTCGAAGGGAGAGACACAGGTCCTCAATGTCAACTATATCTTCAGCATTGAAAGATGAGGACCAACCTTTCTTAAACCAGTCAGTGAAATCTATGTCCTCAAGCCATGATCGATTGAATTTAAAGGGATAATCAAAGGAACCTTTCATATCTCCCCACTCGAAACAGATAGGAAAGTGGTCAGAGAGGTCCACACACTTGATCCAAGACTTGTAAACACCCAGGGAGGGAAGCAGAGAACTGGAGATAAGAAATCTGTCCAAACGCTTGTTGATTCCTTCACTTCCAGCTCTACCATTGCGCCAAGTAGGACCAGACTTTAGTGGAGCCACATCCACTAGTCCTACAGACTCAAAGAGAGAGATAAAGTGATTAGAAAGAGGGTCTAAAGATGCCTTTGCCCCCTAGACTTCAGTAGAACAAAAAGTGAGGTTGAGTTCCCCCCCAATCACAAGATGAGGTAAAATGAGAAGACCACCTCTGAGGGCATTGTCCCAGAAAATCTCACGGTCCCTATAAGGACCATAGACATTGAGAATGTGGAGAGGGTCAGACATTCCCCAGTTAAAGGCCTGTAAAAGAATACCCGCACAAGTATGAAAAGCCTTGCATTTAGCCTTTGCCGGATTCCAGGCAGAGAGGAGGCCCCCAGAGAGCCCACAAGCACTGACAACACAAAACTCCCAAGAGGGGAGTAATTTTGAAAAGGCAATAAGAGCGGGGAAATCATTGCACATCATTTCTTGTAAAAGGATGAAATTAGGGTGGATAGATCTGAAGAGCGAACGGAGGCTGAGGGATTTGGTCTTGCCTCCTTGACCACGTGCATTGAGTGAGAGGATTAACATCAAGGAACCTCCCGGGGGGGAGACAATGCTCTAAGTCCCCTAGAGTGAGAGCCTCTGGCAGCATCCTTGATGCGGATAGAGAGTGGAATGTAAGGAGGAGAGGCAGAAGATAGGTCAGCCTTGAAGTCACGTCTCCCTTTCGGGGGCTTCTTGACAGTAACATTAGCAAACCTAATGGAGTTTATGTGAAAAGTGGAGGGAGAGGAGGGGGTGGAAGCGCTGAACACATCAAGAGACTTCTTAAGGGAAGGATCAGAGAAAGAGGGAGAGGAGGTAGGGCTGTGAGGAGGAGGAGCCTCACTCAAAGGAGGATCCACAGGTAAGAGAGGAGGAAAGTCCTCAGAAGAATCTAAAACAAAACCCAAGTTCGAGAGATGAGGCATGGGGGGAGTGTGAGAGATAACAGGGCTAGGAGGGGAAAAGGTGACCTCCGAAACAGATAGGGGAGTATCAGGAAGGGGAGAAGAGTTCGGATCAGGAGGAGGAAGATGAGGCATCTGGGGTGCCAAATCCATTGTGAGGGTGTGAGGACCAGAATGCCTGTGGGACAGGATTAAGTTATCAACAGCTTCAAAAAAAGAATCAGGCACCTAATCCGAGGGCTGAGAGGATAACAAAGATGAGTCAGGAAGAGGAAGAATACTAGTTTCAGGGGAGGCTAGAGGAGAGCCCACTCTAAGAACCTCGGTGTCAGAGGAGAGCTCATCAGAGAGCCGAAGTGGACAAGAATTACTCAAATGACCAACAGACCGACAGTAGCTACATCTAAAAGGGACATGTAGATAGTCAAGTTTTTGAATCAAGAGTCGTTCATTACAAAGTATCTCCACTTCAGCTGGGAGCCCCCTGGATATATCCATCTCAACCAAAATTTTTGCAACTCTCTTGTCAAAACCCAGATGAAAGTCATCTTCAACCAAAATGAACCTACCAATAGTGTTCCCTATACCTTCAAGGATCTGTCTGCTCCACAAAGGGAAAGGGAGATGAGGTAAAAGAACCCACAAGTGGCGCTTAGAAATCCTCTCCCTAAGAGGATAAAAATTGGAATGCCAACGCCCGAGCACCAACGAGCCTTTGCCGATACGCCATACACCCTCCAAAGCTCGAGTGCAGTGATCAGGGTCCAAGAAGACAAACACAATCCAGCCATTAGATAACAGGCTAATGGTCGGTATGTAATCAAAAAGAGGCTTCCAGTGGTCAGTAGCCCAGTCCACCCAAGATGCCTTATTCAAACGGTAGTATTCCAGATGACCTATCAGAGCCCTAGAGCAGAGAGAAGAAACGTGTTCCATAAAGACATCATGACCTAACACATACCGGTAGCATTCCTTCTGGGCCTTAATGCATTTAGTTTTACGCTTACGATGGGTACGTGACTGAAAGTTCGACTCAGCCATGAAAGGGGACCCCACAAAAAACCGCAGTAGCTGAATCGGAGAATAAAGGGGACCCCAGAGAGAGAAACCCTAGAAGGGTATAGAGAGATACCAATGTGAAACCAATAACCTGGTCAAAGAGGAAACCCCAATACAATACACGAAGATACCGCAGAGAAACCAATACCCTGTTCAAAGAGGAAACCCCAGTTCAATACATGAACAAGGCAAAAGGAGGGCCAGCAGATCCACTAAAAGTCAACAACGAGAAGGGATCCAAACCGCACAAGAAGGGGAAAGGTGTAAGAGAGAGCTAACATAAGGAAGCTGGCCACCAGGGTACAATGTCAAGTCAGCGACAGAAGAAGCTTCAATCCCAAACAGACAGAGGCAAAACCCAAGGGATAACCAGAAACCGAGACCTCCAAGCAAAGGAGCGAAAGACAAAACAGCGGGTCCCTTTAGAACCCCAAGACTAAGAGCAGAGTGATGGGACACTATCCAAGTGGGGCTAACTGTCAACGATGACGAGAAACACAATGAGAGGGTTTAACAAGGGGGGGCCGGATCATCTAATAAGACAAAAAAAAATGCACTCATTACAGTTCAACCCTGAACCAAAACAGAGATCACAGAAGGAAAAGGTGACAAAGAATCATGTAAAGGTGGTGGACAAACGAAGACCCCCAGTTTAGCCATAAAATACGAACTCCTTCCCACTTTTTTAGAAACCTTGGTTGGTACTAGTCCCCCAGTGAAGGGGAGGGACTCCAAGGATGGCTAAAAACTGGTGCCCACATCCAGGTGCAGTAAAACCCTAGGGCAGAGAAGACCCAAAGACAAAAGAAAAACAGGAAAGAGCTCAAAGAAAGAACGAGTAAAGATGCTCTTACCGGAAACCCAAAAGCCTGCAATGAAGAAAAGAAAAGATGGACGACGAAACCATGGAGAACAGAGCATGTTCCATCAGGTAACAGTCCAGGGTTCCATGTATCAAATGTGCGGACTGAAGAGAAATGACGTTCTAGCACCAGCAAAGGGTGTTCAGCTACCAGCACAACTGCAGCCCGAGGGAGCGCCATGGATCCTCAGCAGGGGCAGGAGTAGGAGCCATCTTCCAGATCATTATCCAATTTATTCATTAAGTAACGACCATATTTTATCTACTAGTAGAGGACAGCGGTGGCGTTTTGAGATCGTTATGAATGAATAGAATTACAAATAGTTGGTTAGATTTAACTATATGTTTAGTTTCAATTTGAGAGTTAAATTGTGAAAGTTGTTCATAATTGTTGTTGCCAACATAACAGCTCATTAACATGGTATACAGATACATCAATCATAATAAATTCTTCGAGTTAAAGAGAAAGTTGGAACTCTAAGAATTGTTGTACAACATGACAGGTATAGGCAGTGGTATGACATAATTTACTATATGGGTAAAAAAAATCAACAAGGTGTAATAAAGGTTGCCAAAGTCAAAATAGCAATAAAACCCTCGCAACAATTTATGGAGGGCAGATAAGAGAAACCCTCATACATGCAAAACTTTATATCTTAAGTGTAGATTAACTGAAATCAGCTGGCGGTTTATTGGGTACCGATAACAGACCCTAAGTAGCCCAGGCCATCAATAAATAAGCATTTAAATGTTGTCGATTGGATGTTTGTATTCTAAACCGTCAAGACAAATGATATATTTTTCAATTTGTAAGTTTATGCGGTGAGTTAGGTTGATGTAGGGTGTTTCCCGAAATTTTGCAGTAATCATTTTTAAGTCCATGGATCCTATCTAGCAGTCATGGAGCCTACTAGATATATTTTTCTAGTAGGCTCCATGTCAATGGTTGGAGGTTGTGTTTCATACTAGAGCAACCATCCATAGAGATGCACACTGAATAACTAGACAACATACTTTTTCTCATCCAGAAGAAATAGTGTCTCTAATTAGAGCCATGAATTTCCACCTAAAAAGCGCTTGGAGAAAGAAAAAAACCCTAATTCTCAGGGATCATCAAACAGTCAGCTTCAAATATCGCAAGTGGTATAATTTCATAAATTCCAATCAATCAAAGAAAGGGCAGACTGTGCTACTTCTCTTAAAAACAGGAGCCAAATAGCGCACTCTGTCGATCGAGTTCTAAAACGGTTGGCTTTGTTGACCGATAACAATAACCACTTACAGGTTTTTTTAATTCTGGGCTTTCGCCTAATGTATATTTTTTTACTTTTTCCATTTTAATAGGCGACTTAATGATT
>LPNX011177238.1:9932-30274 GCA_001517045.1 Pseudotsuga menziesii | reverse complement strand
ATATATATAATTGTTTATTCTGGCAATTTTAGCATCTTCACCCTCCCTCGGTCTCTTTACCCATAAAGGACCATACTCCTTTCCCCACCCCCTAGATTCAGTTTTCCACCCGTTACTCAACTAACTTGTAGGTATGTTTGGGAATTTCCATTATTTTTGGGCTTGTTCACAAGAGTGGAGCAGGTGACACAGTAGGCGCTATAGTACGGATACCAGAAATGGTATTGAGGTAAGACCAACCAACCTTTATACACAATATAGAGAATAGGTAGATTTCAACTTTGTAGGTGATGGGAAAGATCTCAACAATGTCCCCATTGGTGAACATGAAAACAATGCAATGATAAATGTGTGTGAAAAAATATGTGGAAACTATGGATCAATATTGCATTGTTGTTTTTCATGAATGTGAAAAAATATGTGGAAACTATGTATCAATATTGCATTGTTGTTTTCCACACTATAAATATTGCCTCAACATCAAATTATTAAAAATTGATACAAAATGTAACTTCTTGCAACATTTTATTATTATTTCTATATCATCAATTAACGCCATTAAAATGTCGGCTTTGCTCCCCACAACATTGTTGAAAAAAAAACAATATTATTATATTTATTATAAACCTAATAGGGGGGATCTCACCTCTTGACTATGTCATCATAGATCCATGTAGGGATTATATGTGTCTTTGTTGGTAGGTCAATCATAATTGGAGTGGGGGGAAACATACCTATGCATAAAGGTCTAGTCCATATATAGAGGTTATGCGCAAGAGGAAGTGCATCACTCTAGTATGGAGATGTTGGTGGATTGTATCATCAGAAAGGTATTATAAATAGTACTTTGAAAACATCCAAACAAAAACCTAATTTGAGGCTTTTTAAACCATGAACCTTTACTACCAATCTACTTCCCTATAATTACTATCAATAAGGTGAAATCTCATCCTCAACAATTGAGGCTCAAAACAAGGTATATTGTTAACACCAAAAAATTGCACACTTTGCTCATCCCCTAGCCACACCATGTCATTACTATGGAAATTAAGCCTAGTTTTAGCACAATTGAACTCACAAAAATTGTCAGGAAACATGCATAGATCCACTCAAATTGGAGACTGAAATTGGTGCATAGCACTAACTTGCATTTTTTTTTAATAGAAACAGAAAAGAGAAATATATTAACAGGCTGTGCACAGCCATTCATTACAGAGGAAACAAGATATAGAAGCCGGCAAGTCAAAATTACTGCACACTAGGCTTACCCTGAGATTTTTCCACAAAACAGAGTGTATGATTTTCCCAAAATTGTTATTGTCTCGGGTAGAATATACCCGAACAAACTGGTTACATAGTAATATGCAGAAAAACATTAACTAAACGAAAATAAAACAGATTAACCATAGGACATAAGTTAAGGGTTGCCTCTGTGAGCCCTTGGTTGAACTACGGACTCTTATTCCATGGGATGATCAGCTGCATCAGTTGCTCCATTTACTTTGCTTCCTTGGTTCATGGTAATGTACTTCTCGAGATCTTCCTGAATTCTATCCACCTTACCCAGCAACTCGCGGATGTTACTTTCAGTATCATCTATTCGGGCATCATAGTTACTGATCTAAAGTGAAGTGTAGCTCACGGTTTCACCCATTTTTTAATCTCCTTCGCCATTTCCTTATTATCCATAATCTCGATTGCTGTCATCTCATATAGCCTGCGTAGGTTTTTCTTGATGTCTTGCATCCCTGAATTCTCCCCAGCTTGAGCCATATTTCCAGCGTCCACCGAAATCGCTATGCAGGCAAACTGATTGTGCAAAGGGTGGACAATACAATCCTGGTTCTCAACCCACAAAGCTCTAACAACACGCCTGAGCATTGCAATTTCTTGTTGCAGCACAAAACCACCAAGTTTATCTCAACAAGCTAGCGTTCCCACAGCGCCTTCTTGCCAGCCAGTGCAGGGGCAACCCAACACCCGTTTCAGACTGCCTTCACGAGAAATATTTGCACCAACGCTACCTCCAGTAAACCAATATGCAAAGGGGTAGCTGCACTGACAAATGGAGAAAGCAGCAAGAGCAAGGTGCTCCTTTACGAAGGCACGGATGAGAGGGACCACATGCCACGGGATGCCTAGCAGCCTCCCTCCCTCAACTCCAGCTACAACAATCAGAAGGAATCGCACTATTTATGGAGAGCCATAACCAGAGTCTGGAGCAAAATTATAGAACATGTCTTTGCAGAGAAGCGTCATAGAGAAGAAGGAGGGGAGTCTGCAATCGTGCGAAGGAGAGAGGTAGTAAATTAAAGGCCGGAAGAGCTTTAATTCTGCAACAGCCGAGGGGAGGAGAGGAATCCACGCGGCCAAGGCAGGAATGCAAATGGGACATGTTAATAAATGCAAGGAGCCGTCAAAAGGAAGGAGGAAATGGGGGCCAGCTGGGGGGGGACGATGAAGTGAATGAGGGATGCAATGGAAGGGGGAGAAAAGGAGAAGGAGAGGGGGGTGGAGAAGAAGGGGGAGAAGGGAGAAGAAGAGGGAGGGAAAGAAGAGATGGAGGGGGGGAGGAGGACGGAAGCCTAGAGGGCATCCAATTTTTTTTTGGAAGAATAGAGACTTTACTTTGGGTTTGCACATGAGGAGAGTCCAACAATGAACCTTATAACAACTCATCATGGAATGAATTTGAGGTATGGGTGATTTCCATCTTGGCTGTAGTGGCCTTGAGGAAGCCTGGCACCTATATTAGCCAGGTTGTCCACTTCCTTATTATTATGCCAGAGGATATGATAAGCCTCGTAGCTTTGAGACATGAGCAACTTAGCTTTCTTATACAAGCGGCGACATTTAATTGCTCCTTCTGGGTACCCGTTAATCAGCTTGTAGATAACATGCCTAGAGTCTCCAAATATCAACACCTTCCAAATCTTTTTAGCATGAAGAATTTGAAGACCCTGAAGAAGAGCTATCCACTCAGCTTCGTTATTAGTTCTATTGCCTAAACCCCAGGCGAAGCTTTGTTCAACTTGTCCTCCGGGATCCAACAAGATCCCCCCCACACCTGCCACCCTTGGGTTTCCTTTCGAAGCACCATCGAAGAATAGAGAGTGAGTGTTTTCTCCCTGAGCCATAACTTGAATTCACTATTAGGAAGGCGAATCTCCCATGGGAAGGAGCGGCTTGACTGACTTGTTCTTCCCAAGGTATTTTTGGACTGAAGGAAGCTTCTTTCTTTTAGAAATTGTTTGCACCAAGCAGCATAGGGTTCAGGGATAGACTCTTGCAACGGGTAGCTGATTTTGTTTGAGGCAAACTTTTCAGCTATCATTCCTATTGTTTTGGCTACTATGCGATCAGGGGCGGCTTTTTGCTCCTTAAAGATGGCATGATTCCTAGCTAGCCATAGCTGCCAGTATAGGTTCTTAGGAATAAAGGCCCAAAGTCGGCTTAGAATTGGCTTCTTGGATAAGGATCCTGGGAAGAGATTAACCCAGTCTTTGAAGAGTTGGACTGGATTTCCTGGGAGATCTCGGCTGAAGTCCTTGGGAAGAAAAGTTCTCCAAGCTAAAATGGAGACTTTACATTGAAGAAAGAGGTGGCTAGTAGTCTCTTCGGCTGAATTGCAAAGAGCACATCGAGATGGACCAAGGATGCCTCTTTTCCTTAGATTTTGTACAGTTAAGAGCTTGTTGTGCATAAGAAGCCAGGCGAAACTGTTGACTTTTGGAATGCTATCGGGATGCCATACCTTTTTCCATATGCTATCTGTTATTGTTAGCTCCAAGGATATTTTCTTATATCCCTCGCTAACAGTGTACTGCCCTCCTTTTCCCCAACCAATCCGATCCTTAGCTGAGACTCTCGAAGGGGACAAGCCATGAAGGTAAGAGAGGAAGAGGTCTGTCGCGTTTGCCAAGTGATCTGGAGGAGAAATATCCTTCCATCCTGCCCATTGACCATTCCCGTCCCACCGAGAGAGGTCAAAAAGAGTGATGAACTCCTGCTCCATCTCCCACTCAGATAAGGGGGCCATACCTGGTAACGTAGAGCGAGGGGGCTGCCCTAGAATGCGACTATTCCAGACATTGATTCTTTTCCCACTGTCGGGAATCCAGTAGCAGTCTTCAACAATTGTATTAAGAGAAGCTTTACACAGCTGCCACATAGTGGTACCTTTACCCTTCCATTCACCATCCAACATTTTTGACCTGGGCTTTTTAATATATTTTTTCCTGAGGACTTCTTTCCACCATTCCTTTTTTCCAGTAATCAGTCTCCAGATCAGTTTGGCTCCCATAGCTTTACTCACGAGCTCCGGATCTCTGATGCCTAGGCCACCTTGGCTTTTGGCTCGTTTGATCGTATCCCATTTGACCAAGTGGAACTTCTTTGTTTGATCTTTCCCTCCCTGCTAGAGGAATCTTCTAATTTCTTTACAGATACTGGAGATGACGTTCTTAGGAGCAAGGACCATTGAACTTGTGTAAATGGGATAAGAAGAGAGAATGGACTGAATTAGGACTGTCTTTCCAGCTAAATTTAGCCATCTCGACCCTAGGGATTGAGTCTTGGCTTTGATTTTCTCAATAACCGGATTCCACATTGAGGAGGTAAAGGATTTTTTAACCACAAGGATGCCCAGGTAGATGAAATGAGTCCAGTTTGGGTTAGCTTTGATTTGAAGAATTTGAGAGATACTTCGAAGAGTGGTTATAGGACAGTTCCAACTATAGATTTGACATTTATTTAAATTTGCTGAGCTTCCTAAGGATTGGAGAAAGAGGTCCAGGGGGCTGAGGAAGTTTCTAGCAATTTGCGTGGATGTAATTCCTAGAAAGATGGAGTCATCGGCAAACAAAGCATGGTTGATAGGAGGGACTCTGCTCCTGAAAGAGAGGCCTGGAAGAGATCCTTCAGAATGCAGCCTGTTCAATTTTCTACTAAGGGAGTCAGCGACCAAAATGTAGAGAAAGGGGGATAGAGGACATCCTTGTCTTACCCCGCAAGAGGATTTGAAGAACTCAGAGGGCCTACCATTGATAAGAGGGGCTATCCATGGAGAGGATATACAGGCTTGAACTTGACGGACAAAGACAAAGGGGAAACCTAATCTTTCCATCACCATGATGATGAAGGAATGTCTCAATCTATCAAAGGCGTTGGCCAGGTCCAACTTAATAGCCATCCCGGGCTCTCCCCTTTTAGTGCTGGAATGAATCACTTCTTGCACCAAGAGGATATTATCACTGATATGTCTGCCTGAAATGAAACCACCTTGATTTGGAGAAATAATGAAGGGAATAATTTGTTTGATTCTTAGAGACAGCACCTTAGAGAAAATTTTGTAGGATTCATTACACAAGGAAATGGGACGAAATTTTTTGATGGAGGTAGGATTGGATTCTTTAGGGATGAGGGCCAGAAATGTGGAGTTGGTGGCTCCCCCCATATTTCCTTTTGCCATCCAAGATATAAGGTGCAACAGATCTTTCTTAATAAGGAGCCAGAAGGCTCTGTAAAAGCAGATAGGGAATCCATCTGGGCCTGGGGCCTTATCTGGGTGGAGACTCCAAATTGCTTTTTTAACTTCCTCTTCCGAGATAGGGGATTCAAGTTTGATTCTTTCCTAGGGGGTGATAAGGGAAGGAATGTCAAAGGCCATTTCTTCCATGAGACAGTGAGAGACTTGCTCCTCATCGTTATATAAATGCTCAAAGAAGTTCCTTACCTCTGCGCTGATAGCCGCTTGACCTTGAATGACTGAGCCATCTTCATTTCTGAGCTCTCTTATTGTGTTCCAGCGCTACCTGTCCCTACATTGATTTTGAAAAAACTTTGTATTCTGGTCTCCCCCTTTGAGCCATAAAATGCGAGATCGAAGTCTACATTCCTCCTCGATTTGCCTCAAGATTTTCTGGAGTTTTGTTTCCAGTTCAATTTCCTTGATGAGATGCTCCTTGGTGATCGTGCTTTCTTCCATTTCTGATTGAAGGCGCTCCATCTCTGTCAAAATTAATTCCTTTTGCTTAGCAGGTTCCTGGTAATGAGTCTTTACCCATGCCTTGAGGGCAACTTTCACCCTCTTTAACTTCTGCTCCCAGGAAAAAGCTGGGGTTCCTGGGATGAAGCAACGCCAAGAATTGACAATAATGTCCCTAGCTTCTTCCGATTCCAGCCATAATCGATTAAACCGGAATGGAAGAGGCCCCAAATTTTCTACCAGTGGGAAGAAGAGACAAATTGGTTTATGGTCCGAGACTGCTGAGCACAAAAGTTTGGCTTCTGGCTGAGTATTAAGAAGATGGGTACTGACCAAAAAGCGATCCAGTGGGGCAGCGATGTGCCCAAGGCCCACTCACTTATTGCTCCACATATAGGTGTCATTTTTGGGTTTGATGTCTGACAGTCCCCATTGAGAAATAAGGTCTTCAAGCCTTTCCCCGAAGGGGTCTCTCACCTTGGTTCCTCCTCTTCGTTCAGCTGCCGAAATAGTGGTATTGAAATCCCCTGCGATGAAGCAGGGGAGGAGCTTTTTGTCCTCACACTGTTCCTCTAGCGATGTCCAAAAGCTATCCTTTTGCGAGTTCATGGTTGGGCCATACACATTCCCAATCCATAATTGTTCTTTGCATTCTTTATTCTCAAGTTTTATGAGAAGCCAATTTCTATTTTCTACAACAGAGAGTAGTTCAAACTTATCTGAATTCCACCAACATAGAAGACCTCCAGATGCTCCACTTGCATTAGTGGCAAAACCGGCCCCTTTTGGCCAGATACTTTTGATAGTCGCTATGCTGTCTTCAGCTGTTTTCTTTGTCTCCTGGAGAAGAAGGATTGAGGCTGAGTCCATTGATTTGAATCTTTTAATAACTTCTAGCTTCTGCATGCCGCCCAAACCTCTGCAATTCCAGGAGACTACCTTCATTATTTCCTAAGCTGCTTGAGGGCCTTGTCTTTCTCCTTTCTTTCCTCCTCCGCGCTCATGAGATATTTGCTTGCTTGTGAGGTTTTAACCAGGAAATCCAAGTTGGACTGCTTTCCGGCTGCCTTTTCCCTTGCTGCCTCCTGCTCTCTGATGGCTTTATTGGATTTCCTTCCTTTCCTGGAGAGTGGTTCTTGTTCTTCAATGGAAGTCTCTTTTATTTCCTCAGTGCTTGCTTTTGCTTTTGATCGAGTGATAAAGCCTTCAGAAATCCTCTCCATGTCCTTCTTACCCTTATGGTGCTCGGCTTCCTCTTCCTGGGTTTTCTTTTGCTGGGGCTGCACTAACTTGCATTTAATAAGTACACCAGCCAACCTTTTTAATGTAGTGGTTGTCCAAATATACAATTACATCAGAGATTTGAAAGCCTAAGAAGGGAAGTTGAATCCTCACAATTAGCAAGCTTACTAAAGTCAAAAATCCCCCCTATGTGCATAAAACACTTTCCAAATCAGTTAAGGAAGTCACAAATTAGCTAAATAAGGCATGTTAGCTAATGAGTGATGGAAATTCAATGGATGTTATTTTAAGAGAGAAAAATATGGAGGATGAGTTGGGAAAAAAGAAGGTAGTTGCCATGAGACTAGCTTTTACCTTTTCCACCTTAAAGCTGTAATAAACAGTCTAAATATGTGAAAAGCAGGAAAGTGCACTTACTAATCTCAGCAGTCAATAAACTTGGCAAAATCTTATCCATAATCAGTGTGGGGCGCTCATGGATGTAAACATGGCAAGTGTTGACCAGGATTGCAAGTGGAGGCCAACTACATAGTCTATAACCTAGGAAATTAATCAAGAAGATTAATAAAATATATCCTAAGTATGGGAATGGATTTTTGAGTATTCTAACAATTACATCATGATCACTTTCCATTTCCACCATTTGGACCCTCACATACCCCAAAACCCAAAGTTAAAGATTAAATTGGCTCATAATCATTATTTTGGATATTTCCTCTTTCCATAAAGGGAGAGAAATTGGCAAATCCCCCAAAAACATAAGGAAAATCCCCCAAAAGAGGGAAATTCCCAAAAAAAAAGTTAAAAAAAAAAAAACAAAAAAGGGGAAATTCCACAAGAAAATTCAAAAAGCAGGAAACCCCTAATGCCTATCCAATAACAAGAGCCACCCAATACCATGACCAATACCAAGGGCCATTTTTTCTATATAATGAATGTGAAGGTCCCTCATTTGACACACTTTCTCCAATCATTTTCCATGTTGTTACTTTGTCAAAATCTCCATTGATTCAACCCTTGAAGCCCCTTTGAGCCTTCTTGTTTCACCTCTTTTGAAGAAGTTCCCCTCCATGACGTGTGATTCGAGAGCATCTAGCTACTAGGAGACCAAGAGAATTCTACTTCGGACAGCTGCAAAGGCCCTTGCCACCATTGTTTCGAGGTATTCCTTGGTCTATATTCCACCCATTTTTTATAATAATAATAATAAATCATTGTTTAGCTTGTCCAATACTTGTTGAAGAGTCTATGTTAGGTTATGTTCGGTTTTGTTCATTGATGTACATGCTTAGTTTAGTTGTTACTTCCAGTGTTTCTTCTTGTTTCATTCAGTAATTTGTTTTCCACTCAAAACTCTACTTCGGTTTCCCTAGACCTTAGTAGGTTCCTTTCAGTACGTGCTAGTGTAAAACACCACCAACATATATGATATACCATTAGAATGGTCCTCGATGTATCTATGTCATCATGAGGGAATATTTTATCTCTAGGTCGGATTTAGGATACAGTGTTATTAGTGAAATCATGACAACTATGAATTTGGGCCGCTAAGAGACACTCAACTTGTGCGCTTCTTAGATTAGGCATACGAACTCAAATTTAGGAAAATGAGGGATCATTAAAAATATTTTTCCAAGCGAAATAGAGATTTTCTAAAAAGTCAAAATAATTCCTTTCATTCAACTGACATGGAGCCCACTCAGTGATCTTGAAATGTTTCCAAATTGTGCCTATTTTTTTTTATTAAATGTGAGTTTATCAGCTTGGACATGTACTTTGTTGATATTGTAGGGGTTACTTTGTTGATATTGGAGGGTTTTAGAACTCCAAAATAAGCCAAGGATGGCCTCCCCAAGGCCAAAAGTATAAGGAATTATACTTAAAAATGTTTTTTTCATCCATTTTCTTTTTAAGATATTGAAGTCTTTTAACTTAAATTTTATGGAAGGTATAAGTTTTATTAAACATATTATTGTACATGTGTGTCAATGGATGGGTGATGACTTATGCTCTGCCATAGCGTTTAATGGTACATATCTCCAGTTTAAAATGGATTTTAAACTATGTTTGCTCAACACATATTTGACGTGCATGTTTATTTCAAGCTTTTAATATAATCATGGGATCACGTCTTGGATTTTTTCGGTCTAATTTTATTTATTTCAGATTTTGAGTTGTGGGATTTTCATGGTTTAATAAAGCTAAAACCTATGTATTTTGATATTTTATCGAAGTATGCAACATTATTGCATTAATACATTGTTAATTGACAACCTAGAGATGTCTTTGAAATTTCTCTTGATCATTCTTAAAACATATGTCCTAAGAATTTTAGAATAGTGTATTAGCCCGAACTTTTAAGAGGAGATGGGTAGGAGGATGGAGACAATTACAAAAGGGGATAAAAAGTATAGGATAACAAGAAAGTGGGGTATATAAGGAAGAAGGTGACAGTAGTGGGGATATGGGGATAAGAAGGATGGTGGAATAATTCTCTTAGAATGGATATTAACAAAGGGAATATCATTCCATGTTATGAGTTTTAAATAATAATAGTCTATTGTGTATTTTCATTACAAAATATTTAGCCTTATCATATTGTTTTCACTATATGTTTCTCTCCATTTGGATGAAAGAACTTCTAACAAAGGATAGATTTCATTCTTTAATGATCACAATAACTCTTTCCTACATCTACAGGTTCTATTGCATTGTTGTAGTTATAAGATTAACGATGAGTAAAAAAGTGGCCACATGTGTATGTATCATTGATCAGATTTTTCGTTATTTTTATGTATTGTCAATTATATGCATTGATTTCTTCATCATTTTATTACAAGGAAAAGGATTTAGAGAAACCTTAATCATCACTTCAACCCATATACATGCACTTTTCTCATCATTATAATATAACTTAGATCTAATTTGCTAGGGAATAATTATTTAGAATTAAGCTATGGTAGTTGGTAGGTCACATGACTAAGTACTATCAATAGCTTTAATGGTGGTTTTTTTTGTCTTCGGTGTAGTGTTAGCCTAAACTTTGAAAACAGGGAGTGGGTTACATGGGTATGTATGTTTGTATAATTGCTCAGTTGCAATTTTGTTTCTTGGAGTAGTAGCACAACATATTTTCATAGAAATGCATGTATTTTTTCCTATTGTAATAGACTTGGTACATTGGGTGTGGTGTGCTTGACTATATAGTTTTTTTCCTAATCCTTACATTTTTCCCTAGTTTTCTCTTTTTCTACTACTACATTACCTTCCATTTTCTTTTCTTCTTACTCATTTTCACACTTAGCTACCCACTCTACCTTATCAATATATAAACCAAAAGTTTGTTAATAGTTCATGTTGATGGCCAAGATTTTCAAATTGCTCAATCATCTACAATTGACAACCACTAATATTTTAAGAAGAGGGGACTTTTCTACTAGTTGCTTAATTATGAGATCACTCGTGTAACAAAATGGAATATATAAGGTTGTAAGGTATTTGAAACCATAGAAGTGGGTGGATAGCTTTGTAAAATTAAAGTACTCAAGCCCTAAACACAGGAAGAAGTCAACTAAAACAATAGATTCTATAACATATGTAAAGTTCATATTCATCTATATCTTCACCATCATAAGTTATACCTATGAGAGTAAAAATGTTACTATTTTTTAAGCTTGGTCAATGGAGTCGACACTTCCTCTTACGGGTTCTAACTAGAGTTAGTTCATGTAGTTGACGCTCCAGGGTATTCCAGCAGAGGAAGGATAGGATGTGGAAGTTAGTTGTGAATTAGATAGGAGGAAGTAAGCAGATAGGAATGTAGTGAAAGTTTTAGAGGGAAACATAATTAATTATGTGTGTTGAAACCTTTTATTGATTCTTGTGTGTATCTCAATATATTATGATTGTTTCATAGGTAATTATGATCTAAGTTAATGAAAACGAATAGACATTGTAATTTCGGGTTTAAATATCCGTCAACAAATAGTAGCTCATATGATTATGTGTTATGTGTGGTTGAGTACGAATAGTGTGCCTACACGATGTGTGTAAGCACTAGGTACACTTACATAGTGTAATGTCCCAAATTTTCAATTGGGTCACAATGGCCAAATCACATTTTCCATATTCATGAAAGTTGTCAAAGGGATGCTAAAAGTCAAATAATTGCCAAGGTGGAAAATCACCAGTTTCCCAGATTGGGGGTGGAAGCTTTGAGATTTGGAATAAGGGGGATAATAAATTAGGTTTAGACATTAGAATGGGATAAATACTTAATAATGTAGCTTATTAAATAAATACAAGAGAAAATGGAAGTGACAATGGAGCATCAAGACACATGGAGACTATGGGGCTCACACTAGCTAGAATTCCTATGTTAAATGGTATCTTTCTCTTGCAAATTTGAATATATGGGAAGTATAATGTTTTTGTATGGACTATAATGTTAATATACTTGTCCATATACTTCATAGGTCGAATTGGGGATGAATTGTAACTTACATGGGAGAGGAAGAGCCAAATGGGAGTTTCATGGACACTTGGTTAGAGTCCCCTTACATTTATGACAGCTATGACACCAATGATGGATATTCTATGACATTTATGACCCAAGTCAGATTTGAAGGCTGACATACTGACATACTGACATGTCAGGCCTGAATAGAGCATCTTGGAGGTCGAAATTGGGAGTTGGAGAAGGCCAAGAGGCTCCTCCTCAAATTTGGGAGAAGAGGGAAGGTGAAGAGCGAGGCCACATGGCATAGCATGAGCAGCCACACCAATTCGACTTGGCTTTGGTTTACGGACAGATTTGGAACCTTAGAATACCAATATTGTTTATAAAATACAGGGATTGGCCATGAGAAGATGCTTTTTCTCATTTGTGAATTGTGAGAGCTAGTGGATGACTATTTTTCTTGCTTAAGCCAATTTCAAGGGTGAAAGATTCCCATCCTAGTTGGTGTTTGGAAATGCCACTTAGGTCTTTCATGGAGCTTTAATGGAGTCTTATTTGCAGGTGTAAGCTACAGGAAAGAATGTGGATTCTTCTATTGCAGCACTCTCTCTCAAATATTTCCAGTTTTCACACCGTATTCATGCCAATGGAGGGATTGCGCTTTGGGTGAGCTATTGATCTCTTTAGGGAAGATTATAATGCTCATTATATTATGTTCTGATGTATATTATTTTTATTTCATTTTTATAATACTCTTAGGTATAAATACCCAAAATAATTCATGTAAAAATGTTGAACAATGAAGAAATAGTGTCATTTCCCCACTATCTTGTTGTGAACCATTGTAATGCTGATGATTTAGAATTGGGAGAGCCTTTCATTGTCAATTTATGATTGGAATTAGTTCAATATTATATTTTATTCATTCTCAAAAATTTTCAAGTCGAAATTCCCAATATTTGTATGTCAAAATGACTTTTAAGGAGAAAACAATGACCATTTCCACTCTATTTTGATATATGCCATGGTAATGCTTATTATTTCAAATGGAGGAATGTATATGGAATGTAATTAATGTTTATTTCAAGTATCATGTTCAGTAATTAACTATTGGAAGCCATTTTCCTCATTTTTATTGCATTGGGAGAAGATTTGGTGCATTTTCCCCAAGGGTTGAAATTGTGACTTGGGAGTTGTTTTCGAAAGAGTCATAAAATCCTGTATAAATTGAACCATGATGCATATGAGAATTTTAAAAGGTCCCTTACACATACCCAGCCTCTTTTCATAAATTCAAGTGACTTTGGGATCACTTGTGAAGCCATTTCCGGCAATTACCCAGGGGGAATTGGAGCCCCAATTTGCTAGTAAAGGATCCTACTTTGAACAGAACATTAAACAAGTTTTTAGATGTAATTGGGAGGTCAAAAAACAAACATGAGCATGATATTTAAGTTATATTATCATTCATGTACCTTCAGAGAAAATTTGGAAGCATTTGGGTCAATTTGGAGGTCTAGACATCAAAACTAGTCAAGAGCCAAAATTGAGAAAAAAATTTGGAAAATTTGGCATTTTAAAAAAATTCCAAAAAGGGGACATTATAGTGGTATTTATAGCATGGTCTTGGCACCTATTTAAGTTATGGATGGTATATATGAATTGAATAAATTCATTAATCCATGTGGTGATGATATGTCCAAGCAGGTTAATCAAGCATTCAAATTGGCACATAAAACTATTCATTGTGAAGACCTTAACGATTGATTGAAGGAATTTATAAAAAATAATTCAAATAAGAACTCATTAAGGAATAATAATCAATGCACAAGTAGGGAGGAGACCAAGGAGCTACAAATTTCTGTGGGTGATGAAGAAGAAAAGGCATTACATGAAGATGATCGAAATTCACTCCCAAGTGAATCTAAAAAATATGAAGAGACATCACATGAGTATGAAGAAGTTTTTATTGAAAATACTGAAGATAATTTTGAGACACATGCTACCTTGAAAATGAAACAAAGAGCATTTACTGATGGATGCTTGAACTATGAAGGAGTACCTACTAATGGGTGCTCACACCTCTATGTTGGTGACATAGAGATCACTTTTGAAAATGTTGTTGCAAGCCAAAATTCCATTAAACATGAAAATGAAGACCTTGTAGCAGTTGACAAAGAAACAAGATCAACTTCCCCATCACCACTTGAGCTTCATGAAGTTGGTCCAAGCAAGAAGGAAGAAGATGAGGAGGTTCATTTGCAAGAGCCTCATTTTCTTAAAGGGTCCTTAAAGATGAATGAAAAGAAAATCCAAGAGGCCCTTAGAATACTCCATGACACTCAAGCATTGGTATCAAATTCTTGTTGGAGAGATACTTCCTTGGAGGAGCCATCATTCCTTGAAGACATGGAGAAGATTCAAAGAGCAATATGCAACATCAAAGGTAATTTCATGTCTTTGATTTTTGATAGAAAAAATGTCATTGAGCTTATTGAATGGTTACATGAATCCCACTTGAATAATAATGAAGTTATTGATAAGATCACAATTCAAAATGAGCAACTTCTTGAAAACTTGCAAGACACTTGTTTTTCCTCCGATGTTTCAGATTTTCATAAGGTAGATTTCTTGGAGGATTCTCATGACATGATGGATCATGAGAAACATGAAAAATTGCAGGTTCTTGATGTGCTTGAGGATTATAGTGATGAGATCCAATCACTAGTAATATTGGAAGAGGCACTTGAGTTGCCTCTTGAAAATGGTTACACAATTTTTGAAGAAGTGCATAATGCCACCAACTTGGAACCAACCCATGAGGAAATTTTTTCATTTTCTATGGAGGTGAATAACCATACCCCTATGGATACTTCACATTATTACAATTTTTCACTTACTGATCATTTGGGTGAGTTGGTTCTTTCTCTTGCATCCTACACTTCTAAATTTTGCAGCATTCATCCTAATGAAGTATGGGTGAAAGGTTTCTTTTTGATGGTGCCACATGAAGAGCATGAAAATTCTATTTCTCCTTTTGATGATGGAATTATTAGAGAACCATATTATTTTCATTTTCAGCAGCATCCTTGTTTACATTATGATTATACACATCTACATGGGTGCACCTATGATGTTCACCTGAGTCACTTGGAGACTCATGATTTTCCTTGCTCCTTGCCTAGTCTATTTGATGTTGGAGGACATTCATCACACACTTGGGTGAAGAGATATGTGATTGAAGAACATTCTTATTGGAACAAAAATCCTCTGTTATTTGATGATGATATACATATTCATGGGTGTATTGATGAGACTTCTTTGATCCACTTGAAGTCTTCATGTTTTCTTTGCTCATTATTTGGTTCAGATTTTGGTGGAGGTTGTTCATTCACTTCTTGGATGAAAGAACACGTGGCCGATTATATTGATGCACATTATATATATTTGGAGCAGAATAATGGGACATGGGATCCTCACCTATGTCATTGGAGCAGATTTTATTGGTCACTTGAAGCTTGTATGCACTTGGCAAATGGTAGTCTACTCATTGGGAGGTATAATCACTTTCATGATTTCTTGGTGAGGCACCTCCTTGATGTACATTCTTATTATGCTTTTATATACTTTGATGATATATATTATGCACTCATGATGTTTGGAAGAATGCATACAAGAAAATGTGATCCAGGAATTCTCTTTCCAAATGGTATGGGTTGGAGAGCACTCTTAATTATTGGAGTGCAATGCAAGCAATGGGACCCTGGTATAGTTTTTAGTCCGATTGATTTCAAATTATTTAGGAAACAAGAAGTATGGTAGATGGATTCCCCACTTAATAAGGTTATTTTAATTAGAGTAGTGCAACAGCAAGCATGGTGGTTTCTCTCTGAAATATTCATGGAATCTCAAAGACTCAAGGTGGGCAGCTCAGTGGCAACTTCAAAGAATCATACAGAAAGCAGGTTCTTCAACAACCATGTTTGAAATTGCTCGAGGACAAGCAATATTGGGAAGGGAGGATTTGTAATGTCACAAATTTTAAATTGGGTCACAATGGCCAAATCACATTTTCCATATTCATGAAAGTTGTCAAAGGGATGCTAAAAGTCAAATAATTGCCAAGGTGGAAAATCACTAGTTTCCTAGATTAGGGCTGGAAGCTTTGAGATTTGGAATAAGGGGGATAATAAATGATGTTTAGACATTAGAAGGGGATAAATATTTAATAATGTAGCTTATTAAATAAATACAAGAGAAAATGGAAGTGACAATGGAGCATGAAGACACATGGAGACTATGGGGTCCACACTAGCTAGAATTCCTATGTTAAATGGTATCTTTCTCTTGCAAATTTGAATGTATGGGAAGTATAATGTTTTTGTATGGACTATAATGTTAATATACTTGTCCATATACTTCATAGGTCGAATTGGGGATGAATTGTAACTTAAATGGGAGAGGAAGAGCCAAATGGGAGTTTCATGGACACTTGGCTAGATTCCTCTTACATTTATGACAACTATGACACCAATGATGGAGATTCTATGACAGTTATGACCCAAGTCAGATATGAAGGTTGACATACTGACATTTCATGCCTGAATTGAGCATCTTGGAGGTCGAAATTGGGAGTTGGAGAAGGCCAAGAGGCTCCTACTCAAATTTGGGAGAAGAGGGAAAGTGAAGAGAGAGGCCACATGCCATAGCATGAGCAGCCACACCAATTCGACTTGGCTTTGGTTTATGGATGGATTTGGAACCTTAGAATACCAATATTGTTTATAAAATACAGGGATCAGCCATGAGAAGAATCTTTTACTCATTTGTGAAATTGTCATTTGTGAATTGTGAGAGCTAGTGGATGACTAGTTTTCTTGCTTAAGCCAACTTTGAGGGTGAAAGATTCCCATCCTAGTTGGTGTTTGTAAAGGCCACTCAGGTCTTTCATGGAGTTTTAATGGAGTCTTATTTGAAGGTGTAAGCTACATGAAATAATGTGGATTCTTCTATTGCTGTACTCTCTCTCAACTATTTACAGTTTTCACACCATATTCATGCCAATGGAGGGATTGCGCTTTGGGTGAGATATTGATCTCTTTGGGGAAGATTATAATTCTAATTATCTTATGTTCTGATGTATATGCTCTGTATTTCATTTTTAGAATACTCTCAATTCGAAATACCCAAAATAATTCATGTAAAAATGTTGAACAATGAAGAAATAGTGTCATTTCCCCACTATCTTGTTGTGAACCATTGTAATGCTGATGATTTCGAATTGGGATAGCCTTTAATTGTAAATTTATGATTGGAATCAGTTAAATATTCTCTTTTATTCATTATCATAAAGTTTCAAGTCGAAATTCCCAATATTTGTATGTCAAAATGACTTTTAAGGAGAAAACAATGACCATTTCCACTCTATTTTGATATATGTCATGGTAATGCTTATTATTTCGAATGGAGGAATGTATATCTGATAAATGTATGATGGATGGACTATAATTAATTTTTATTTCAAGTCTCATGTTCAGTACTTAATCATTGGAATCCATTTTACTCATTTTTATTGCATTGGGAGAAGATTCGGTGCATTTTCCCCAAGGGTCGAAATTGTGACTTGGGAGTTGTTTTGGAAAGAGTCATAAAAGCCTGTATAAATTTACCATGATGCATTTGAGACTTTTAAAAGGTCCCTTACACATACCCAGCCTCTGTTCATAAATTCAAGTGACTTTGGGATCATTTGTGAAGCCATTTCCGGCAATTACCCGAGGGGAATTGGAGCCCCAATTTGCTAGTAAAGGTTCCTACTTTGAACAGAACATTAAACAAGTTTGTATATGTAATTGGGAGGTCAAAAAACATACATGAGCATAATATTTAAGTTATATTATCAGTCATGTACCTTCAGATAAAATTTGGAAGCATTTGGGTCAATTTGGAGGTCTAGACATCAAAACTAGTCAAGAGCCAAAATTGAAAAAAAATTGGAAAATTGGGCATTTTAAAAAAATTCCAAAAAGGGGACATTACACATAGCTCTTCTACATATGTTTTATGAATCATATATTGTACCATTAATATTGGGCATTGATTTTTTGCAATTTTGACTAGCTACATTATAATCTTATCACCTATTAAGTTATGAATTGAAACAATTGCATCAATTTATTAATGAAAGGTTTAGTTGTGATTACAACTAATTATTACTTGCCGTCATCACTAAATGAAGGTTAATTATTGTTGATAAGACTACTATTAACTTGAACAATAAATGTCAATTGAGTGTTAATGATGATTGATTAATGTTACTAAGATTGATATTAACTAGTGGATAGGAGTTAAATAATTATGTATGAGTTATATCAATTAAGTTTCATTGTAATTTAGGTTAGAATGTGGTAAATAATTCCTTGAATGACCATTAAGATTTATTACAATTAATTCGGATCAAGAATAATTATTAATTATAAAATTAGAATGTGGTAATAATAAGTGTTAATTATGATTAATTATAATTAAATCTCAATTGTTGATTGTGGTAAATAGTCTCGTGAATGATCACTAAAGTTAAAAGAGTATTGATTAGTTAATAAATAAGTAATAGTTGAACCTTAATTATGATTATGATTCGACGTTGGAATAAGTTAATAGTTAAAATAAATCATTGATTGTTATTATTATTATGAAAAGACATTAATGTGCAATATTAATATTTAATAAGTATATTGTTGCAAAATGTTACGATTTGTTGAAAGCATGAGTAAAAGGAATGGCGGCTGAGATTTAATTATAGTAAAATAATGTACTTGTAAATATCCACTCAAATTGAGTTTGATAAAGAAAAAGTAAAAAAAAGAAACCGACATAACATATAAGAGGTTGGTGAAAGCAATAAAATAAAGAGATAAGGTAGTAAAGATGGAAAGGGAGAGTCGGGAGGAGGAGGATATAGGAGAGAAAATGGGTATGTTCATGGGATCTCAACATTGGGGAAAATTTAGCAGAGGGGGCTAAAATTTTCAGAGAAGGGAAATATACATAACTGGTTGGGTTGTTTGTACTCAAGTTTTGGGCCCAGGGATCCAAGAACATAGTTCTTGGAGCTAGGAATTCGATGATACTTTCCTAGTTGGCAGGGTGGTAAAATGATTTGGTTGGTTGTATATTTTGTAACAACCATCAAGGGTGGTTATTTTCTTCATCTAATAATTCAGAAATACTAATATTTCGATGCTGGTTCGCATAGCATGAAATATCTTGAAGTCATGTGACGACAACAATATTAACAACACAAATATATTTCAACAACATATGTAAATTTTATAACAATATAAAGTAATTTAAAATAACAAGAGGAATACCTCGATATAAAAATGGTGAAGGTGTCCAAACTGAAGCAAGATTCCATATTATCCTTGAGTTTTCCATCTTCATTACCCAAAGCGGAACCACGGTTTTACCTCCCATCCAACTAGGGGTCTAGACGACTCCCTAGCCCCAATATCCATCCACCTTGCCTACTGGAACTTCGTGCCCGAGACCCCTAGAGAACATAACAGTGATGCACTAGTAAGCTATGTATTAATTCTTCCAAGAGTTCTCAAACTCTTCCAACTCTTCCAACTCTTCCAAACTTCTCATCCCCAAAATATCTTCAAGAAAAGAACCTCCCATCTTCCAACCTCATGTATCTTATTTATAACCCAAAATTCCTTATCCTACTCCTCATCCATCATTGAATTCCAATATAATAATATTTACATTCAATAAGTTTATTTTCTCCAAAGAAATAACAATTTCATTTAAATAATAAAATATTAACAATCATGATTGCAAAGTCTCATTTTTCATGCTATTATCTTAATTGCAACTATGAAAACTCCTTTCTAAAATTTATGCAACCCTATCTATCCATTTATTTACATTATCCTCTCATACATAAGTCAAATAAGATATTTCCATATACTATATTATATTATGATATATGTCATATTATATGTATAATTATGTATGTCATTCAATAATCCAATTAGTGTATTTAAATCTAAACTATAAGGAACAAGTCAACACACACACACACACACATATCTACACTTATTTATACTTTCAATACATAAGTAATACTACAATAATCCATCAACCAAGTTACTAAAAATTAACATAACCATGCTAATTTATTCATTAATTCGTCGATCATAGTAATGTACTCACGAATTGATGTATATGTGGATAGCACACACATCTTAAGCATGGGTAATAATAATCACTTTTAATTCCTTAATGCTTCATTATTATATGTTTGTAAACAACATACAAAAGACCAACATAATCAATGCATCATTTCTTATTCATAATCATCCATACAAAAGTAATAAAACTGAGTTACATAAACATAATGAAGCATCAAGCATATAATCATAATGGTTTTTATCAATGAAAAACACCATACAATCCATCATTGGTCCCATCCATCCCCATCAATACTCAAACCGCATAATCACCACTAGTTCCATCTCCTAACCTCACCATCTCATCCTCTGTTGGAATATATTGTGGTGTCAGGTACACCGGCCTAACCACATATAGAACCCATAAGCGGAAGTGTCAAGTCCTACAAATCGACCAAGCTTCCCCAACAAGCACCCA
>LPNX011177227.1:0-31473 GCA_001517045.1 Pseudotsuga menziesii | reverse complement strand
ACACCATGGGAACTCTTCTTAAGGATTTTTTCCATGCGATGTGAACTGATGATGCTGAGAGACCCTGGTTGTAATCCTTTCAATGTGTGTTTGTGTCCATCAGAGGAAAACTGCATCCAAAGTTCAGCAAAATCCCATAATATGGGGCCAAGTGTGCGCAGCCATTGAGCGCCCAAAACCACATCACATCCGCCTAAGGTCAAGGAAAACATTTCAGACCAGAGGTTATAATCTCCCATAGATATACAGACATTACGACACTTCCCTTTGCAAGGTAAGGTGCCCCCATTGGCAACCATGACTTCAAAGTTGGAGCAAGGATGGATAAAACAATCAGCTTGTTTGGCGACCCAAGGGTCAATGAAATTATGAGTGCTGCTAGAATCAATGAGTATGGTAAGAGGAAGCTTCTTGAAGTAACCGTGTACCCGCATTGTTTGGGTGGCAGTGACTCTAGCTAAAGCATGGAGGGATATCTCGGGCTGGTCGTCCTGAGATGGAGGGTCAGTAGGCGGCTCCTGAATGTCAACCAGAGCATCCATTGGATCGAGAGCTTCTTCACCAATTTCAGAGGCAGGTGGAGAATCCACATCCAAGAGATAGAGCTTTTGTTGAACAAATCAATGTCCCTGAGTGAATTTCTCATCACAATTATAACAAATCCCTTTTTCTCTGCGTGCCTGCATCTCTGTTTCAGACAAATGCTTGATTGGAGGTGAGCGAGGAGCTGGCGGAATGGGAGGGCGTTGAGAAGCCATATTTTGGAAGGGAACAAAAGAGGATTTGGAGCGCTGTTGGGTTGCCATCTTGTCTTCTGCCAACTTATCCAACCCCAGGGATTCCATCATTGTGTTGGGACTGAACATTTTGACCTTAGAGCGAATTGCATCCTTTAGACCACTGATAAAACAACTCCGGTAGAAGTCATCAGGTAATCCTTCAGTGTGATTAGCTAGTTTCTCAAATTCAGTTTGATACTCTTTCACAGTGCCAGTTTGGCGAAGTTTAGTGAGAGCTCCTGTGAAGCCATCAAAAGCACTAGGACCAAATCGTTGTAAAAGGAGCTGGTAAAAATCAGGCCATTTTGGCTCTTCATGAGCCTTGATGTACCAACGATACCATTGAAGAGCTTCATGTTCCAAATGAAAGGAGGCAAGTGGAACTTTGTTGACATCAAAAGTATTATGAAGACTGAAATACTGTTCTGCACGATAGATCCATCCAGTCGGATCAGTACCATTGAAGCGAGGGAAATCTAGCTTCGGACCGTGAAAATTGCTGAAAGAAGAGAACCCATTGTTTGATGAAGACTCGTACTGTCATCTGGTGTTCATAGCTGAATGCTCAAGATGGAGACCAAGAAATTTTTCATCCAGTTCCTGGAGTTTGGCTTGAATGGTTGCAAGTGCTTCCTCCATGGTTTTTGCTCCTGTGCGGGTGACAACCATAACCAGGAGTTTTGTTTTGTTTTGTTTTTGTTTTTGTTTTATTCGGGGGGGGAGTGGGTAGAAAAACAAAAACAGAAACTATTTCAGTAGAGGAAAATCTGGATTTGGGAAAAAATCGGAAGGGTAATTTGGGTTTGAGTAAGTTTTGGACACTGTCGAAAGGATAGGGAAGTAAAAATGGGGATTTTAGGAGCGGGGTGAAAGAATGAGAAAATTTGGTAGAGAGGGACAAAGAAGCAGAATGAGGAAAGGAATACGGTGGCAAAATTTGAAGGCGTTTGGGTGAAAATCGAAGGAGTTATGGCAAACACTAAAAATAGACAAATGTGGGATTTCGGGTCTTGGGAAGTGGAATTTGGGATAGGGTCTTCAGGAATGAAATATGCAGAATGAAATTGCAGAGGTGTCAGGGAAGTTTCATGGAAAACAGAGTTGAAACCAAGGAGATATGGCCAAAAAACAAAATTTTATACTCTTTTTTTTCCAGGAAGGGATCTGCAACGGCGCGAAAGTGATCGAAAACAGTGGAATCTGAAACGGCGCGGAAGTGATCGACAACAAATGGATTTGCAATGGCGCGGAACTGACCGACAACAGTTCTGGACAGAGAAAATATGTGATTGTGGAACTGAAAATAGATATGGACCCCAGGTATGTGCGACTTCCTATCAGTTCAAGGGATTCACTCGGCCACCAATGCTGTCTGACGGCTTGCATATTGGGGCAGTACCCCTCACTCCACGGCTCAGGTAAAACTAATAACCGCTTGGCCACAAACGACAGCTCTTGGTTTACCTCACGGGTGGGAACTATTCAATCAGGTAGGGGTCGTTGCCCTTTTCGCTGGCAGGTCCTCTCAATGGGCCAGCTACTTCGAGGTTCCTGTGGTACTCCTCACAATGAGTTTTAGGGCTTATGCCCAAGTACTTCCCACAGTTAAGCGAATAGGGATTATTCCCAAATCCGAGCCTGCAATAGAAGCGAAAACAAAAAAATTGGGCAGAAATTTCACCCAACGAGCCCAAGAAAGTGCTCTGATACCAGATGTGAGGACCCTGCAGCAAATAATTAATCAAAATACATGATATAGCAGCAGAACTCAAAATCACTTTTATATTAATCGCAGGCCACTTCGAGGGGGCAACCTCCTTTGAGCAAGCTCAATACAAAAATAACTTCACGATGCCTTCCTTGGCCTCAACACACACTTATATATTAAAAATAGGTGCCAATACTATGGGTCAAAACCATGGGCCAATATAAACTATGGATCAACAAATTCTACAGGCGGCTTACAAAGCATATGCGTCCAACAACAATAACACAAACTATGGATCAACAATTACTATGGGACGACTTACAAAGCATATGCGTCCAACAACAATATACTAACACGGTAAAGAGAAGGATTGACATGGGTTCCTAACAGGATTGGGGTTTCTAGGGTATATCTTATGCAACTGTGTATGATACTGTTTATTTTTAATTCAATGTGCATTAGTCATCAGTGTGTTGTAATTTATGATTTAGTTTTATATGCATTATAAATCTCGATCTGAAAGTCAATGAAAAAATTGCAATAAAATATGGTTATTAAAAATTAACATGTAGGACAATTTGTAATTGTGTTTTGTATTCTCTTTTTTTTAATAGAAGGATCCCATATACTTAAAAAAATTTACGAAAATACCACTTAGATTCATTTAACTTTGGATATATCATGTGTCGAAAGGGATCAAATCCCTTGAGGTCCTAACCTTTCATCAAATTTTTGCACTCTAAAATGGGGTTCCACCTTGAGGGATTTGATCCCTCTCTATGCATGATAGATCCAGAGTGAAGGACCTTAACAATGTTGCTTAATAATTAGTTAAATTATGAAAATTATCAATTAGTCTGGTGGGCTAGCTTGAATGGTTGATTGTTTGTGAAGTCCAAGTAGGAGCTCATGGGGTCAAGTCCTAAGGTCGGTTATCTATGTGAATGTTGAAGACCTCAGTTGATGTCCTTACTAAATTAAGATCTTGTCTTCCTTGGATGTAAGGAAATAAGTTAATGACTCAAGACTTGGAGGCATTTGGCGAGAGTAGACATTTACCCCTTTACATACCACCAACGAGTTATGTAGTGTAGTTTGTCTTGAACAACAATGATGAATCAATTAACATTCTCAAATATCAACTAGTGATAAATGTCATTGCGCCGAAGGCGCTCTACAACCAAGTATGGGGGAGATCTTGTAATCATTATGTAAGGTTACTCATGTAATGTTATGTAACGTTACTCTTGTAAATGTCGGCCACAAAAACAACCTAATATGGGGGAGTTGTTGTAATGTTCCTACATAACAAAACAATAAAAAATAAAAAATTTAATTATCGGCAAAAAAAATGTCGGTAAAAAAAATAACGCAATATGGGGGAGATGTTGTAATATTCCTATTAACAAAATAATAAAAAATAAAAAATTGAATTATCCGCAAAAAGATGTTCATCGTGCACATGGTTTTAAAACCATGTGCAAGGCTTCCTAAACAACCCATGGTTTTATTGTACATAGTTTAGGAGGGCCTTGCAAATGGTTTTAAAACCATGTGTAAGGCCTCCTAAACAACCCATGGTTTTATAGTACATGGTTTAGGAGGTCGTAGCAAATGGTTTTAAGACCATGTGCAAGGCATCATAAACAACCGATGGTTTTAGGAGGGCCTTGCACATGGTTTTAAAACCATGTATGGGGGAGATGTTGTAATGTTCTTTCCTAACAAAATAAAAAATATTTTATGTTGGCCATAAATAGTATTAAATATTAATAATAAAATATTATATGTCAACCTTAAATAAAAAGATGTGTCTTTTGGTCTGAATTAGACCAAAGTTGATAGTTGAGTGCAATACTTAAAAAGAGGTTTGCACCTCGAAAGATTTGATCTCTCTCGGCGCTTGATAGAGCCCAGGATTTGGATCTATACTAGTTATTACAAGTTAACCAACATATATATATTAAACCTAGATCTATCAAGCACCGAGAGGGATAAAATTTCTTCAAGCATAAATCTTTTTTTTTTACTCCTCAAATTTTTTTATTCCTCTCGTTATTTGATAGATTCAAGTTTTAAGATGGATTTATAATGGTTTTAATTTTTTTGGCGTTTAAAAAAAAAATTAAACTAATATATACTATTTAGTAGTTTTTTCTATCACTTACATTACTTACTAACAACTTTTCTAATACTAAATTATAATTCACCTCGTTACTCTCAATGTTGTCATTGTAAGAGCAAAATCATAATAAAATTTACTTCATTCTTATTAAAAAAAAACAAAAAAACCAAACTTACCGAAGTTCACACAAAGCATACAAAATAGTCATAATGAGAAGCGTTAGGTGCGATGCAAGTGTGGGTCAATTTTGGTTGTTGGTACGTCACCGTATCTTTTATGCACCGCAAATTTAGTAGATTTAAAGGATGTGAACCCAATTTGGTGAACTAGTATATAACTTAAATTAAGTGTTATAATGATGCCATTTTTTTTTTCATTGAGTTTAATTAAGTGTTATAATGATGTCCTTTTTATTTTGCATCGAGTTTAAATACAAAATGAATATTATGATTTTTGAAAATGCACTTATAGTTTTGTCAAGTTAGTTGTATGCTTGTTGTAACCATTAAATAGATAAATGTTCTCTTTCATTATGAGTAATGGTATGATCGATCATTGTGGATATAAGGATATAAATTCGTGACCAAGTCATTATTAGTATTATTAGTTATTTTTTTTAATAAATAAAATCAGTTTTGTTATTGTTGGTGATGGTGACTTTTTGTTATATTATTAATATTTTAATATGTGATGATAGATAAAAAATTTCAAAATCATTTAGTTTTTATCATAATTATTATCTTATCAGCATGTTAGCCTTTATGATTTAATTATAGCCAAAATAAATATGACAACTAATTTGTAAGTGTTTTTTAATTAAAATGGATAATGTTGTATCAAAATATGGCTACAATTTACTTTTCAGCAAGATAAAACAAAATACGAGGATGGTTTAAATGTCAAAGTTTTAAAAATATTACAATCATTCAAGAACTTCAAAATATAGCCTAATTTGCTATCTTTTTTATGAGAATACCACACGATAATCTATTGATATATCATATTAAACTGTTTTAATATTATAATAGTTTTGCGTTCATAACAAAACTTGAATTTTTTAAAAAGAATGACAATTGTGTGTCTAATCTTACTTCTCCTACTGTTGATTGTCTTCCAGTTCAACCAGTTCCATTACCACATGACCTACTTCTTGTTGCACAATTTTTTTTATTTAGCTTCCCCAATAACTAATCCAATTGACATATGATGATGAGATATCCTAGATAGGGCGTTCCTTTCCAAGCTTATCATCATTTTAGGTCATATGTTGCACTAATCCCTAAGAATTTTAGTTTACCTCTTCCATTGCACAACAATTTCCAAAATTTATGCATTCCTTATGTTTTGAGCATGGAATCAATTTGAAAGGATGGTATTAGTATCTTGGTTACTAGAAATCAAATTCTCATGGCCCTCAGAAATCACAGAATACTTATCAATTCATAGAGTGCACAACGACCCAAGTGACTATGGTCTTCCATTTCCAATTCATGCCTAGAAGACATAAACAAATTGAACAAATTCTAATGAAAAAATTTGTCAAATACACAAAACAAGCCATAAAAGCATAATCCTTAAAGTGAAGTTCCATAGAGCTACAAGATTTAGGGATACCTACTAATCACTAAATTACATTTTCCCCAATTTATCTTCAAAATCCAATCCAAACAATGAAATCAAAAGACATCGAGATGACATTCCCATAATCGAGCCACTAAACAAGATTCGTAACAGAGGTATCCCACCTTTAAGTACCATAAGAAAAATATTTGGCATAATAGCCTGCTTCCCCTTCATTGTACATGTGTGCGAGCATACAATGAGGGGTAAAGGAATTTAAGCATGTCTTATTTGGATGAATTTGATATTCTCAAAGTCTTTGTATGGTTTCTTTGGCATTATCTGCCCACTTGGCATTCTAGATTATGGTAATCATGGTGAGTATAACTATGAGATTAAGATAATAGAAATCTCATCCTTTGACATCAGAATCTCCCCTAAATTTAAATGGGAGGCCATGTTGGCCAACCTATCTACTTTTTGATAAATAGCCCTTAGTACATGGTAGTATACAATTGATGCATACATTCTAATTTCTTAGCAAATTATGGATGTTATTAAGTCTCCTTAGAGATTAACTACCTCTAGAGTGAATTACTTTAGCACATGATCATTTGTTCTGGAGTAATATGATATGATCACAACATCAGAAAAATATTCTGAGTAGAATATGATATGATAGAGATAATTAAAGTTAACACATAGACCATGCAATAAAGATAAAGAGATAGAGAGATACTGCATATGTGAAAATTTGATTGACAACAAGATCTAGGAGCTAAGGGAATCCTCATAATACGAGATTATTCACAATTATACAGAAAATAGTAGAAATCCTAAAATTAACTTATATAAATGTAGTCAATAACTGAGTTTATTATGACTGTCCAACATGTAAATATGTCTGGAACATGTTTATATTACAATAGAGAAAAATCGTTAGCCTTTGGAGGTCATCTGCATGCATACATGTGCCAAGCTATGATTAAACCTCAAAACACCCCTAGGTGGACCAATGAGCTCCCAAACCATCGCAAACAGTCACAAATTCTAGTGTGAACATGGATGGAGTGTGCTAGGACATAAACGAGGGTATTCTAGGCATGGTGGAGTTCATGGGTGAGTGGGGGTGGCTCTAGGAAGCAATAAGTGACCAAGGCGAGCCAAAAACCACCAAATACATGCATATGCACCTTTAGTCAACTGGTTTCCATGATTTAAGAGATGGGGGGCGTACCAAGGAATGAACATTCATTAATGAGGGTGCATGCTCACCCAGAATGATCAAAAGAGAGCGCATGGGTGCATTTATGTGTCCAAAACACCCAAGGAACCAATATTGACCAATACAACCTAGTTTTGGACCATAGGATAAAAGCATGAAGCTAATGAAAATGTGTCCTAGGTTTATGACCATGGTACTAAGGTGGATTAATGCTCTGGCACCCCCCCTTAATCCCGACTTAGTGCAATTACACCACATGATTATTGAGGCCTTGGCAATTAAGCCTCCATTCACCTCTTACAAAAATTTATTAGTCCATACAACTAAGGTAAGGAAGAAAACCTCATGGGAACAAAACCTCCATTCTAAAATGGACATGGAGAAAAATATGAAAGTGAATATCAATCATCACCATGTGTCACCCACTCCAAGAAGTGACCGCATATAGGTGAATGTCTTCTCTGTAAAACTCTTGGTGAAGATGTCACAGTGTGCTCTACAGATGGGAAATACTGCAATGATATCACCTACTCATGCACCAAGATCCTGATGTAGTGCATGTGTATGTTAATGTGCTTGGTCCTCTATCTCTACACTGGATCAGTGGAAATATTTATTGCACTTTGATTTTCACACCAAATTACTGTGGGTGAATCAAATGCAAATCCAAGTTCCCCAAGAATACCTTGCAACCACACACATTGTGTAGCTGCGCTCACTGCTCCTCTGTACTTGGCCTCAGCTGAAGAGAAGGATATGGTGTGTTGTTTCTTGCTTGACCAGAATATGGGACCATATGCAAGCAATAATACATAAACTGAAGTGTAATTTCTATCAATGGAATCTACATCCCAATCAGAATCAATAAATCCAACTAGTTCTAGTGGAGAACCAACAACATAATGTACCCCGAAGTGTTTGGTTCTTTGCACATAATGAAAGATTATTTTTGTATCCTTCCAATGGATCTAATGAGGCTCCTACATATATATAGAAATATAATCTACAACATATTCCAAATCATGTTTAGAGTGTGTAAGATACAATAAACTCCCAACTAGTTGTCTATATAATGAGCTATTGACCAATGCATATGCACCAAAATCACCTAGTTTTATTCTTGAGAGGAATGGGCACTTGGATGAATTACATTCAACCATTTTAAACTTCAATAACATGTATGCAAAATACTTTGGTTGGCTGACCTTGATCCCTAAATTATATTTCTCAATCTCTAATCCAAGAAATTGTTTCAACAATCCAAGATCAGTCATGGAGAATTCACTGTGCAATGAAGGATTTATTGATCCAATATCTTTAGTGCAGATCCCTGTAACCAAAATATCATCGACATACATTACAATGACCTACAATAAATCACCAACATGCTTCAAATATACATTAGGATCAGAGTTGCATCTTTCAAATCCAAGTGATAGCAGAAAATTGTCCATGTTGGCGTACCAAGCCCCAAGGGCTTGCTTGAGGCCATTGAGAGTCTTCAACCTGCAAACAAGTGAAGGATAATGAATGAAACCTTTAGGATTCTGCATATAGATATCCTCATGATTGAAACCTCCCAGCACTTAGATGAAGCAATGGCTAAAACTAGCATGATAGAGTCCATATTTGCAACCGGTGCAAATGTCTCTGTATAGTACACTCCTTGGAGTTGAGAGAAGCCTTCTGCAACCAAATTGGCCTTATAATTGATATCAAAACCATCATCATCCACTTTGGTCATATAGACCCACTTGCATTGCACTAGTTTCCTCTTGGAGGGAAAGGGAACCAATTCCCAAGTCTCATTGTCTTAGAATGACTTGAACTCTTCTTGCATGGTTGTTTTCCATATTGGGTCAAGTGATGCTTCTTGATATGTCTGAGGATCATAACCAACCATCATAAATAATCTATATTAAATATTCAATTGACAGGTATAGAAGGAATTGTGAAATTGAAATCTAGTCTTCCTAGAGTCTAGTGGATCTCCAACAAGATCTCCAATTCCTTGAATGGTTTTCTTAGCCTACTTGGGATGAATGGGTGAGTCATGATTTGAATGCATGTCATTTTCATCATCATAAATATCAGAAATGGTATAGTAATTATCATCACTTACATCATCATCGAGTGGAGAATTTGAGAACTCCCCTTGAGCTAGTTCGATCTCTTGCATGAGGTCTTCTTTGGACTATACACTAGTTTCGATGAATTTATTTTGAGATGAGGGATAAAATAGATTGTAACCCTTTTCATATTCATAATATCCAACCATAGGACTCCTTTCTTTTAGGTTTCAAGGCCTTTCTCTTCTCAGGAGGAATCCTAGCCCAAGCCTTTGAGCCAAAAAAACTGAAATGAGAAACATTGGGCTTGTGACCACTCCAAGCCTCATATGGAGCTTTGAAATCCAATGCTTTGTGTGGAGCTCTGTTTTGGACATATGCATCACAATCTATATATTCATCCCATATATTAGTATTAAAATCCTTTTCTTCCATCATGCATGTAGCTGTCTCCTTGGGAGCTTTGTTCTTGCACTCTGCAACACCATTTTGTTGTGGTGTGTAGGGCACAGAATGTTGCATTTGGATTCCACATTCCTCACAAAGATGATGAAAACTCTTATTCACATACTCCTTTCCACTTTCAGTCCTAATAACCTTGATCTTGTTCCCACATGCATTCTCAATCAAAGCTTTGTACACTTTGAAAGTCTAAAAAATTTCAGATTTTAGCTTGAGAAAATACACCCAGCAGTACCTTGAGAAATCATCTATGAAATTCAAAACATACCTTGAATTCCCATATGAGGGTGTGGGAAGAGGCCCTATTATATATGAATTAACCAAATCAAGCACTTGGAAAACCCTCCTTTCCTTTCCTTTCTCATATCATCATATTTTCCCACTACACACCCTTTGCATGTTCCATTGGAAAACTTGATGGTAGGAATCCCTTCAACCATGCTTTCCTTTCTTAGTGCTTGGAGGTACCTGTAGCTCAGATGACCATATCTCTCATGCCACAACTTTCCTGTCTCATTGGCATGTGACAGGATTGCATTCCCTTGAGAGTAGGGGAGGAAGTGAGAGAATTTGTACATTCTTGAATCATGATCAACATAACCCACTACCACAACTTGTTCTGTTGAGACTTCTGATATCTCCACAACATTTTGAGTAAATGTTACTCTATTAGATGTACTTGTGTGTGTAATTTGATAGAAATAGATTAGGTTCACTGCTAGATCAGGAACAAACAACACATTGTTGGAGTACCCATCTTCAAGATCAATCCTGCCAATCCCTTTGGCTTGGATTTCTGAATCATTACCCATGAGGATGGATGGACCACTGCAAGGATATAGGGATGAGAAGGAATCATGCATAGAGTCCATGTGCCTTGAGGCACTTGAATCTATGATGAAGGAATAAGAGCTTGAAGATCCATCAACCAAAGCATGGCATCTTTCCTTATTGTGTGAGCTTGAACCTCCCTCTTTCTTCCTTATGCCTTATAGCAGTGGAATGTTGTTCTTCTCAAGGAGTTGCACCATCATGTCAATGGTTTTATTCATGCATGCACTCTCTGGATTCCAACCTTTGTGACAGTAGGTGCATTTTGTCTTCTCTTTCTTCTTCTTCTTTTTGTCCTTATTAGTATTCGAAACCCCATTTGAAGACTTGGGATTCTCTTGCTTCTTCTCCTCTTGTTGCTCCAAATCTCTGGATTTCTTCTTGCCTTTGAATGGATTCAAAACTCATGCACAAAGGATTTGATACTTGGTGGATTTGATGGTACCCATTTGCACCAACTTGTCTTGTTATTGAGTTAGTGACTCCATGAAGTTTGTCAATTATTGAATCCTCCAATTTCGAGCTCTAAGCTTGCTAGAGTGGAATGTTGACACAAACACTGAATACTCTGGCTCTATCTTCGAAAGAATAGATAAGATAAACTTCTCATCTTTCTTCTCTATGCCACATTTTTTCAGCTAAAACACCAACGATTTGAACTCAGTGAAGAAGTATTAGATCATCTCAAAATGAGTTGGGCTTAATGAGATAAACTCATACCTAGTTGGGTTTTTTCAGACCATCTACATGGAATAGAATATCCCTGGAAATTTTGAGACAAAGCATCCTGAATGCTTCATCATGTTTGTTGAAGTACTTTGATTTTTCCACGGTAGATTTGGGCTCGGTCTCAGTCCCCATGGTGACTCTTTAGAGGCATTTACAACTCATCTAGATAACCATTTCAGCATTCCATTAAAAATAGTTGAATTGAGTAAGCAATACATGAGTCTTCTCCATTTCTTCTTGCGCACCGAGTGATAAAAAAATGGGTTGTACATGCAATGCAAACACTCAAATTTTTCTGGAAAATGACCTAAACAACAACTCAAACACTATGGATTTGATTTAAAAATATAAATAGATATGATACCATGTGAAAATATAATTCACAACAAGATATAGGAGCTAAGGGAATCCTCACAATATGAGATTATTCACAATTATGTAGAAAAATAGTAGAAAGAGTGAAATTAACACATAGAAATGTAGTCAATAACTGAGTTTATATGACTGTCCAACATATAAATATGTCTATTACATGATTGTATTACAATAGGGAAAAAATTTTAGCCTTTGGAGGTCATCTGGATGCATACATTTGTCAAGCTATGATTGGACCTCAAAACCCCCCTAGGTGGACCAATGAGCTCCCAAACCATCCCAAACGGTCACGAATGTTAGTGTAAACATGGTTGGAGAATTATAGGACATAAATGAGGGTAGTTTAGGTGTTCTATAGTTCATGGGTGAGTGGGAGTGGATCTAGGAAGAAATAAATGACTAAGGAGATCCAACAACCACCAAATACATGCATATGCACCTCTAGTCAACTAGTTTCCATGATTTAAGGGATGGGGAGCACACCAAGGATTTAAAATTCATTAATGAGGGAGCACACTCAGCCATAATGATCAAAAGAGAGTGCACAGGTGCATTTATGAGTCCAAAACACCCAAGGAACCAATATTGACCAATACAACCTAGTTTTGGACCATTGGATAAAAGCATGAAAATAATGAAAATGTGTCCTAGGTGTATGACCATGGTACTAAGGTGGATTAATGATCTAACAACATAGATAAAAAGATAATTTGAATTTCTTATGAAATGACTAAGTGAATTTGAAGTTGTAATCTTTAGTTAAAGATATAATATATGCTTCAGTTAATTAAAGAACTCACAATGATCACTACAAAGTAAATCAATCTTCATGATTAATTTAATAGTAGTTAACTAAGTGTTAATAAAGATGGACTAGTTAACTATAGTTTTTATACTTTAGCTAAACTAAAATACAACACTTAGTTAATCAAAAGATGACACTTCAGTTAATAAGGTGTTTGCCTGATGACACTTGAGTTAAAGCACTATGTCACTTAAGTTAGAATTCTAACTAAGTGATCATACATTCAATTGGATGGAAAGTTCACTCCAAAGTAAGTTAAGCATTAGTTAATGTCAAATATCAAAGGCATGGCACATATGTTATTCATGATGAATATTCCAATGTACATGAATTATTATCCATGAAGGCAATTCACAGTTTTGGTGTATGTAGTCCACAATTCTCATGCAGGCGTTCGATATTGTTTGCATGGATGTGATTTTGGATTGTTATTAATGTGTTGGGAACATGGAAAGTTGATACAGTTGATCTATATTCTCTATTGGATCAATGTTATATTTTATCTAGAACATGGGGTGCCGAAAGCAATATGCTCTATTGTGTAAAAGACACTCTCTACAATCTATCATAATTATACTTTGAAGATTTGTTGGGGTTTTTAATTTTCAATGTTTAGAGGGTTTTCCCCATGGTACATCTTGTGTTGTGGATGAATTATTTATGTAATTTAATGTTTCTATTGATTCCAGTATTTGGTATTTCTACAATTATTGTTTTAAAGTACAAAGATCATCATATTTGATAAAAAAAAATTGACATGGTAGTAGATCTTAGGATGTGAAGGAGTTGATTTTTGAAAGAAAAATAGAAGCTTACATATATCCTAATAATTTGAGAATTTTTTTTGAGAGACATGACATTGGTCTCTGTTCAATCGGAATACCATCTTGATGGTACTTCTTATTTCAACACTTGGAAGGCAAGGATGTCGAACATCCTAGAGGAACATGACTTAGATGGCTAGGTATTCTCAGTGGTGGAGGAACCTACATCCAATTCAAGGTGCATAAACTTCAATAAGAGGCAAGATAAAGCAAAACAAATCATCTATGATTCGGTTAAGGACAATTTGATGCCTATGATCACTCCGTTGAAGATTGCCAAGGAGTGTTTTGATACATTGATGATCCTATATTAGGAGAAGGTCTTCAGCCAAAAGATATCATAAAAGAATAATATTTGGAACCTAAATATGGAGAATGTGAAATTATTGATTTACAACAAGATCTAGAATCTAAGAGACTCCTCATAACCAAATAAGTTGACAATGCGTATGTTGAAATAATGTTGCAACAACAATATTAACACATAGAAATGGAGCCAATTACCCTAATTTATATTACATTCCAATATGTAGATATATATGGAACATGATTATAATACAATAGGATAAAATTTTTAAATTTTTGAGGTGAATTGGTGGCATACATGTGGCAGGATTAAATTGGACCTCAAATGCCCCTAGGTGAACCAATAAGCTATGAAACCACCTCAAATGGTCATGAATGACCATGTGAACATTGGAGAAACATTATTTTTCATTAATTAGGGTAGGATAGAATTATATTGTGCATGGATTAGTGGGAGTGGCTCTAAGCAAGAATAAATGGTCCAAAACAATAAAAAACACTCAAATACAAAGCATGGGCATCTCTAGTCAAACCAGTTCCCTATTTTAAGGAGTGGTAGCACCCAAAGAGACCAAAATGTCATTAATGAGGGTTCTTATTCTCTTGAATGAATAAAATGTGGGATTTGGTTTCATTTAATGGTCCAAAACCCGATAATAACCTTGGGAACTCAACATAACCAATGCTTAGACTATGCAACATAAGTGAAAATGAATGTAAGTATGTACTAGGTGGCATGTGACCATGTACTAAGTGGTATGATGTTATAACACCCCCAATTAATCCTAACTTAGTGTAACCACATCAAAATTTCATGCCTTGGCAACTAAGGCTCAAGTCACCTCTTACAAAAATTTATTTATCCATATAACCAAGGTACGAAGGAAAACCACATGGGAATAAAACCTCCCCTCTAAAATGGACATGGAGAAAAATATGAAAGTGAATAATAGTCATCACCATGTGTCACCCACTCCAATAAGTGACCTCATATAGGTGAATGTATTCTCTGTGAAGCTCTTGGTGAAGACATCAACAATTTGCTCTGTGTATGGATAATACTGCAATGATATCACCTGCTCATGCACCAATATCCTGATGTAGTGCATGTGAATCTTAATGTGATTGGTCCTCTATCTCTATACTATATGTATGGATATCTTTATAACACTTTTATTTTCACACGAAATGATAGTGGGTGAATCAAATGCAAAACCAAGTTCTCCAAGAATGCGATGCAAACACACACATTATGTAGTTGCATTCACTGCTCCTCTGTACTTGAGATCAGTTGATGAAAGGGATATAGTGTGTTGTGTCTTAAGGTACTATAATATGGGACCATGTGAAAGCATTAATACAGAACCTGAAGTGGAATTTTTGTCAATTGAATATCCATCCCAATTCGAATCAATAAATCCAACTAGTTCTAGTGGAGAACTAACAACATAGTGTATCCCGAAGTGTTTGGTTCTTGCACATAATGAAAGATCCTTTTAGAAGACTTTAAATGGATCTCATGAGGTTCCTTCATATATATTGCAACATCATCTACTATGAGAGTGCGAGAGATACAAGAATATCCCAAATAGTTTCCTATACAACGAGTTGTCCACCAATGGAGATGAACCAAAATCAACTAGTTTTACTCCTCAAAGAAAGGGATACTTGGATGCTTTACATTCAGCCATTTTGAAATTTATTAACATATCTGAAGCATACTTTTATTTTCTAACCTTATTACCTGCATCATATTTCTCAATTTCCAAGCTAAGAAATTGTTTCAATAATCCTAAGCTAGTCATAGAAAATGCATTGTGCAATGAAGACTTAATTAAACCTATATCAGCAATGCAAATTCCAATGATAAAACTATCATCAAAATACAATAACATGATCTGAATAGATTCATATAAATTATGAAAATACACATTAGGATCATATTTTCATCTTTCAAATCCTAGTGAGAGAAAAAAGTTGTCCATCTTGGCATACCAAGCCTTGGGGGCTTACTTGAGGCCATAAAGAGACTTATTCAATCTGAAAAGAAGTGAAGGATTGTGAATAAAACCTTCAAAATTCTGCATATAAATCTCCTCATGAAGGTAACCATGAATAAAATCATGCTTCACATCCATATGGTGCACCTCCCATCGCTTAGATGCAACAATGGACAAAACTAGCTTAATAGAGTCCATCTTTGCGACTGGTGAAAATGTCTCTGTATACTCCACTCCATGGAATTGAGAGAAGGATTTGGAAACCAAAATAACATTATAATTCACATATGAACCATAAAAATCTATCTTGTTCCTATAAACCCACTTACATTGCTCTAGCTTCCTCTTGGAAGGTAGAGGAACGAACTCCCAAGTTTCATTGTCTTGCAAAGATTTGAAATATTCTTGAATGGATGTTTTCCATATTGGTTCATGTGATTGTTATTCATATGATTCTGGATCAGATCCATCCATCATAAAAAACATCTATGGAATATTATAATCACAAGTGTAGAAAACATTATGAAACTGAGATATAGTCTTCCTAGAGTTTAGTGGATCTCTAGCAAGATTACCAGCTCCTTATATGGTTTTCTCAGCCCATTTTGGCCTTATGGGTGAGTAATGATCTGCATTCATGTCATAATATTAATATTACATATAAAAATCATAAAAAATGAGAGGGATAAACATCACTTACATCATCATTGAGTGGAGGGCGTGAGCAATACCCCTCTACTAACTCGACCTCTTGCATGGGATCTTCTTCGAACTATACACTTGTCTCAATGTATGTTTTCTGAGATGATGGATCAAATAGATTGTATCCCTTTGAATATTAAGAATATAGAACCATTATATGCTCCTTTATTTAAGGTTTCAAGGATTTTCTCTTCTTGGGAGGAATTCTATCCCAAGCCCTTGAGCCAAAAACCCTAAAATGAGAAACATTGGGATTGTGACCTCTCCAAGCATCAAATGGAGTTTTCTCTTCCAATTATTTGTGTGGAACCTTTTTATAAACATATGAATCAAAATTTATGTCTTTATCCCATATATTAGGATACAAATACTTATCCTCCAACATGCATGTGGCCATCTCCTTCAATGCTCTATTCTTGCGCTCTGTCACACCATTTTGTTGTGGTGTGTAAGGAACTGAATGTTGCATTTAAATGTCATTATATTCACATAGATGATGTAAGTTCTCATTAACTCATTAATTTACATTATCATTCCTTAATAAATTGATATTATTCCCACTCAATGTCTCAACCAAAGCTTTGAAAACTTTGAATATCTCATACACTTCATATTTTTGCTTGAGAAAATACACCCAACAATACCTTGAGAAATTATCTATGAATGTTAAGAAATACCTTGATTTTCCATAGGATGGTTTTGGAATAGGTCCTATCAGATCTGAATGGTTCAATTCAATCACTTTTACATCCCTTCTTTCCTTCCCCTTCTCATACTTGCGCTTCACATGCTTCCCAACAATGCATCCCTTGCATGTGGCTTTGGAAAACTTGATGCTTGGAAATCCTTCAACCATGTTTTCTTTGCTCAAGTATTGAATATAAATGTAGTTTATGTGTCCAAATCTCTCATGCCATAGACTTATGATCTCATTGTCATGTAACAAGAGCACTTTCCATGAGGAGTAAGGAAGAAAGTGTGACAACTTGTACGTTCTTGACTCATGATTTGCAATACCCACTGCAACAACTTTGCTTGTAGAAATTTATGAAATATCCACATTATATCAAGTGATTGTCGCTCTCTTTTAGGAACCTATATGTGTCATTTTATAGATAGATATTATTTTTGCTGCAAGATCGGGAACATACAACACATTGTTGAAGTACCCATTGTCAAGATTGATCCTGCCAATCCCATTTGCTGGGATCTCAAAGTCATCACCCATGAGGATGGATGGACCACTCTATGGATGTAGAGCCAAGAAGGAGCCTTGTGTGGAAGCCATGTTCCTTGAGGATCCTGAATCTATGAGAAAGGAGGAAGAATCAGAATATCCAACAATCATTGCATGGCATCTCTCCTTTTTTATAGAATTCGAACCTCCCTCTTTTTTCCTTGCGCCATACGGAAGAGGAGTGATTTTCTTATCAAGGAGTTGCAAAATCATGTCAATGGTTTTATTAATGTATGCACTCTTTGGATTCCAAACTTTGTGATAGTAAGTGCATTTTGTATTCTCTTTCTTATTTCCTTTGTCCTTTTTCTAGGATTCGAACCCCCATCATAATATTTGGGTTGCTCTTGATTCTTCTTCTCTTGCTGCTTCAAATATTTGTACTTATTCTTTCCATTTCCTTGATTTGAAACACATGTAGCAAGGGATTTATACTCGGTGGATTTGATGGTTCCCATTTGAACCAATTTATCGTTTTCTTGAGTCAAAGACTCCATGAAGTCTGCCAAAGCTGGAATTCTCCATTTTCAAATTATCAGCTTTCGTAAGCGGAATGTCGAAACAAACACTGAATATTCAGGCCCTAGATTCAAAAGTGTGGAAAATATCATCCTCCCTTCCTTCTTTTCAATGCTACATTGTTTTAGATGAAGTACCAAGGATTTGAACTTGGTGAAGAAATACTGGATCCTCTCAAAATGAGTTGGGTTCAAAGAGATCAACTCATTTTCGAGTTGGTGTCCTCTTATCTCATCAATATTCCCAAAGAGTGACTCAAGCTTAAGCCACACTTAATTGGGTGTTGTAAGACTGTCTACATGAAATAAGATATTGCTCGAAATACTAAGACAAATCATCCTGAATGCTTCATCAAATCTGTTGAAATGCTTAGACTTCTCAAGAACTAAGTTCAACTCATTTTTTGTCCCCATGGTAACTATGTAGAGACCTCTTTATTTCAACTAGATCACCATATTAGAATTCCATTCAAAATAGTTGAATGGAGTGAGAAAGGTAACATGATATTGATCCATTAGTTTTTGTGCATTGAGTGACAAAGAACACTTAAACAACCTACAATGCAAAGTCTCAATATACTGGAGGAGACCATAGATTGAAATTCGAACCCTATGAACTCTTAGAATTCAACTTGCAGATCCAAAGAGCTATGATACTATGTGAAATTCTTGATTCACAACAATATCAAGAACCTAAGATAATCCTCACAACAAAAGAATTTGACAATGTGTATGATGAAACAATGATGCAATATCAATATTAACACATAGAAATGGTCCCAATTACTCTTATTTATATTAAATTCCAACATTTAAATATGTTTGGACCATGATTATAGTACAATAGGAAAAATTTGTTATCCTTTGGAGGCCAACTGGTGGCATACATGTGGCAGGATTAGATTGGACCTCAAACCCCATTAGGTGGAACAATAAGCTCCCAAACCAACTCAAACAATCACGAATAGCCATGCGAATGTTGGAGAAGCATGCTTAGTCATACTAAGGGTAGGATATGCATGATGGAGTGCATGGGTGAGTGGGAGTGGCTCTAGGAAGCAATAAATGGTCCAAAACAACAAAAAATACTCAAATACAATGCATGGGCGCCTATGGTCAAACCAGTTCCCTGTTTTACGGAGTGGGAGCTCCCTAAGAGACCAAACTATCATTAATGAGGGTTCTTATGGTCATGAATGATCAAATTGTGGGAGATGGGTGCATTTAATGGTCTAAAACCCCCAATTACCTTAGGAAGCCAACACAACCAATTTTTGGACTATGCAACATGTTTGAAATCAAATGTAAGTATGTCCTATGTGGTATGTGACCATGGTACTAGGTCATATGATGTTATAATAGAGAATGAAGAGTCTATGGCATCATTATTCACTAATATTTCTTATGTAAGAGATCATCTTGGTCGTATTGGAGTTGTGGTGAATGAAGGTGATCTTCCTTAAACCACCATTGATGGGTCCCATCCTAGTGGGAGACATTATTCGCTATGGTAAATGGATGAGAGGTGTCAACTAAATTCGAGAGTCTGTGGCATGACTACGTATAAGAGGAGGGTCAAATCCAAATCAAGTCAGTGTGCACCAAGGAAAAAAAATATTTCCCTCACAACAATGATGAAGAAAGGGAAGGAACCATTTGCTCCAAATATTTTTTTTCCATTCAAAGAAGGTGTTCAATAATGAATTTGACAAGTTGAAGGTTTGGTGATACAATTGTGACAATAAGGGCCATTATGCAAGGGAGTGTAAATAAAATCAAAATGGGAAAGGAAGGTTTCATGCTTCTACCACAATAGACGGAGAAATATCCCAAAAGAATGATCTTGATGAGAAGGAGACAAGGAGGGAGTATTACATTGTATCATCAATTTTTAGATATATCATAACTGTCAGAGCAATAATCCATCCTTAGTACCATATTTTAGACCTTAGACTATTTCATTTGCTTTTATGCATTGATATCTATGGTTTAGAATTAGGGAAAGTGGTATAGAAAGTTAACTGGGTATTTTGTCCCATTCACACACACACCAATGCCCTACCTTGGTCAACCTGAAGCATGTGTTCCCTCATTAATGTCCCTTGGACTCTTGGAGCGCTTCCCTTCCCATTTTTAATGGATTTGGTTTGACTAGGGGAGCTAGTGATTTTTTTAGACCATTTTGGACCTTCTTGTGCATTTATTGTTCACCTTGAGCCACTCCCACACCTCTATTTACTCACCCATGCCTTTCATAGACCCATGGATTCAAAATCTTTTTCATATTCAGTCTTAACTTATTCTTTGGTCTTGTTTTAGGTCTCTAGTTTGACTCACCTATCATAGCATAAGACTTTCCATGAAACTTTAGATTGGAAATTAGTACACCTTCACTTTCTACTTCAACCATTGACTTTCCTTTAGTTTTTATACTGAGATTCTGTATGTTCTCTGCTTCAATCTTGGCTAGGATAGAAACTTTTTCCATGTTTTCTTGGATATCATTGACATTTTGATCAAGTTCAACTGATTTGTTTTCTTCTTTCTATTCTAAAACTACTGTCTAAATTTCTTCCACATTTTCAGAACTTTCTACCTAGTTATTTTCATCAACCTGTCTCTGTTCTCCACCTACAGGTTCTTCGAGCTTCTGAGATAAATATTCCACTTGAGCATTCTCCTTTGTTGTCTCACCAATGTCTTCCTTCTTCAATATTTTAACTAGGCTATGAAGCTTATTCATCTGTCTCTTTTTTGATTGGTCTTCATTTTCACTCTGAAACCATGACCAAAACAAGAACTAATCCCAAGTTTTTCCTTTTTTTGAAGCACCTTACAAATGATTAGCTTTATCAGTCCATGATGGAAAATTTATTGCTTAGTATGATCTTGATGTCCCTTCACCCTACTTAACATTTTCTATAGACTCTTTAGGAATAAAAAAGGGAGATTCATCTTCGATTCTTGGTTTAAGTGCTGTAAAAACATGATATGATACTTAAAGACAGAAGCAAATCTACCTTCACAAGTTATATAACTTTGTAAAATATTAATAGGCTCCCTCAACTCAGGTTTAAAATTCTGTACATGTACACCCTTGCCCCAGTCTGCTACAACTTTAGGCAGCAGGAAATCCTATGAATTGAAGGTAAATGGTACTTTTTAAAACCAAAATTCACCCTCATCAACAATATCTGTAGCTTTTGATATCAACTCTCTAGTTAAATCAATTTTTAGGGTATTGAACATGACTGTATATTTCTCTAACCCTTGATCGAACCCATATGATACTTCAGAATGATAACCATCAATTTTTTCAAAATACTTAAATAAACCTACTTTCTGAAACAATTTTGCACATTCAGGAAAACTTTTATCCCAACCCACGTCAGGAGGCTCATCCTTGTTTGTCTTGCCACTCCTCTTCATCTGCACTAAACCCTAACTGTATCTTTCTTTCACAAAATAGTTAAAACTATCTCAAAACTATCTCACTACAGCAACATATTAGACGCTGATAAACATCAAGACCATAACTTGTAATTTCTCACTTTCCCTTATCAGATTTATCCCTCTGTCAATGCAAATCAGGATTAATTTTAACGTTTTCTGTGTTTTATTGCATACTTGTCACTATGATGATTTGTAATGCTGAAAATACGCTCTCCCATCCTCATTCACGTCCTCAGTTCCATCTTTGACTGCCACGATTACACCCAAGTCATTTAATAATTTTCCATGGTCTTCTCAGTTTTTGATATGGCCATGAAATTCACCACTAACTTTGAACAAACTCCATGGATGTGGTATCATTAAAGTTTAAAAAATTTACAATCTTCGAGACTCAAAACAGCTGCGGTTTACCTGCAGAATCCTTACCTGCTGTGTACATTTTTCATAATGATTGCAAGGTATATACACGTATCATCTCGTCTTTACAGATGTGAAAACTCCATCATTTGCAATTTTAAACAATCAATGAGCTAATATTATAATTTTTTGAGTGCCTCGGCTTTCTTGTAGCGCTTTAGTTCATGGTCCCTCCCTTTTGCGCTACAAGAATCTTCCTGACCAATATTTTTAACACATGACTCCAAAACAAAAGATTAAGTAATATGATTCAACTTAGATCAAACATTATGATATATTTTTTCGACTTCTTAGAAAAATATACACCTGTTAAGCCCATTAAAACTATAGAACTATAAAAATAAAATAAATTAAAAAAGAAATGACATGAAATCAAATAAAAATAAGCTCATGATTATAATACCCCAAAACCAAACTCAAAATTAAAAGAAATATGAAAAAAAATACTTTGGAAATAATATGTAATCTAGAAACAAAACCTATCTATAACATCTAGCTCTTGCCACGGGATGAAGTCCTCCTTGTGAGGATTCAAGAACCTGTAGATCAGTGCCTTCTTCAACTAAACTGAACCTATCTGCTACTCTGCAAAACATCCATTGGGATATGGAGTCTTTATTCTATCACTGTCACACCGGTATATGGAATGAAATGACAAGGTTCTTACCCTCAATAGCTGTAAAAGTGTTTGAGGAACCGTCCATTTACTGGATTGGGTAATTCATCACCTTCCAAAGTCTGCAATATGAAGGTATTTTTCTCCAGAATCTTCAGAACTATGAAAGGACCAAACCACAAACTATCAAATTTACCATGCTTACCTTTCTGTTCCTTTCTAGCATCCCACCTCAGTACCATATCTCCATAATAAAAAGTATTCTCTTTTATCCTCTTATCAAACCTTTCCTTAATATTCCTTCTATGTATTTGATCTTTTTCCTCCATAGCTTCACGTTCCTATTGTAATTCAATCAGTGCATAAACTCTTCTTTGAATATCACTTGGTTCTTCTAGACTATCTTGGAAGAATTTCATCACTAGAATACCCAGCTGAACTGGAAAAACCACCTTAGTACCTATACCAATTGAAAGTGAGAAGTTCCAATTGCTTTCCTAATTGTTATCCTGTTTGCCCAAAGTTCATATTTTAACATAGAATCCCATGACCTTTTATTTTGACTCAACAACTTCTTGATGCTTTGAACAAGATTTTTCTTGGTGGATTCTGCCAACCCATTCCCTTGAGGATAGTAAGGTGTTGAATACTTTAGGACAATCCCATTTTGTTCACAAAATGAAACCATAGCTTTAGATTTAAAGGCTTTGGCATTATCAGTTAGCAACTTCTTTGGACAGCCAAACCTGCTAAGAATATTTTCCTGAATAAAAATGATTATTACCTTATCAGTTGCATTTCTGGTTGGAATGGATTCCACCCATTTAGGAAAAAATTAGTGGCTGTCAATATCCATCTATGCTGTCCTGAAGATGCAGGGTTTATTTCACCTATGAAGTCTAAACCCAATTGCTAAACAGGAGCATTGATTGCAATGGGTTTCAATGGAAAAGACACAACCTTCTATTTACCAGCAAACTTATGACAAGGAACACAAGCTCTAACCTATTGATATACATCAGAGAATAGTGAAGGCCAATAATATCTAGACCTCAGAATTTTATAAGCAATAGCCTTCTAGTATTTGTGTCCCGCACAAGCCCCTTCATGTGATTATGAAATTACTTCCTTAATCTCTGACTTGTCTAAACATCTGAGCAAAATACCTCCTGGATCCTTCCAACACAACTGTTGATCTACTAAAAAATATTTAGTAGCTTTTAAGTTCAATGACCTAACTTCCTTTTTGTCTAAATGTTCAGGGCATTGCAAATACAATAAGAAATGAACAATGTTTGCATACCATGTATATTCTACATACTGCTCCATAAAATTTTCCTTCTCTTGCTCAGCTTGCAATTCTTCCTATATAGGTTGTTCTGTCATCAGATGAAGACCTAAAGATTCATAGTTTGAATCAGCTAATAACTTTGCTAGACCTTGTCCTTTCACCAGCTTGGTAGGCTTGATTTCTACATCATACTCCATTATCTTAGCAATCCATTTTCCTCGTTTCCCTTCACTATTAGGCTGAGTCAAAATATCTTTTATGGCAGCATTGGGAACATAAGCAATGAATTTTGAATGTAAGACATAAATTCTGAAAAACTTTAAAGCTTTTACTAGTGAATAAGCTTGTTTCTCCAAGGTACTGTACTTTAAATCTTAATCCACGAGAGTCTTGCTGAAACATGCAATTGTCTGCTCCAATCCTTCATCATTTTTTTTGTAACAAAACAGTTGTTATTGTATCTTGTGATGCAAAAGAAAAAGTCAAAAAATATTTGGAAAAATCAGGGCTTACTAACACTGGTGCTTCTGTAAGAGCTTGCTTTATCTTCTCAAATGATTTTTTGGCCTCTGTTGTCCATTTGACTTCCTGATCTTTCTTCAACATAGTTGTTATCTATTTAATAGTTTCAGCAAAATTTGGTATAAACCAGCGCATAAAATTAATTTTCCCAATAAAAGATTGCACATCCTTCTTACTCATAGGCAAACTGATTTTCTGAATGGCCTTGACTCTTTCTAGATCAATTCTTATCTCATTAGCTAAAACCAAATGTCCTAATAGCTTACCCTCCTGCACAACAAAATGAGACTTTTTTGGATTTAGTGACAGTCCATACTTTCTACATTTTAGGAAATTTTGCTTCAGGTGCCTTAGATGTTCTTCATCAGATTGTGAGAATACTGTAATATCATCCAAGTAGATTACAACAAACTTCTCCCTCTCCCCAACAAAAGCTATATCCATAGCCCTTTGAAAGGTGGCTCCAACATTCATCAATCCAAATGGAATTTTGTCATAGATGAAGGTACCCCAAGGGGTAGTGAATGCTGTCTTTTCTCAGTCATCTGGATGCATTGCAATCTGGTTATACCTGGAAAATCCATCCACCATTGAAATCCTTTGAGCACCCACTACCTTTTTCAATATTTGCTTAATTTTTGGTAATAGGTAATTATCTTTCAGTGAGGACCTATTCAGATTATGGAAGTCTACACAAAACCTTATCTCTCCATTCTTTTTCCTGACAGGAACTATGTTTGCAACCCATGATGAGTATCTAAGAGGAACAATAATTTTTGCATCCAATAATTTTTTAACCTCTTTTTTTATGACAGGAAATAATGCAGGATTGATTCTTCTTACTTTCTGTTTGAATGGTTTTACATTAGGTTTTAGAGGCACTTTATGTTGAATAATACTAGTGTCATAAGTTTTTAAATATTTGTATGACCAAGAAAAAATATCAACATATTCTTTCAACAGTTTAATGTACCTTTCTCTTTGCTCCATTGAAAGTGCTTTGGAAATATTCATTATCCTGGGATGCTCCTTTGTACCAATATTATAGTCCATTACATTCTCTTCTGAGGGGTGCATAGCTAGTTTTAATGGAGTGTCATCTTTTGAAAAAATCCTCTCAAGGGGAACTAAACCCTTGGGAATAAAATTACCTTTCAGCTTGATAATTTTATGACCAACAATTTCATTTTCATCATACTCCTCTACATTTTCAGTTCCATCATCCTGCTCTTGATCGATTAAAGAATTAGAGAATTCACAAGTCAATTATAAAAATATCTTAATCTCTAAGTCATCTTCAAAAACTCTCCATTGTTTGATATTATCTGGAACTGAAGGTCTATACCTAACTTCTATAGGATACTTTAAATGGGTTGTTTTCGGAATCTTGAAATGAGTAGCTGCTAGAGAAAGTGAATCAACAGTCCGGTTATGATCTCTGGGAATATAGGACATGTTAAATGTAATAAAAAAAATCTATCATGTCCCAAACCTCATTCCTATCACGGGGTCATCACCTAAGGACCAATACGATATCACGTCCATTCATATTGGGGGGGTTAAAATTAAAAAATTAAAAATTAATATATTGGGGGTATATTAGGGGTATTTAGGGTTTTTTTTTTACTATTTAAATACCCAATATGCTGGGGTATTTTTTATTCAACGTTTTCACCCGAGCGCTTCACTAGTCCTGCCTCTGCCTGCGATGCCTGTGCGCTTCACCAGTCTTGCCTCTACCTGCAATGCCTGTGCGCTTCACAAAAGCTAAGAAGCTGTTGCAGAGGGCGTTTATTCACCGTAGCAGTGTTTTTTTGGAAAACGAGGGCGTCTATTCACCGTTTTGTGGTCGTGGGTTTGTGGCACGTTTGTGGTGGGTTTCTCTGGTGCTGGAGGAGGCACTTTGGAGAGCCATTGCATCTCATTCTTGGAGGTACGCTGTAGTGTGTTTAATCTTTGATTCAGACTTCTTTGCACCCTCTGAAATGAGGGCTTGATCCGATTTCCCCGTCCTCTCCTCGCTTGGGTCCTTGCATCTAGGGAAATTTTCATAAACTGCTAAATTAGGTTGAAGACGAGTGTCAAGCTAGCATGCATTACTCGCAAGAGAAAGTGCTTTACTTTCATTTTTCTTTGCAATTTACAGAAGGTCTTCCACTGCAACTATCCCTAGCCCGTGCTATCTCCATCACAGAAGAAAGGATAAAGCTTCTTTCGTGGTGAAGGCCCTAGTCTTACTCTGACTATTCATTTTATATATTAGAAAATACCATGCTGGGATCTTTGCTGCGATTGAATATTCACCCAGACGGCATTTAGATTGATGACTGAATATTCAACAATTTCTGATTTAGATAATGGCTTCGTGTACAAGCTACGGAGATTCACTGCTTGTAGATGACTTCGATGATTTTATGAACTGTGGAATATTAATTAAATTAGATCAATGTTGGGAAGTTTGGTGGAGTGGAGAGCATGCCCTTTGTTTTTTTTTGTATTGTTTACCAACTTGGAATTTTAGGTGGAAGCAAGAGCATTGGGTGTATACCTACCTTCTTGGATATATGTAATAGTTCTTGCTCATGATAAGTATGCAACAAAGCAACACATATACTACCTTGCAATTCATTCTTGGTCATCTGTTGCACAATATTAGCAATTATACTTATGCTGTAGCATTTATACAACTTAACAACCTAACAGTAGAGGTTCATATGTGGTAGTTTTGCAAAAGATTTGCAAACCTTGGTTCCATAGTGGACTTCTGTGTTGTTGATCTTGAAGTAGTGACTTGTTCTGGAGCATTCAAGGACGGTTCTCCTTGCATAGTCCGAAATGGAATCTAGAAGAGCTCATGATCCATCTTTGTGGGTGATCAAATGCATCCGAGATGTTCTGATATTGAATATAATAGGCAAGAAAATGCCAACATTCTTTCAATAGTCCTTCACTGCACAAGATTAATAAGTAAGGGTTTGAGTCAATTTTCTTTACAATCAAAATCCTTAGATTCCACGTATGAGTTGTGCTTAGCTTTAGTATTTGAAACAAAGGATGCTTGACAGCCTTTACAGATGGACACATGTTTGTATGATCTAGGATCAAATGTTTGTGCATTAGACATGAAATATGCTCACTTGCAAATTTCCTTTTATTTTGAGAAAGATGGCATCAGCCTGGTCAAAGGCTTAAAGGAAGCATGATGAGACAATACTAATGGTTAGAGTATTATGAGATATGTTCTAGACAATACTGCCAGTTGCATGCAGGATAAGTGGTTCCTAGTACTACATAATAGTTAGTGATTCCTCTCCTGTATGATTTTGAGCTTTATGAGTCTGGAACTCAGAGGGAGAACTTGAAAGAGTTGTAGATCAAAACAGATGACAGTACCTCTTGAGTTTTAGTACAGTGATTTTGCCTGGGCACATGGATCAAGAGGGAGTGGATAACTCCTTACCTCTCTCACCTTTTAGAGAATTGGTTACCCCTGAATGATTCAACGAGACTACAATATTCTGCAGATTCTACTCTCCTCAAGACAAAGTTAGATTGAGATTGTGAGGATGTTACCCTGACGTGGTAGTAGCTTTACAAAGGTACATGGGACCTCACTTGGAGATCATATATGTTCCTTGATGTTTGCACTACTGTGGAAGGTTTCCTTCGATATGGCATGACTACTTTGTGATACTCGGAAATCTAATATCATATTTTTCCCATGGGATATTGATGGGATCTCATTGAATTCATTTTCATCTCATCATAGGTAAAATTTTCATAGGATATGTGTGGAAAACTTTTGAAAGTGATTTTTAAATTGGCACATAGCTCAAACTCCCCATACAGTTGTTGGACAATATTTTTCCCTTTCAATATATCTTGCAAGCCTTCAAATTTATGCTTTCCATTCCCTTTAGTATTCAACACTTATTGGAAGTATGCTTGTTTGTATAAGTCCCCATTTCCATCATAGAGGTGAGGTATTCCTCTTGATATTGAATCCCTAAATGGACCTTTGAAGAACGCAATTTCCACCTCTTCCCTGAGCTTATTGTCTTTCTCTAGACAAAAGAAGTTCTCTGATCTCATTACAAGGAAGAAATATAGACAATAGGAAGAGAGAGGACCAATGTTGTATAACCCTACACAACTTTTCTTAGAATTTTCCATTATCGTGTCAGATGTAAATTGGATGATCCCCTCTTTTTTTTCCGTTTCCTTTTAAATTTCCCACTTTTTGGATCAAAATTTGTTGCACATTGGCCTCTACATGTTCCATGTCATCTTATTTCTTTAGTTTTCCATGCACATATGTTTTTAGAGCCTTGGAGTGTTCTTTTTCTTGTTGTATTAGTTGTTCTTGCTTCCTATTTTCCGCAAAATCCCTCAATGCCAGTATGTTAATCCATCACTATGGAGATAGACCTCCGCCCCCTTCAAAATCTTGAATGATTTGTCCAATTCATAGGATTATAATCAACTTCTCCTAAATTTTTTATTAAATTTGTTAATAAAACGATGGTTTCAATTAAGGGTTTTAGTTGATTTACGACTTCATTATTTGTAGGTATGGTAGACTTATTAACCAAAAATATGATCCCATACAATAAAATTTGTATGATATGTCTATGCATTGTTGTTGAATATAGCTTAATATTGATGTCCCATGGACATGGTAGATAGTTCTTAACCATGTGCTTAACTGTTCTGAAAAAGGGAGAAATTAATGCCTTTGATTCTTTCATTTACCCTTTATGATCCATGTACTATTGAATTTACTTATACTACTCTCAATATCTACATGGTATGGCATTAATATCAAAATACCATAAAATACCATGGAACAGAGTGATCAGGTTGGGTTTAAGAGAGTTTACAGGTGATTTTTCCTGTTCGTCTGTGTGAAATGGTCGGTTGAGAGAATGTTTATCTCCTCATAGAGGGTTTTACACACACAGCTCTTCATATAGGGTTTTACAGACATAGCTCCTCATAGAGCTGGTTTAGAGAATTTCAATGGTTATTTTTGGATCATAGCTGTCTGTGTAAAATCATTTCTATGGAGCATAGTTGCCTGTGTAAAATCCTTTCTATGGAGCATAGCCGACAGGGTTTTTTTTAAGTAATCAATTGATAAAGAAGTAGATTAGGACGTTAGTTTTTTTTTTTTTATAACTAAAATAATAGTTTTTTTTTAAGTGATTGGGACTTTCGTTGTAGTGTCCATTGAAACATTGATAAAGGAATCAATGGAAATAGAATCTTCCATAGGATCGTTTTTCTGCGTTTTCTTAAAGGGAATGTCAAAGGGACATTTCAATTTCATTGAATCATTCAATTGCATAGTCCAAGAAGAACTAACTATAGATCAAATGTGAAAGAAGTAAATAAAAAAATCAATCTTTATCCAATTTTAAAGGGCAGTTCATCCATTGTCTCTATCAATTCCTTATAGTTTAAGATATCTTCATTGTTAAAAATATTGTAACATGGAGTACTCATGCAAGGGTATCTAAAAGTTAAATTTTGTATTTTTTTTTATATTCATTAACTTAAGTTTCCATAGGGGATTTGTCATACTATTACAAGGTTCATTCAGCCATAAATATAGGATTTGCAGTCTGTTTGTCCAAATTTCTTTTGTGAGGGCTTTGCATATCTATCTAATAGATCATGTGGGTTGCTCATAGAAAATATATATGAAATCACCAGCTTGCAAAGACAAGAGAGCTTGTATTCGTACCATTTTGACGCTTCCTTTATGACCCTTGCCTTACTAACTACCCTATGACACATTGCCTGAGGAACCTCTCCATCGAAGAGGAAGTTCGCCATAGGAAGGGCGCAGCCAGAGCCCATACCCAATTTGAGTGAGGTAGGTGCACCAAGTCAACAACACTGATTTGAGTCTTAACACAGATCCTGTTCGGTGGGTGCACCAATTAACAGCCAGAGAGCACCGAAGTGAACGAGTGTGAGTGAGATGGGTGGGTAGACCAATTAACTTGACAAATTCACCAATATAAATATGTATTATTATTTCTATAATTGTGTTATGAAATATATTATTTCTATACACTTTTTCTTCGTTTTTAGGAATCTGATATGTTGTTTTGTTTAAATCAGTGCTGAAAGCAGAAAGGCTTGTGTATAAGTTTTAATCTGCTTCTATATGGAAGAAGAAATAAAAGTATATCAGATCTGTTTTTTGTTTGGCTAAGTATGTCAGATTTGAAAAGTGTTTCAAACTGAGCCTAAGATATGATAGTTACTGAAATGTTCTCAAAACATGCACTATTTCAATGCCCAAGATCTTTATCTTTCCTTTAGTTAGCCATGATTTCAGTTACCCCTTTAATCAGCCAAGATTTTAGTTATCCCAAGAGCGTAATTCAATGTATAGATAAGTAGGTGTAGGCATATCTCCATCTTTTTTAGAGGACAGAGCATCTAACTGCCTCTTTAATTGGGAGGATGAGGTCCAGGAATTCGTTTGGAAAGGTGGACAATTTGTACTTCATGATAGATAGAATTCTTTACACAAATTTCAAAAGTCAAAAGGCATTCAAAGTGCATTCAAAGCTTTAAAATATTTTGTCTCTCATAAAGGAAATATTGCCCACCTTCTTAAACGAATCGTCAGCCTCATCTCCTGTAAAATCCGAATTTTAGGGGCATCAGATGCTATATCATCTCAACGAGCTGGACATATGACAATACCTACATATCTTCATTTCTTAAATTGCTGATGCTCATCGTAACTTTGAAAATTGTCCATGTTCATCATAGCTTATGTTTTATGTTTGGTGCTTGAATGAGATGACGCTAGCCTAGAGATGTAAGGCATGTTTTTCTCTTGCTAAGGCACAATTTCAACTAGTACAAAACTTGTACAAACTATATTTATGTTAAAAGA
>LPNX011177172.1:190673-215376 GCA_001517045.1 Pseudotsuga menziesii | reverse complement strand
ATAAATCCAGCCTTATTTCCAGTAATTGAAAAAGAGATAAAGAAATTGTTGGATGCTAAGATCATAGTACCTCTCAGGTACTCATCCTGGGTTGCAAATATTGAACCTGTCAGGAATAAGAATGGGGAGATCAGACTGTGTGTTGATTTCAGGAATCTTAACAGGTCCTCATTGAAAGATAACTATCCTCTTCCAAAGATTGAGCAGGTCTTACAGCAGGTGGTTGGGGCACAAAGGATTTCCATGGTGGATGGATTCTCGGGGTACAATCAAATTGCCATGCACCCTAAAGACAAAGAAAAGACAACATTTACCACCCCATGGGGGACCTTCATGTACGATAAAATGCCCTTTGGTTTGATGAATGTTGGGGCAACTTTTCAGAGGGAAATGGACATTGCATTTGTAGGTGAGAAAGATAAGTTTGTTGTCATTTATTTAGATGACATTACTGTATTCTCACAGTCTGATGATGAGCACTTAAAACATTTGAGACAAACTTTTCAGAAATTCATAAAATTTGGACTGTCTTTAAACCCCAAAAAATCTCATTTTGCTGTTCAAGAAGGCAGGTTGTTGGGTCATTTGGTGTCTGCTGATGGCATTAGAATTGACCCTGAGAGAGTCAAAGCAATACTAAAGATCAGTTTGCCCAGGAGAAAAAAGGATGTGCAATCATTTATTGGCAAGATAAATTTTCTGCGGTGGTTTATTCCTAATTTTGCTGAGACTATCAAATAGATCACAGCAATGTTGAAGAAGGACCAAGAGGTTAAATGGACTGTTGAAGCAAAGGCAACATTTGAAAATATCAAGGTGGCTTTGACTGAAGCACCTGTGTTGGTAAGCCCTGACTTTGCCAAGGAATTTCTTACTTTTTCTTTTGCTTCAGCAGATACAATTGCAGCTGTCCTACTTCAGAAAAACAAGGAAGGACTAGAGCAACCCATTGCCTTTTTCAGTAAGACTCTGAGGGATTCTGAACTAAAGTACAACATTCTGGAAAAACAAGCATATGCCCTTGTGAAGGCTCTAAAATTTTTTAGAATTTATATTCTGCACTCAAAGGTGATCTCATTTGTTCCAAATGCAGCAGTAAAAGATATTTTGACACAGCCTGACAGTGAGGGCAAGAGGGGTAAGTGGATTGCTAAAATCATGGAATATGAGGTGGAAATCAGACCTACCAAGCTGGTTAAAGGACAGGGACTGGCCAAGTTGCTTGCTGATTCAAACTATCAAGCATTAGGTCTGCATATCATGGCTGAAGACAATACTCCTGAAGAAGACCAAACAGCACTTGAAAAGGAAAGGATCATGGATTCTTATTCAGCTTCAAACTGGTATGCTGATATTGTTTATTTCCTATTATTTTTGCAATTCCCTGATCACTTAGATAAGAAGGCTGCTAGGTCCTTGAAACTGAAAGCTACTAAATATTGTTTGCTGGAGGGTCAATTGTTTTGGAAAGACCCAGGAGGTATTTTGTTAAGGTGCTTGGATCAAGCTGAGATAGGGGAAGTAATTTCAGAATCTCATGAAGGAGCTTGTGGAGGACATAAGTATTGGAAAACTACAGCATATAAAATTTTACGAGCCGGATACTATTGGCCTTCCCTCTTCTCAGATGTTTACCAACAGGTGAGAGCTTGTATACCCTGTCAAAAGTTTTCTGGTAAATAGAAATTAGTATCCTTGCCGTTAAAGCCAATTGCAGTCAATGCCCCTTTTCAGCAATGGGGTCTTGATTTTATCGGAGAGATCAATCCAGCTTCTTCAGGGCAGCATCATTGGATCTTGACTGCTACAGATTTCTTTACGAAGTGGGTGGAAGCCATTCCTACAAGGAATGCAATAGATAAAGTGATTATTGAGTTCATTGAAGACAATATCTTGAGCAGATTTGGTTGTCCCCTCAGATTAATAACTGATAATGCCAAAGCTTTCAAATCTAAAGCAATGGTGGCTTTTTGTGAGAAGAATGGCATTGTTTTGAAACATTCAACTCCCTTTTACCCTCAGGGAAATGGCCAAGCTGAATCATCCAACAAGAATGTCATTCAAAGCATTAAGAAATTACTGAAGCATAATAAAAAATCTTGGGATTCAATGCTGAAATATGCATTGTGGGCAGACAGAATTACAGTAAAACAAGCCATTGGTACTTCACCTTTTCAGTTGGTATATGGCACAGAAGCAGTGTTCCCTGTTCAATTGGGAATCCCGGTGATGAAACTCCTTCAAAACTCTCAAGAGGAGCCTGATGACATGAAAAGGAGGATTTTTGAGATGATAGAGCTGCAGCAGCATAGAGAAAAGGTGGACAAAGAAGCTCAACTGTACAGAGCTAAGGTAAAACACAGATTTGACAGAAAGATTAAAGAGCAGACATTTTCAGAAGGTGAGTTAGTGTTAAGGTGGGATGCAAGAAAAGAACAGAAAGGTAAGCATGGTAAATTTGATAATCTATGGTTTGGTCCCTTTCTGATTCCCAAAGTCTTGGAGAATAATACATTCATCTTGCAGTCCTTGGAAGGTGAGGAATTGCACAGCCCTGTCAATGGGCGATTCCTCAAACATTTTTACAGTTCTTGAAGATCATTTTTCACTCGTCATTATACATACCGGTGTGAGTGAGGTTGAATAAAGACTCCATAGCCCAATGGAAGTTTTCAGATAGGTGAATAAAGGACAAAAGGCACTGGTCTACAGGTTCTTGAAGCCTCACAGGGAGGACTTCATTCCGCAGCTGGAGCCAGATGTTATGTCAGTAATTTTTTCTCTCCATTTTGGTTTGTTTTCTTCAATTTTGGTTTGTTTTAGTTTCACCTTCAATCATAGGTTTGATTACTTCTCAGTTTTGGTCTTTTTGGAGAGTCTATTGCTGATTTATTAGTTTTTAATAGTTTTTGAGCACATTTTCTTTAGATTTTATTTGTCTTTTTAATAGTCTTTTTAGATTTTTGAAAGGGATAAAGAAGGTTTATATTCAAAGGTTGAATTAATAAGATGTTAAGAGATTAAGCTAACTTGTTCTTTCAGCCTAATAAAGCTCTGAACCTTCGACAATTTATCAAAAAGCTGTAAAACTGCTAGAAATTGGCACAGGAAACATTCTTGTAGCGCTGGTGGGAAAGTTAATGAAGGAAGCGCTACAAGAAAATCGCGCCTCTCTGTTTTTCAAATTTTTTGCAGTTTTTTCATCATGGGTATCAGCTAAAAGTGATTGATTGTCTTTTTCAAGGTTGTTTAACACGTGTGATGGCAGTTAAACACGTATTTCAGTCGATTTCAGTCACTCAGCCAAGAATGGGTTCATAATTGCTAAAATCGTGGAATTAGTTGGGCAAATCATCAAATCTCGGTTTAAACTCTCCACTCCTCGTTCCACATGCGTTTTTATAGGAAAGCCAGTTCGTGCAGAAGAACTAAATCACTTAAAAATTGGGTTATGTCCCCGTGAAGGAAGATGGCTCTCGCAGCACTAGCAGAAAAGTTAGGGTTTCGTAATTCAGGCATTTGTGGTTGACGAAATGACTTGGGGACACCTGTGCACTTGAGAAGAGACTATTGCTGCATCAAAACCAAGCCTTAAGCTCCTGTATTCGAGAAGTTGGTAGGTACCTCATTACAAAATCCTTATAGCTCTAAAGTTTGTTTTTTATGGCTGCGTGGTGAGTTAAAAGAATGTGCTTGGAGGAGAGGATAAATTATGTTGCAGGACAGAATTTTCACCTCTGAAATAGTCACCAGGATCCATTGCAAAGAGTTTGAAGGAACAGAGCAGCCAGGAAGCCTTGAATTCAAAGCATTTAGCCTGTAGAGTTTAGTCATTGATTGAGGGAAGAATGTTTATAATTAATCCTCTCATGTATTTGATACATTGGTGATGATACTTATTGTTGTAAGGAGCTGACTGAAGGGTCTTTTCTGACTGAAGGGTCTTTTCTCAAGACCTAATACACTAGAAATTGCAAGAAGACAGCGTTCAGGAAATTCATAGATTTGCTGGTTATGCACAGAGGCTGTTTTGGTCAATATATTTGATTGGTTTTAAAAAACTGTGAAAGGGTCATAATGTGTGAAATTTTTGCTGGAGGAACCATGTCCAAATGATTGCAGGACTTATAGGCAGAATGTACCTGAGTTGGTGGCAGTTTGTGGCTTGAAGAAGTTTTTGCGAACACTGGTGTATTTTTCCTTTCTTTTATTGCTGACAGTTCAACTTGATTCGATGAATGTATGGCTGACCTTGTATGAAGTACTGGGAGTGTTAAGGTTTGAAGTGAAGCTGTCTGGATACTTCTAGATGCAGGCATTTGAGTGAGGCCTTAATGTATCATATCCATATCTATTGACAGTTTTCCATTTGCCTTTAAGTACTCTGGACATTACAGTGCCATTGTGAAATGTACAAAACAGTTTGTCATAAGAAAGGAGTTTCTGTTTGAAGACACAGTAGACTGTTTGTACTAAACCCTAAAACCAGGAATTTGATTAGTTCATGTACCCTAACAGTTCGACATTGTGCATGAGGGTGCAGTTTGAAGTTTGAGCAGAGCTATATGGTCCTTATAACAACTTTCATGAATGTTTAACTTGATCTCATGCTGTATTTATCCATGAACTGAATTATATGGTGGACACAGGTTAAAACTGACACTGCAAGCCTGTACAGGGATACCTAGCAGAGTGAGAAGGTGGTGAAACAACAGCAAGCTAATTTCTAAGCATTTCTGGAACATTAAACTAGATTGTTTTCTATCAGTTGAAGGGAAACTATGGGAAAAAGTGGAAACATAAACAGAGCTGAACCCTCAGACCTAACTTGGGTCCAAAAACTTCCAGACTGTGCAGAGATGTTTCAGCAGGCAGGGTGGTTGAGCTTTTTCAAGAAAATTGATGGTTTTAATTCTCAGGTTTCTTGCAAGTTTGCCAAAGGACTTAAGGAGGATATGATCATGATGGATGCATTGAGATTTAAGTTAACTGTGGAGTTGATATCAGAAGCTACTGAAATCAAGAATGAGGGAGAACATTGGTTTAATAAATCTCCTTTTGAATTTGACCCTCAAAGATATTTACTGCCTAATGTCATTCCTAACTGGAGCAAAGGGATCCTCATTCAAAACTTTAGAAAGGAGTGGATTGAGCCTTTAAGAATCCTTCAAAGTTATGTGAATTGTGAAGGAAGGTACTCCTTTGTCTTTAAGTACCACTTCAGATTCCTGCAGCACTTAGTAGGGGTGTCTAAAATGAATTTGCCTTTCTTTTTCCTGAAAATCCTGCAGAAGATGTCAAGCAAAATAAAGGAGCAAGATGATCACACCTCACAGTCACTGTTTCATCATGGCCTTATTAAACTAATTATTACTACAGTGTTACAGCATGAGGGAAGGAATTGGGATTTCTTCTTATTTTGGTCTGACATTCATCCTCAAAAAGAAGACCAACAACCCAAAAGACAAACTGACAAAGGTAAGGTGATGATTAAAAAGATGGGTCATTCAATCACATCTACCAGCAAGGGTGAGATTAAGGTCAAGAAGGTGACTTAGCAAGTCTCAAAACATGCACAGGGTGACAGTCAGTTCAAAGTGGATTCAGAGTATCCTAAAGCCAAATATTCATTGTTTGTAGATAAGGAGGTACAGCCTGGTTTGACTGTTGGTATGGAGAAAGCTGGCACTGTTGACATGGAGAAAGCTGCCACTTTTAAAGAAGAATTACAAAATAAACCAAGAAGCCCCCTTACCATCATATCTGAAGATGAAGGGTATCTGTTGGAGGATGAGCAGCAGGTTATCATGACTAAACCAAGTACAGAAGCATTGGAAGATTTACCTAATTCAAGGAGCAAATCAGTAAAACCTAAGAGAAAAAAGAAGAAAAGTGTCACTACAAACAAAACACTTAGAACTAGGCCTACAAACAAATTGAGGTGGAACATGAAGAAAATCCTCAACCCTAAACTAGATTCCAAGCAAGAAGCAATGTTAATCAATTCTTCTTCCAGTGAAAGAGCAGAAAGTTTTCAGCAGGACAGTAAAAGCAAAAAGAAGACATCTGTTAAACCTTTTTCTTCTTCTAAACCTGCAGGTACAGAAAAATCACAATTAGCAAATGAAGTATGCCAACCTGCTCCTAAGTTATCGGAGATAATAGTTGAAATAAGAGATAAAATCATCAAACAGCAGGAAGAAGAAAAAGCAAATGCATGGGACTTTGAAAAACAGGGATGGGATGAAGAAGATGAGGCCATACTGAAGCAAGCAAGTATTATAGAAGAAGCTGTTGTTCAGGTTGATTATTCAGATCTTTTGATGCAGGAGCCAAATGTACTGGAAAACCCTAGTGAGGAAGAAAGCCTACAAGGAAGAATTCAAATATACAAACATCAGGTGAAGCAGCTTCAGGAGACCAATGACAATCTGTTCAAGGTCAACAGGGGGCTGGTGGAGGAATTGCAGGATGTACATCAGCATTTTTTACAGTTATCTGAAGTATCTAGAGAGGTGTTGAAAGGAAAAGTAGCTACTGATAGGTACACCATAGAGCTAGAAAAAACTGTGGAGCAGCTGCAACAGGAAAATGAACATTTACAACAAAAGATAACCAAGTTGAAGAAAAAGCATGAAAGAACCAGGAAAAGGTCTTGAAAGCTAGAAGGCATCGATCTCATTCTGGAGGCAGCAAAGGAAATTTGAAGTAGTTTGTAGAGACAGTTTATAGTTAGATGTTATTTAGGATGAATAGTTTGTTTTGGGTTAAGAGTTTACTATTTTTAGCAATTTGTAACTTTTGTAAAAACAATTTTTGACTTTACCCTCCTTGGTAATTCGAGGAGAGCAGTTAGGAAGTGAAACCTAACTAATTTTGAGAGAAGGTCTATTTAGGAAAGAAAACAAGTCATTGTAAAGGTTCTAATTTTTCTGGAGCATCAGGAGGTCTGTGAGCTACCATACTTTCAGTCTTATNAATTTTGAGAGAAGGTCTATTTAGGAAAGAAAACAAGTCATTGTAAAGGTTCTAATTTTTCTGGAGCATCAGGAGGTCTGTGAGCTACCATACTTTCAGGCTTATTAAAAGATAAGTGTTGTGACTCTCTTGTACATTTACTGATGAAACTATGGATATATGACTCTTTACCCTACTTCTGGTCTGTATTGGCTTTACTGTGAGTTCATTTAGCTTCTTAATTGACAATTTCAGTGCTGGTTAATGTGTGTTTTCTAGCAGTGCTTGTCCATTATGTGTAAACTTCAAATACAGGCTTTTTGTTAGTTTTTTGTGATATATATGCATCTTTATCAGTGATTGTGTTTGATTTAGTTGTTGCTTATCTGATGAATGTATTCCCTGTATGCTCTTGATGTTTATGATCAAAACACTTAAACAAAAACCCTAAACCCTAGTTTGAATTGATATTTTCTCTTGAGATTGTGTTGGCTTGTTCCCCTAGCCTTAGGAACAATTTCTGGCACAAACAGCTAACATATTGGATTAGTGCACAATCTCAATGTTGTCCTGGTAGAAATGGAAGGCATCTAGAAACGTTTTTGTGAGATATGGATGAATTTTGTATTGGCTAAAATAGTTGCATGATCATATATTTATGCATAAGAATTTGCCATTAAGAATATTCCTTATGAAATGTTTCTAACCATACAAATGCATTTGACTTGTAGGAAAGATCGCACACATTATTGCGTACACGCAAAGAAGGATGAGACTTGTTCCGAAGAACAAGTGACGACAATTCAAGAAAGAATCCAAGATGAAGAATAATATGACGATACATTCAAAGAAGAGATCTCAGACACAGTGCAGTTATGTAACATTATGGAGCAACATCATTGATGCAGAACCTTCCAGCTATGAAGAAGTAACCAAGAAGAAAGGGAAGACCAGTTCAAGAAGAATGTAGTCTAGGATGTAGTATCGATACGTGAAGGGAAATTTGTAGTTACATCATGCTGTAGATGGAAAAAATAATGGGATACAAGGAAATATTTGTAGCATGAGGCTTCTCATGAAAAGAGTGCATAGAGTACGAAAGACAAAGAGAGTATGATGCTTCACTTCAGAGGCAGTGACTACAGAAGATCCCGAGGTTCGACATGGAATGATAGGATCGATAGCTTACTGGTGACTCTAGGATTTACCAAGAGTAAAGAGGATTCCAACCTTTTCCTCAAGGTTGAAGGTGGAAGACTAGTGATGCTCTTGTTATATGTTGATGACTTTTTCTTGACAGAATTTGCAAGAAGGAGACTTGCTGGGAAGTTCTATATGAAGGACTTGGATATGATGCACTACTTTCTGGTCATGGAGGTGTGGCAGAATCTCCCTGGGACAAGGGAAATATGTAGTAAAGATCCTAAAGAGGTTCAAGATGATGGAATACAAGGTTATGAACACACATATGGCATCGAACTTGAAGCTACTGAGTGTTTCTTCATCATAGTCGGTTGATGCCATGATGTATCGTTAGATGATTGGATCCCTGATGTACCTGACAAATATGAGACTGGATATTTGCTTTGTTGTGAACACCTTGAGCCAATTCCTGACAAACCCAAGACATGTTCACTTGATTGCTGCAAAGCATATTATGAGGTAACTAAAGGGTACAGTTGATTATGGGCTCAACTATGAGGTGAATTGAAAGAATAACTTGGAAGGTTATGTTGATTTAGATTGGGAAGGCAGTGCCATTGATAGGAAGAGCACTTCAGGGTGTTGCTTCAGTATGGGATCAGGTGTGATCTCTTGGTTTAGCAAGAAATAGTCTTGTGTACCACTGAGTATAGCTGAAGCAGAGTATGCTGTAGCTTATTCAACTAGTTGTGAGGAAGTATTGCTAAGGAAGCTACTGTCTAATTTATTTGATCTCCAGTTAGATGCTACTTATATATATTGCGACAACCAGAGTTGTGTGAATTTGTCGGAGAACTCGGTGTTCCATGACAAGTCGAAGCATATCGAGATCAAATATCACTATATCAAGGATATGGTGCAGAGAGGAGCAGTGAAGATTGAGTATGTTGCAACAGATGAACAGATAGGTGATGTGTTCACTAAACCATTGGCCAAAGTGAAGTTTGAGTACTTCAGGGAGAAGCTTGGTGTTCTCTAGATCGAGTTTCCCTCCAAGAGGAAGTGATGAGCTCATGAGCCATTCTGACATGGTGAGAGGATTGGTTCCTTCCATGCTCATATGTAAGGGCTGAGCCATTCTATCATGATGAGAGGATTGGTTCCTTACATGTCAGATATAAGTGCTAAGCCATTCTGAGGTGACTGTAGGATTGGTTCCTACATGATAAGATATAAGTGTTGAATTCCATTCTCTGAATGGAGGCACCTGGTCAGTTACCAGGAATACTCATCCTAGAGCTGAGATCCATTCTGACATGGTGAGAGGATTGGTTCCTTCCATCGTTAGAAGTAAGGGCTGAGCCATTCTGTCATGGTGGGAGTATTGGTTCCTTCCATGTTAGATGTGAGTGCTAAGCCATTCTGAGGTGAATATGGGATGTGTCCCCACATGATCAGATATAAGCAATAATTACCATTCTCTAAATGGAGGTACCTGGTTAGTTACCAGGAATACTCAGTCTGGGACTGAGGGCCATTCTGGTATGATTATGGGATGTAATCTCACATGATCATATATAAGTTCAGGTCCATTCTAATGTGATTGAGGGATGTGTTCCCACTTGATCAGATATAAGGGGTGATTCCATTCTCTGGGATAATGGAGGAACCTAGTCAGTTATGAGGAACCCTCAGTCTGGGACTGAGAGCCATTCTGACGTGGTGAGAGGGTTGGTTCCTTCCATGGTCAGATGTAAGGGTTGGGAGATTCTGACATGGGGTTAGGCTAGGCCCTCCCATGGTCATATGTAAGAGATGATGCCATTCTCTAGGAGAATGAAGGAACGTGGTCAGTTACCAGGAACCCTCAGTTTGGGACTGAGAGCCATTCTAACATGGTGAGAGGATTGGTTCCTTCCATGGTTAGATGTAAGGGCTGGGCCATTTTGACATGGGGGTAGGTTGGGCCCTCCCATGGTTATATTTAAGGGCTAGGCCATTATGACATGATGGTGGATGTGTTCTTCTCATGGTTAGATGTGAGTGTTGGGCATGCCTTTCTGACGAGATGAGGTCAGATGTAAGTGCTGGGCAGGCCATTCTGACTAAGGGTCAGATATAAGTGTTGAATAAGACCTACATGGAGTCTAGGCCTACAACCAACATTAAAAATTCCTGGCTTTGTAGAACTTTCTATGACGAGAAGAATGAAGAGATAGCACTCGTGATGATCCAGATCCAGTGATGATGATCCAACAGTGATGTTCCAGCAGTGATGATTCAGATCAAGTGATCATACAGATCCAGTGATGATGATCCAGATCGAGTGATAATATAGATCTAGTGATGATGATCTAGATCGAGTGATGATCTGGATCCAGATAAATATGGTTTGAAGATGAAGATGACAAGAACTCAATGATGATCCAGATGATACAGAGAAGAAGACTTGTGCTGATAAATTGTGTCAAGAGAATACCTTCCTAGTTAAGTGGGAGTGTTGATGTATTTGTAACTTTGGAATGTATTCACTTGTATATATTATGTATTGTACCCCGATATTTATTTTGGGAAGTGTCTGTAATGAATTTGAGTCATGTCATGCCCTGATGTTCCTATCAAGATATTCAATAATGTAAACAAGTCATGTAAACTAATTGTGGGAAACCCTCCTATTGATCAAGGGTTAAAGTCCCTGCAGTTGTGAGGGCATAGGATTATTAGACTATCCTAGAGAAGTTGACCCTAAGTCAGTTATTGTAAGTCAGGGAAAAGTCCCCACAAGTTGTGGGGAACTAGGGTTATTAGACTCTCTTAGAGATGTCGACTCTAGTAAGTAATTGTTAAGTGAGGCCGACATGTTAAAGTGGACATTAAGTGAATGAAAGAATATAAATAGAGAGTGAGACTCTCTATTTATCACACACACACTCACTCACTGGGGCACATGAGTGAGAGAGAAGTTGCTGGGACAAGAGAGATACTACTACTGTCGGGAGATCATCCTTATGTTTTTGGGTTTTACTTTTGGTGCTGATTCTATCTCTGAGGAAGTTGTGAGGTTTTCTTCTTTATGGTTTCCTTGAGGAAAATTCATTGTGTCTCTTGTCTCTTGTGTTTATTGTTGTGCATTTTATTCTCTCAGATAAGATCTTAAGATAAATCTAGCTTGAATGATAAAAATATAACACTGGCTGGTCGGTACCCCTAGTGGAGTCACCTTTCAAATGTTCTAAGTGGATTCACCTGAGCATATACAACCAGCATGTGTGTCCGAACGAATTCTAAACTAGGTTGTAGAAACAGGACAATGTCGTTTTCCCTATGGAGATAATAGTGACTACTCCCCGACAACAGCGCCAAGATATTATCACCCTGTAATTTTCCTATGGTTGTGGTAGGAAGTCACAGCGGTAACGATTTCAACCAATATTTATACTGTATTCTATCTTGTACAGTTAGAGAGGGCTCTCTCTATGTCATAAACTCATACACATATACCTATGGATTTAACCAAGCATTCAGAATGCTAGATATCTGATACAAACATGATATTTGCAGATTTAAAGATTGTAAAACATAGATACAAGAAATACCATTGGGAAATGTAGTCACAACCTGAAAATATTCAAGGGGATTACAACAATAATAAGTGGTGATTTTCCTATGCAATCTGAGGCAATGTGGTTATTATCTTCATTCAAATGATCTTGAAGTGATGACATAGATAAATGACGAAAGAGACCAGTGAAAATAGGGGCATCTATCAATGGATGAATCTCTGGGAACACCTTTAGCAAAAATATAACAAGGGATAATAACTGAAACATAGCATATATGAGTGGATGAATTCTATCAAATCCATTATAAACAAATAAGAAGTACAATTTCTAATGGACGGATCTTTAACATAAACGAATTCCTTGCATACAATCTAAAAATCTATTGGAAGATATACATGAAAAATGAAATACATGAAACACAGAGTAAATAGGAAACACATTGATGAATTCCATAAAACTCGGGGAATACTTTTCATTAAAGCTTCCAATAAAATAACAAAGCTGCAAAACCTGAGCACCAAGGCTTCTAAATGAAAGTTCCAACTCATTCTTCCTCTATAGAGGTTACATTTATAGAGTACTGGGGTCCTGATACCAACCTCAAAGTAGATCCAAATTCATTTACCCTAATCAAGAATCAATCCTACAGACATAAAATCCTAACAACTTCTGATCTGGCGGATTCTCCATGATCACAAAACCAAAATAGGAAAGCATGCTGGAATGCTTGTGGCAGATCAAAATGGAAAACCTGGACATATGGACCTCATGCCTGCTGGATGAAAATGACTAATTAGAGCATCTTCATACATCCTACAACAGTTTTCATTCGTCCTTGCATCTTCTACATGTGAAACAATCTCCAGTCATGGATATTGACCTACCACAAATCTTAGTTGTTCAATGGTGTGGGTCTTACCCAATTTCGCAATCCACCTATTTGCTAAAATCTTGGCTTGTTCCCATTACAAAATCAATTTTGGACCGTAGATAAAAACTCCATGAAGATATCTGTCGTTCAAAGGTGCAGGGTCTACAAGATTTCATGGCCCATCACCTTGATAAACTCTTTGTTTGTTTTGGTTGCGATACACATATTCATTGTTCATCTGATTCAACCTTTGATCAACACTATTGAAATATGCACCATGCCCTCCAAAAAGTGACTTTGTACTCCCAATATATGGGCACAATATGCAATAAGGAGAGGACATGTCATTTAAGCATGTTTCTCATTACATGGGAGCTCCCAGAATTTGAGTGCGCAAGTTCACCCAATGGAATCCTTCTTTTCCATAGATCTAATCCACCATCAATCTTGACCATTGAAACATGAAACCCTTTAAGCAATTCCACCAAACTGGAAATTTACTTATCTCATTCACATGTTTCTCTTTTCTACACCGTCAATCTTGGACATGAAATTTCCTAGCCGTTGATCCGAGATCAAGATGTGGGCTGCGAAAAATGGAAAGCGGGATCCCTTCTTTCACGATGCTAAATTTTTATGTTTCTGCTTTCCTCCCTTATTCTCTTTTTTGAACCATTGATCTTGGGTATATTCTCTCCCAATCATTGATCTTGTGGATCAAGGAAAGAAGAAGTTCAACCCTTTATACCTTTAAAATTTCATGTTTCCGCTTTCCACCCTTTGCGTCTTTCTGCACCGTTGATCTACATGGGATATCTATGAACCATAGATCTTGCGAATCCCAAAAAGTTGGACTTAAAATTTTAATGAACAAATTCTTAAGTTTCCTGCTTTCCAATATCCTCCCCTCTACTATCTTCCGAACTGTTTGTCTTTGGTGGGAGCACTCTGGACTTTCGGATCTTGGACCGTGGAAATAAGAAATCAGGATTTTAAATTTCAAAGCCAAACTTCTTTCCTTTTCCGCATCCTCCTTTCGGCTGGATCATTGATCTTGGGTGGAAACTATCTGGTCCATCGAATCCTGGATTACCGGGAGCGAAAGTTGGGTTTTTATCACTTGTACACCTCAAAATTGCTTTTTTTTCCTTTTCGTTGCTGATTTTTCCTTGGCGGAAATGATTTTTTGCCTTAGATATTCTTTGCTTTGCATCCAGACTGTCCATGTCGATCCCGTTTTAACCATGATCACCATTTTCTTATTTAGGCATATTTCCAAGGTCGCGCCTAAGGATTTTTTACTGTTTTGACATTTAGGCTTAGGAATAAGCCACCCAAGTAACTTCAAACTCCTTTCTGCATACCTCTAGGTCATAAGACATGAAATTGTTTTGACACTACCCCTCATCTTTTTACTGGCTTATTCTTTTGTAGAGGGTTCAATATGGGTGTATCTATAAAAATCCTCAAAATTTAGCACAGGTGCTAACACACTCATTAACTAGGATACAACCTTTTTTTGACACTAAATTGAAACCATTCCTATTAAAAAACCAATATATTCTCATGTGCTCAAATACACTTCATAAAAAAAATGTAATATACATGTGTTTATTATTTAATTGTAAGCAATCCATCACCTAGCAACAAGCAGCATGGGTGCCGAAAATGGAAATACATGTTCTAACTAAGGCATCCCATATTAGGTCCATTCTAGTCCAAAGAATAACAATGATGTTTGAAGAGGAATGCGAGGTTTTATATTGCAATCCATAGATAAAAGGTGAATCCTATGGTTTAGAGCAGGATCAGGTATGAATGTGAGATGAACTAGGACCAAATTCTACCTCATATGCTGAGGAAAGTGTTCAAATTTCATCCATGACATGAAATACTGAGTAAAATCAATGCACTATTAGTAAAACATATTCATAAATGACCAAAACTATAGAAAAGTGGGTCAAAATTTTGAAAATTTTGCTATAAATAGTAAATTTGGTTAAAAAATCAATTCATTTTGACTTTTACAATTAAATAGTGAAAGTTTTACCTTCGAACTTCAAACACTTCATATGATGAAATCATTGGACCAAATCAACTTCCGCAAATTTCCAGTAATTCATCTTTCTCCCCTCTTTCATTTTATATAATATTTTCAGTTTTCTTGCAATTTTTAGGTGTTTAATTGAGTTTGAAAGGGAACCACACAGAATATATATCTAGGTCATTGCAAACTCATGTATTCAATAAAAATACGTGAGAATGCAACTTGTATACCTACGCATGGTACATTTTTGTCTAATTGCACCGCCACATATTTTGTAGATTAAGTGTTTTTTGATGAAAATGACCATAAAAACTCATGTTTGTAGGCAAGATGGTGTTTGAATGGAGGCAGAGGGAGCATGAATACATTGATAGGGAAGCTTTAAACGATCCATTGACATTAAATGATCTCCATCGATTTGGTTTTTCAAAGTTTTTTTGCATGGAGAACATGCATGCACAAGTGAGATCGTGAGAGTCTGTAGTGTGACTTTGGGATCCTGGCCAAATCTTGTTTGATATACAAGGTGAAACGTTAGAAATCACTGCGGAATACATTTATTTAATCATTTTTTTATCACATAGAGGTATGTTGATGAGTCTGAGTGGATCCAGTCGTTGGGAGACCCACTTAGTGTTCAGGACTATGTGAACAGGTATTGCTTGCCCAGATCCCAAAAACATGTTACAAAAGTTCATATTATCCAGATACTAAAGTTTCTTACTCAATGTGATAGTGAGAACCATCACATGGGTTGTAGGTTTATCATCATTGCACCTAACCACTCGTAATCATATGCATCTTGGAGTTGAATTTATGAGAAATGTAGTGTTTCACTAGTGTTCCATGTTAGTTGTCAATACAAAGAAGCAGTTGTTAGATTACAAGCTAGGGAAGAAAAGGAAATTGAGATACCCTAGCATCCTAGTGGCCTTATTCTTTGAGTGAGTACCTACATTGGGCCCCAGGGTGGTACTCCCCCATCCACATCCATGTGAGCCAAGGATTATAAGGTGGGGAGAATTCTTTGTTCACCATGGTGGAGGTGAGATCTGAGTAGATTATGATGATCAATTGGTGAATCAAACTGGTACCTTCCTTTGAACAGTTTCCCTATGATTGACTGAATTTCCGTGGTGAGCCTAAGCTCATGCTTCCTCTTGGAGAGGAATGGGGAGATATGGGTAAGTCTTTTATTTTTCTTTTAAATTGTAAATAAGTATCTATAGCTCTGCAAAATGTATGACTCTAAGCCTTGTTTATGTGATGCAGATATTGGACCTGTTCAGTCATGTAGACATCATAGGAAATTTGTTCAGCCAGTTGAGGGAGATGGTGGTGATTCCATGCTCCAAGTTGCAGAGGGCAAGTTGGCCCACCTTACTCATTATATTCTAACTTTGAGTATGGAGAGGATTCCCATTGATATCCAGGAACGTGTAGTGGGGGTTACTCCTTCATTGTTATTCCTTCTTAGGAAGGTTTCTACGACCGTCTTATGATATCGAGAGGTTTTTGTAGAGTAAGATACAGGGTATCCATAGTTTTTTAGAATATAAGGGGACTGTGATCCCATTTTTTTTTATTTTGATGTACTTATTACTGGATATTTTTAAACCATGACTCAATTTTTATGGACCTATTTGACATATATATACATATACATATATGAAAACTTATTGACATGTGTTTCTATCTGTTCATTTGAATATTTTATTAAAATGTATGTGACAAATGCTAATCTAAGATATAATTTGCATATGAGTTAGTTATTATTTTTCAATTTCTTGGAATGTGATTATAAATAATGTGATTAAATAGTATTTGAAGTAATCTAACTCGTAAGAACTGATGCAGTAGAGTAAAATGTCTCATGTAATAATCTCCATTAAGCTGAGAGACTACTAACTGGAATTCAAGTATAACCTCCAAACAAATAATATGATGTAACACAATGCATATTAGTAGCTCAATGACTGCGATGTATTCAACCAGGTTATTAGTTACAAGACCTAAACAAGCACCTCCTGAGGTAAGTAGTCATCTTGTAGGTGCATAAAGTTACCCATGTGATTGAATCCAGGTTACAAGTGTGGTTTCTTACACCTTCGACGAATCATATGAATATCTCTATCGATCGACATCTGAAACACCACCATATTTACATAATATGTACAAGAAAAATCACATAGCCTATGTGTAATACTTTTCAAAGTAGAGCTGGTTTTGGGGCTCAGGTAGATTATTACCATCGTAGTCTACTAATTCATAAGAACCTTTCTTTAATACTTTTCACACAACAAGGGTTCCTTATCCTTGTCCTAAGCCAAGAAAAGTTCTCCTTCATAAAAAACCCTAGGTTTAACGAATTTGTGGTACTGGTGTTTGACCCATGCTTTATGTGCTTCATTCACTATAAGAACATCTCTACATTGTTCATTTAGGTGCTCTAGATGTAGAAAGCATTATTCTATGCCAAAATTGTCAAGTAGCACATGTACTGTTATTTTAACGATGGATTTTCACATTCTATAGGGGTAAATCCTTCCACCTTGTGAACGAGTTGGAAAGAGGAGAACCCTGTAGAAGTATTAATTGTCGTCCAATATTCACAAAGTACAGGATACATCATTAACAGTTCACTTTAGTATGGGTTTTAACATTTTATTAAAGACTTCTACTTATCCAGGTAAAAGGAAGATGAGTGGTCTTGTTTGAACCCTAACAAAGTAGTCATTTCAGTCATCATCTTGTTTTGGAAGTGACTTCCATGGTCTATGCCAATCTTCTTTGGGATAGTGAACCTAACAATAATTTGATTGAATACAAAATATGTTGTCGTCTCACCATGGGATTTGAGGTAGGAATTTCCTCTTCCCACTTGGTAAAGTAGTCTAAGGTGACAATGATGTATTTATGCCCCCCAACAGATACTAGGTTGCAGGTCATTGAATAAACCCCCAACTTGGTGAATGACCCTACCACAATGAGGGGATGTAAAAAACAAGGTTGCAATAACATATTTTTAATGTAAAGTTGACAAGGATGAAAACATTTTATAGCTTCCACACGGTCTTTAAATATGGTGGGCTAGAAATAACCGATAGATAAAATTTTATGGGCCATTGCTAACCCATATAAATGGCCCCGACATGCTCCATTATGAGAATTATTTAGGAAAAACTATGCTTCCTCACGAGTGAGGAAATGAAATAGAATATAATATACCCATCTTCTATACAAGGTATTTGTGATAATGAGGTGTTTTTTCCCATTTAGTTGTAACCTCCGTGGCTCTTCCTGTGAGAAGGTTATTGGACATTTCAAAGTCTAGAGATATATCAAAATATCTCACTACTACATTTTGACTAAAAATACGACGGCTGTATTGTCGGAGTTTCGACACTTCCCTGTCGCATGTATGACACAATGATTTTTTTTTAAGCGTCGGAAAATTTTCGTCGGTTATCCGACATTTTTCGAAACCGTCGGTTAAGCGACAGTTTAGTTTACCGTCGGTTGACCGTAAAGCATCGATTATCTGACATTTAATTCCTATTAAATTTTAAAAAATCCTTTGCATGTCATCACTTAACCGACGGAGTATGAAACCTAAATGTCGCTTAATCAACGGGATAATAAAAATTTATTAAAAAATTGTTCAGCAGGTGTCGCTTAAGCGACGGGTATGAAAGTTTTTTTAAAACTGGCTGTCGCTTAAGCGACGGGTATGAATGTTTTTTTAAAACAGGCTGTCGCATAAGCGACGGATATGAATGTTTTTTAAAAAAAAAATAGAAGAGGATTTTGTATAACCATTGAAATAACTCCAAGCGTCAATTCTCACTAGTTTGTAATTACCTCCTGTTTCTAGATAATCGCAGTGCTTATAGAACCCCTGACGAGAATAGACAAAAATATATATATGAAAGAATCATGAGTATAAAAGCTAGGAAACTGTTCGTAGCATATTGAGACAACTGCAACAATGATGAGAAGTTAGATGTAACATCAATTTCCTCCTGTCTACGCAGTACATATTTGTAGCATTGTGGTTGTGCTTCTTTGGGAAATGACAACATGCACATCAGTAATAAATAATCACATATTTTGATAACTTCATTGGAGGGAATTTTATTGTATTGCCAATGGCCACAGTTGATACATGTTGCAATCGCATTGAAATTCCCTACACCAAAGAAAATATATCCAACGAATCATATGGGCAAGATTATATTAAATAAAGTTACAACAAACTCATCGCCACCTCACAGTAGTGACAGGTTCCTGATGCTACTGAACAGCCCTGGAATATACAATCAAATTGCATGAATTTCCTCGATGCATATTTAAAGAAAAAAGATACTAGCACGAATTTTTCAGCTGCATAAGAAGCAAAATATGCTAGTCCTTTCTAGACTGCACCATCTTCATCTCTTCCAAGGTAACAATAATGGAAACCGATTGCCCCAAAAATAATATGTTAACAGAAGCCAGCCGACGACTTTTATCTTCGTAAATAGAAAGAAATAGTTAAAGCTCTTAAAACACCTTAGCGGGTATAGTTGACATCAGAAGTGTGCCTTTGAATCCTTCCTCTGTTTGCCCATTGTCCATTACCTGCTCCGATAGCTCCTCTGCACATCAAATCAAGTAGATGATGAAGTATAGCTTGTAACGGATCCCAAGCTGACACAATAAATATGTATGAAATTCTACATGCTCTTAGTGAATTTTTTTTGTGAATACAACAAAACAGTAAGTTCACGGATTGTTAACACAATCAAGTGACACTATATGCAACGATGATACGTTCGGAAAGAAATGCAGATTAGACCATTACCAGCAATGTCCCGATTTTCATAAATTTCAGTGTCTATGACCCATAAACTATCCCCATGGAAAACATTCAGGTCAGCCAAAGTAGCTGATTGTTCTGTTAGTTCAATTGTGCCTTTGTGAAGCTTCTGATTCTCCTTCACCACCTGGTAGTAATAAACTAATTCCAGTGAAATAACTCCAAAATAACTTGCTCACTGTTAAGAGAATTTCAAAACATGAAGCCAGGAGAATCTCAAGGACTCAAAGGCTAAGCTACAACCAACAAAACAACAGCTCTTCAACTTGCATGAAAGGCATGCTGCACCAATCCTACTTTAGACGAGACAGAGAAAATCTCTGCATTGGAAAAGGAACAGAGCACACATTTGGCTTTGGGAAGGGGCTCATAGGCATATGAAAAGTAGGGTGATCTGGCTACAAGAAGGTGACTGAAACACTGCATTCTTTCACAAGCAAGAAGCTTCCCAAAAGGACCACAACATGCTTATGGCAATGCAAAACATGTAAAGCAGCAAGTTTATTAAGGATTGGCTTAAAAAGATATACACAGTCTCTGCAATTTGGAAGCAGATTTTGTTCAGGCAGTGCAGGCCAGGTAATATCATTTTATATTATTGGGATTTTCTATGCCTACGATCCTATTTCTCTATTACAATATGATGGGTGGATGTCATGGTGTATGCTAATAAACAAATGACTTGTATATGGAGTGCATGAATCTCGTTGTCTACATTGCATACATGACATCTACATGCTCTGTTTAGAGTAAAAGTTGATCAAAAAATAATATATATAAGAAGTTCTTCCCTACAAACTCAGTCAGTTAAGTGTTCAGCACAGCCATTAATTTGCTACGTTCAGGAAATGACCAGGTTTGAGAATATGAAATATTAAATGCATTAATAAGAAGCAAGGCAGTTGATAAAAGATTAAACCATACCACAACTCCAGTAGAGGGACACTTCAGCAGTCCATATTGGTAATAAAAGAGGGTTCTATGAGGATACACAAATAAGAGAAAAAGAAACATATCATCAATTCAGATCAATTCAGATCAATAAAAAACAAACATATTTTGGATCACAAGACCCTCAGACCTATTTCTGATCTATCTGTGTTTGAAAAGTGATCATCCTCTCCAACACACAGAACCTGAGGAGTAAGTATGGGTACTCCTGGTTTTCTTTCAAACCCTAGATGGAAGTCCTAGGCATACCTAAGCCTTCAGACGGTGTTGATATGGAACTTCGTAGGCATTATCAGTGAAATAGAAATGTCTCTGTAGGCTAGCTGAATTGTTGCTTGGTTATCCATAAACTGTTAAGTTGTTAACAGTCTATGACCTGGACAAATTCTGTCATAAGTAGGTTTCATCCCTGTGCATAAATAATAAGATAGAACCTTGAGACAATTAACGCTATACTACTTTTGTATCTTGAGTTTTTGGTTTTGGATCACTTCACAACAATAAACCTTATATCATTGTGGCACAAATGATGATAAAAAGTCATATAAATTCATTCTTGCAGATGAAAGTTTGAAAACAAAACACCGTCCTGGCAACCAAATCCTGCAAGGATAGCTTGGTAACAGGTATGTTATGGTACCTGAGAATATATACTGTTCCTTGCATAGAAGAAATCCCATTATTATGCTCAAAAGTCAAAAAAATATGTTCGAACACCCAGCTTTATGTTAAGATGGTCTAGGCATATATTAAGGGTGATTAAAAGTTTAAAACCTTAGAAAAGGATAGGTTTGTTAGGATTAGAAGTCATCAAGGCCTGAGGGTTTGATTCCTAGCTTATCCTCATAACTTATCCTCATCTGGTTGAATTGTGTTTAATACAGTTTTATTCTTTTCCTTTTCTGGTAAGTGGTGCTTCATTGTAAATCTTCCACTAGAGGTAAGCTTCTTCTCAGCTGATAGGCAAGATTTTTGCTCCCCATTTTTGATGCCTTCCTTGTAGGACAAGTGAAGAGTGGCATCTAAGATCTCTAAATTTCTTTGTATCTGCAGGTCAACCTCGGAAGAACATTGATGTGTCTCCAAACCCATGGTCACTAAAGGAATAGTTGAGAGAGAGCCACGATTAGATTGACTATAGGCAGTAGAGCCAACCCTATTGTAAAGGACTGCTGAGGTAGCCTTGACCTCAGGAAAGACTCTAACAGAGAAAGGGACGAGTTTTTGAATATGTAAAAAATTACAAGACTAAAAAATAAAGTGCAGCCAGACCCCTTCGAGTCTAACTGCCACCATGAGCAGGTTTATCAATAAAAAGGTGAACTAACTGGGCATATCACACTGCAATTTGAGCAATTTTTCAGAGCAAGAGATGCATCTGGTGGTGTATCATATTCATTTGTTGAAATCTCAAATGGGTCTATGCTCATTTTCACTAAAGCATAGGACCTCATCATTAAGAAAAGTAAAACTGATATCAGCATATTGGATATGTGACCTACCATTTGCTTTCTTCAGTGATCCACAATTAACTCCAGTTTTAGTTGGGACACTATTAGCTGTGTGTTATGGATGTGAACAAAATCGAAATGTAGTTCAGCAGGAACTCAGCATGGATATGCTGCTTGTCCTATTGAAATCTTCTAAACACCAAATGGGCATAATCAAAGGTGACAAAACCAATCAAACATTCACATATTCATATCCACCGATAGCAATAATCCATGCAATTTCCAACTTGTGGATAGCGTTCAGAATCTGTCCATGAGAAAGGTGGGAAACATAGCTAAAATAAGGCTACTTTTTACATTTTCTAAATTTATCTAAGCATTGATGGCTATATTTCTGCGTAAAGCAGTTGTCTAGTATAGAGTTGGGAAGAAACTGTAAAACCCCAACCCAGTTTATACCAATATTTTGCATGAACATACAATATGCACTCAAAGTTAATGAAATACAATATGATGATGCAGATAGATTCATCATCTCTGTATTCATCATCTCTGTATCATGTATCATCGCATTTTGCACTATGTTGTTGTATCAGGGATATAAATTATCCTTTTACTTATCAAAAAACATTTTTTCTGAGTCTTCCCCAACCTATTAACATTCTCACTTTGCAGAGATCCTTGCTATTTTTTTCTGCTCATTTTCACTCATCCAATGATTACGTGTTCTTGCAGTTGTCTCATATGTCTCTACACACCTGGCTCCCGCTTTCAACATATGTATGTAGATTTCAGTGTAATCTTACTTTTTTGTTTGCTATAAATTAGAATCAATTACCTACAACAAAAATATATCCTATATGTAACCGCATTTTTGTTGCATCACAGGCCTAAAAAGTTTGTCTCACATGTCAAATAAATCATAAACAACATAAATCAGACTGTTGAATCTTTTTTCCAAATACCTACACCCAGTGTCTCCAGAAAGGGCCCTGGCCCCTGCATATCAATGTTCAGCTTGAACAAGTCCTTGGGGGGGAGCAACCCAATGATGTCTTTGAAAGCAGTCTTGTCAGAAGAAAAGAGGGCATCTGACAAGCTAATAAGATTACCTCAGAGGGAAAGAATAATAAGATTTTTATAGGAAAGAATAATAAGATTACCTCACGACAGTGATAATTAGGACCGGGCAGCTGGGTTGACATAAATGTAATGATTCTCAAGAATTGAGAGACCTGAAAGTAAATTAAATGTTAAAAGATTGAACAGCATTCCAATATAGTTAAAATAACAGTCTGCCCTGGTGCTTCTTGAAATTAAAGACTGTTGAAAAATGCACACTAGTGTACATCTCTATGAATAAAGAAAAATAACTTTTATGCTAATACAAAACCAGGTTTAAAAATACAAATGACAGAGGCACGTAACCTTTTTTAAAACCATTATAAAGTATATAAAAATGCATGTAAATGACATAAAACATGTATATCTAAGAAATATATATCTATATCTAATATGATTTACTCAATAACAACCAAACCCACCATAGACATCACATTAAACATATAGATGTGAATCACACACATTCATAAACACCATAAACTAAAGTCATCTCTAAAAAAGCAAAACACACTTCACCCTGATCTCATAATAAGACATTTAAACATGGAGTAATCTTTAGACTCGGGTTCATGGAATCGGAATTACAAATGCAATGGTCACTGGGAAGGTGATGCTCTATCTTCATAGGAAGCTGGAGAGAACAGACTCTAAGTTTTGCTAAAGAGAGACCGTAGGATCAAATTCATAACCCTTTCTAAAAAGAGACTGCAAGAAGAGTTCATTGAGTAGAAGTCTTGGGTTGTAGTCGCTAAATGAATACCGAAGAAGTAAACTTTCCCCATCATTGAAGCAGGTACATGTTAACCTTTAATGTCTGGTTATTGGAACTCACAAGTTATTCAGTAGATGCTTGAATGATTGGAAAGCTTAAGATAATTTGAAGAGGATAGACTTAAACAACAGAAAACTTTTAATCTCCATTTAGAGGAACTCATAAGCTATTCTGTAGATACCTTTATATATAATACCTTTGGATTGACATATATATAACCTAAGTACCTAATTTTGTGCATGGGTTGGTTGATAGTGCACAGGGTTCTCTTGTCATCCGATTTAGCTAGAATTTATTGTGAGCCAGAGGTGATGTATGATAGATTCTAGAGATTATAGGATCCTAGGAGTTTGGTGTAGTATGGCAATGGAATGAGTTAACTTGAGGCAGCAATAGAGGTATAGACCATCTAGACACTACCATATATATCACCATTTATAGAGATGGAAAATAAATAGGACTGAGGATGCAGCAGATGGAGTATATCCCTGGGTCCTTTCCCATAAGAAATAATACAACTGATGGATATTCTTCAGTAGGCCTTGGGTGGCTTCAACGTTGTAGAATATGGCGAACTATTTGCTAGTCCACACCACAGCTCGTCTCATTTAATCCCAGTTATTTGGAGCAACTGCTAGGATCAATATAACTAGGATTTGCTGTAGTATATACTTTGCCTTCTTTCTCTCTCTGTTCTATTTAATCCTCTTTTGTTTCACAATTATATTCGGCATATATATATATATTCTCATGGGGAGATTCATTGAGCAGACCCTCATTGTTGTACGTTACATGTGGAGTTGTCTCAGTTCTTAACCATTTTTTGTTTAGTGGAGGACATTAATGCTATTTCATTTGAATACCAAAATTTCCTCGTTTTTGTGCTATTTTCAGGGTTAATATTTCTATATCAACCTCTGTTCTTGAGGATCTGCAATCGACTACACCTTCCTACAAAATAAAATAAA
>LPNX011177172.1:179710-190276 GCA_001517045.1 Pseudotsuga menziesii | reverse complement strand
GAATCTAGGATTCATATCTCTCTTGCTTTTGTCACCACTCGAAACTCTTCAAAAACATATATTCCTATCACTAGACCCCTTTGCATAATGCATAAGAAAAGAATAACTACCCAACAGAGATGTAGGGGGCGTCTTCCTGCAGGATTAGAACCAAAAACCATGACTCCCCATCTCAAATTTTCCTGAAATTTTCCTGGAAGGCATTAGAGTGGGGAAACATGTAACAGAGATAAAGAATCCAGAAACCTGCAGGTAGAGAGTCTTGAGCAACATGGCAAAGGTAAGATAGGAGAAGAAAATGTCGAAAATAGAACCAAAGCAAAGGAATTGGACAGAGAACCAAAGCAGGGTAAACTGCCTCAAATAGCAACCAATGCTAAAAAAAGCTGATAACCAAGCAAGGTTATGATGCCTGTGACAATAAAGAGGTGCTATCCAAAACCAAAGACAACATGATATGACAATCCTACAGCAAAAGAAAAAATAACAACCTAATAAGAAATAGCAAACATACCATTCTAGAAACCTGCAGGTAGAGAGTCTTGAATAACATGGCAAGGGTAAGTCAAAGGAGAAGAAAATGTCGAAACAGAAGCCAAAGCAAAGGAATTTGGACAAAGAACCAAAGCAGGGCAAACTGCCTCAAACAACAACAAATGCCATGCAAAGATGATGACTGAGCAAGGCTATGATGCCTACGACAGTGAAGAGGTGCTATCCAAAACCAATGACAGCAGGATATTACAATCCTACAGCGGAAGCAAAAATAAAAACCTAATAAGAAATAGAAAACATACCATTCCAAGCAAAGAGCTTAAGGTAAAGTGAATTCACAATGGGAGCTAGTTACACACCATGGAAGTGCAACTCCACCATACCATTGAGATACACCTAGACTTTTCTCCAACAACCAACTAAAAAGGAACATAGATATACCCTAGAAACATGCCATGAGAGAATCAATATAAACACTTGAGAACCACATCCTTAATGTGATATTGGAGGAGGAACCTGGCATGGCAAGCAGGTAGTCTGACGAGTTAGTCCCAAATCTGGCCACACCTACCTCTCTATCTAGCCAATGCTAGCCACACAAAATTTCAATTGCAGAGCGACCACTATTAGCCAGAACAATGAAGCCTACATGCAAGATGCAGCAAACCCTAACACAACCCTGCCACCTGGTATAAACAATGAAGACAAGTGGCAAGGATAAATTAGCATAACGTTTTTATGTGACTGATTACTAGAAGTGTATGATGATACCATGGATATTACCAATTACAACCATCTTCTTTCAGGTTCCACTACTAATATATTATTGAAATAATTTTTCCATTGACACACTTGATATTCTTGATATTAAAACCTATCGTTCGTGTATATAATTCTGGATTATATCCAACTGTTTCAGGCATGTAAGCTTAGTGAAGAATCCTTCCTCTTTAATGTCTTGGACACCTATTAAAATGTCCATAGTATATGTTTTCTAGATAACTAAAGCTATTAGTTATGTCAACCCAGTACAGAAACTATGTAAGTTTGACTGCTCTTGTACAATGAAAAGATGGTAGTAATCATAGTGCTGATCTAGAATTTTGTAGTGCATTTCAAGAACAGTAAGGCAATTAGGGTGGCTTGTCAAAATATAGGCTTCCAAATCAAACCATGCAAAAAATGAGGGTATTTATACTGTAATTATAAACAAACCGATAAAAAAGAAACAGGAACAGTTTGTCCTGTTAATGACAAATTTCTTCTGAACAATAAGAAAGAATTTTGCCTACCAATCACGAGGCATTCCGGCTTCTGCTCTTGATTCATAGTTAAATGGCCCTTTTAGATCCACATCAAGCTCCTCTAACAGCTCTGTAACAAACATGCAATGTGCAATACTACACCAAAATTATGTATGTCATAAAAGAAAGCTGATGAACAAGGGTAGATCAACGAAAAGGCATGCTTGGGGCATGGCATCTAAAGGATTATGAAGTTCACGTTCCAGATGTATCTATCGGGGTTCATATTTCCATACAGACTTGTAAATGTCTTGTCAGGCATGCAACCCATCTTTCTGCATACTGTCAGAAACCAAGACACGCCCACTGCAACATGTGCAATTTCTTCTTCTGCAATGCATTTGACAATATTGGATGTCCTGTTATCGCCAAGGCCAACCAATTTTTGTACAATCCTAGGTCTAGCATCAAGACCTTTGGCCTCCTAAGACAATTAATATAAATTTATTGGATACTGGAGAGTTATCATTTGCTCCAAAATAAACAATTGTTTGCTACCAAGCTCAGATGACTGGAATATAACTACGAACTTGGAGGGTTGTAAATGGTAACCTAAAATAATAACAGTTAATATAAAAATATTGAACTTAAACTTCATTCTAAATGAAAGAATGAGATCATTTGCCACACATGACCTGGAAACTCCTAGGATTTTCTTCTAAAACCACTACATCATCAATGACAATGTGGTTTTATTCTTTCACTGTTTTACATGTGTCATGGGATAGCATAACATTAACGTAATTATGAAGCATTTCACTTTCAACAAAAACATGCTACAATTTTGATCAAAATATTGATTAGGAGGCAAACTTTCATCATTTTTCATATTCAATTCCCCAAGCATTTGGCAAAGAATTCATTCTCAACTTGAACAAACATGGAATGAGTGGTTGTATCTAAAACCTTCTTAGTCGGGTATTTTTCGACAAGAAGTTCACAATCCTAAATACCATCACCACTAATGATCTGAAATAAACTATTAATCAAGACTGAAGGACTTGACTTTTCATCCACTTGGGGTCCGATCTGGTCTTTAATGCGACCAAGATTTCAGAGGATACAAATTATACTCATTCTCCCAAGCGTTATTTCCGTCATGGATTCAAGGGTTACTTGTTTATTAGATAAGGGTCGATTCTCACCACCTACATGTAAAATAGATGCTGAATATATCTCCTTGTATTTACACCTAGATCAGTGACCAATTAAATAAACGATTTGAAATCATTTTACTCCCGAGCTATCAAATTGTTGAGTGTAACCCTGAGAATGGGAGTCTTCATTATCATGAGCAATATGATCACTTTCATTTTGACGGGGCTTACATAGAGTTTTCAATTTGGGTTTTTTCATTAACTATGACTGAATCACCCTAGGGAAAAGACACAGACACTTGTTTTTCTCAGTAATTCATCGGTAAAGACTGAATTTTCAAGTTCGAGAGTAGAGGTAGGGTTAATGTCATGAGGAACATCATGAACTTCCTTTTGGGAAGTGTGATTCTATTCAGGAAGGGTTTCTTCAAAAAAATTTCTCATAACAAATTCATGCCAGTTATCCCTAACAGGTTCAAATTATATTCTATAAAGATGTGAATCAACCCGAAATGCCATAATCTGTGAAAAGGGAAATCTAAGGCCTTTTGGACTTAAACTTCATTCAAACCTAGGCACAAATGGGATATTACCCACATATAGTTTAGTGCCCTCAGGAAGAAGAGGATAGTCCTGGTCTTCAACTGTCTCTTGCTCTGCTTTGCTCTCTGTACCAATTGCTACATCTGATTCTTCCTCCTCAACCGCTTGAATCCCCCCCAATTGCTCTTCCGATTCTTTTCCTCCTGAAACTCCTGATGTAGGGGGGGCTCCTCGAATTCTTCTTCTGCTTGCACAAAAGGAATATGCTGTGCCTCCTCTACCACTTCTGCCACCATTGGTGAATCCTATGCCAATGATCTAATTCTTAGGACCCGCCTCCACATTGCTAGCTCTGCTGATTCCTCCTCTGCCTTAGTTTCCATTGCCTTTATTGGTGGTTCCAAATGGGGTTAACCACTTTGCTACTCTCTCTATTGCCTGTGTTCAGGGTAATTACCTGAGCTGTCTCCACTACTTTCAATTCATAAAAACCAGGGCCGACACATAAATTCCCTCCCTATTTGGGTACTAAAATGAATATATAATAAAATAAAAAAGGCTATTTTGGGTAGTTGTCGTCGCTTAAGTGACGACTAAAATGGATGTGTAATAAAAAATAACTATTTTGGAAAGTTGCCGTCGCTTAATCCGTCACTTTCCAACGCGTCGTCACTTAACCGACGCTTGTGGCCACTTTTTCAAAAAAAAAATTTATCTTTGTGATTTTTGGTAGGTTTAAAAAAGAAATCCACGCGTCGTCGGACTTTTCCGTCGGATTTTGGTTCGAAATGTAGTAGTGTCTTTGTAGCGAGGATCATCAGTCGAAAGTAAGAAGATGTTCTAATTAGGAAATTATTAATCTTTTGTCATTATAATTTCGTCAATTGGGAACTTAGAGATAAGTTTCATGACTACTAAGGCTGTTTTTGATTTAGCGGACTAAAAATCTAAGTCAAACTCTTGGAGTATGAAAATCCATTTATTAAATTTTCCTCCAATGATCTGTTGGGATAGAACGTATTGAAATGGATTTACATCCACAATCATAGTATTTGTCTTCAGTAACATGTAGTGACACAACCTTTGAATGACGTACATCACCTCCAAGGCCAACTTATCAGCATGTGAATATCTTAGTTCAGGTCCAACCAAATATCAGTTGAGATAATAGCGTGTGCATGGAGTTTATCATCTTCCTAAAACAACACTACACCAACCGTAGAGTATAATGTGTTCAAATACAATATAAAACCCTTGGTGTAATCTAGTGGATGCGATAGCGGGGATGATAATAATGCTTTCTTTAATGCCTTGCATGAGTGTTGGGTGGATTCATCCCATATAAAAGGGGTTTCCTTATTGAGAAAACACATGAATACCTTTGTTATCTTGCCACAATTCACTATGAAATGTCTAATAAAATTATACTTACCTTTTATACGTTAAATATGTCAAATAGTTCAAGGAGGAGAATATTAATAATTGCCTCAACTTTAAAATTATTGACCCTAATACCCCTATCGAAAAAAATAAAACCTAACAATTGTCCCAACTTGACACAAAAGACACACTCACAACATGATTTGAGCCCAAAATCTGATGATAGAATTTGATGACGTCTGATGTAAAGTACGCTTTTTCTGGTTAGCAATGATGAAAATTACCATACCTTATGATTTCTTTAAGCCTCATAGGTTTTTCGACTTCCTCATTGTAGGTTTTTCAGAGACACTTTCTGATCCTATGGTGTCGAATATGCGACACTAGGTGGTGGAATATGCGACACTAGGTCGTGGGATATGCGACACTAGGTTGTGGGATATGCGACACAAGGTCATCGGATGTGTGACACTAGATCATTGGATTTGTGACTAAAGGTGAAGGGGAGGACATTGAATATTCGATGACTTTAGAATATTTTCCTAATTAATATATCATCATATTTCAAATTCTACAAGCCTATACTTCCAATGGTAAGTAGGTTAATTTCGTTGGATATTCGACGATGACTGAATTATAAATATAAACATTTTAAAACATTTTGACGGGTTTTCTATAGAAGCAACGGATTGTTTGCGAAAATTATTTATTCCTCAACAGATGGTTTGAGGAGTTGTTTTATTAATCGACAACTGGTTGCGGGAATTTTATTTTCTTTTACATACAGTTCACAGGAATTTTTTTATTCTTCGACAAACCTTCGTTTGAGAAAATTGTGATGTGTGGAACTTGATTTTTTAATATTGTCGATAATATTCATTCACAAAGTTTGTGAAAAAATGCCAAATAGCAATATCCCTGATCCAAACAAACATAATCGACAGTTGCTTACTAGACTATGGGATGCAATGAAACAAAGGGGTGATGGAAAATGTTATTGTCCATGTACTCAGTGCAGGGGATTTAAGAGGAGAATAATATTGATCTCAACAGCCACAAAACATTGTAAGAAACATGGACACGCTGAGGGGGGGAATGAATATCGTCCATTTTTAGGTTTAGCATTATAAAGTATTTTATACTCTTTGCTTTGGTAAATCTATGTATTATTTTAATATTTCCTATATTAACTGATATTTATTGATGTATTCATGTATTTATAAAGGAAATACATCCTATGGAATATTGTCCAGAGGAAGTGCTTTAGAACAAGTTCTGGAGGATCATGGAGTGTCTATGTTTAATGGAGAAAAAGTGAATGATCATATTGAAGAAGATGATCATGCCGATAACGCAGTTGAATATGATGGTACAAATAATTGATCCATGATTCATTTAATGTTAGAATGGATGATGAAGATGATGATGATAATGAAAATATTGATGACTTTGATGATGTTCATGATATACCTCTTCTCGATAAGGCATATGAACCCCTTTATGAAGGCTCCAAAACAAATCTTCTTCTTGTTGTATTGTTGATAATGAACTTGAAGGTTATGACTGGTCTTTCAAACATATCAATCACACAGATGCTAAGGTATGTAAAATATCCATGACATATATACCAGCGTGATAAAGCTTTTCTGTATTCCTCTAATAATTATATTGTTAATTCATAATTCAAATTAATATGGATGAATTGTGTTTTGTTAATATTATTTATATATTACATTAACTATATTTTTATTTTTATTTGATGCAGTTTGATAGCTGAATTTTTGTTACCACCATCAAATATTTTACCTCACACATATTGATATTTATCTTCCATCATGAAAGAGATTGGAATGAATGGTGAATCAATTCATGCATTCCATGATGACCATGGTATATATTATAATAAACGTGAATTTGGAACAGAATGTCCAGAATGTTGTATAAGTAGATATTGAATAGATCAAGTAACAAAAAAGGTGCCTCACAAGGTTCTTCGTTATTTTCCCATCATTCCACATTTGCAATGAATTTTCAGGTGCAATAACACAGCACAATCTATGGATTACCATGCCAGGAACAGAAGTCAAGATGATGTTATTCGAATGCCTGCAGATGGTTATGCTTTTAGAGATATGGAGGACAAGTGGCCTCACTTTAAAGAAGAACAATGTAATATTAGGATTTCTTTGGCAACATATGGTGTTAATCCATTTGCACAGATGAAATCCATTTACACGGTGTGGCCTATTTTTTTTATCAACAATAACATTCCTCTATGGTTTTCAATAAAGAGGGAGCACATAATGTTGTTGATGATTATTCCAAGTATTTTTTGTATACAAATCATTTATTTCTAATGTAGTTGTGGCATCTCATTTGTCATATTATTTTTCCTAATTTCATATATATATTTTTTATTTTACTCTTGTGCATGGTTTAAATATCTTAATGGTTCTAAGAATTATATATTTGATATGTACTTCAAATAAATCAGGTAAGTTCAAAGTCAAATATATGACGATATATAATGAACTTCTCATAGATGAGGGATTGAAGTTATGGAATGGCATCACTATGTATGGAATATTTGGACCAATACAACATCGATAATTTCAATTCCATGCAATGGTTGTATGGAAAATACACAATACCCAAGGGTTAACCCATTTTTGTGGTTTGTATGTTTAAGTTCATTTTAATTTCATTTGATTATATGAAGTATTTAATATAGTTTATATATAATTATAATTTACATAGATATTCCATATCTATATATTGTAGGTCTTTAGACAAAGGTTAAATTTGCATGTCCAGTTTGTGGTCCTAAGATCAAATCTCATCGCCCAAAAATATTAAGAAAGGAGGTGTTTGATGAATATAGGAATTTGCTTTCTAAGAATCATAGGTATAGAACAACCAAAAAAAATATTTTCAATGGGAAGCAGGAGACTGCATTAAAACCATGGAGAATGACACCTCACCTTTGGAAGATGCAATACAATATAAATCGTTAAGCTGTTACATATGGATCATCATATATGAATTGTTATGTATTTTACTTCATATTGTGAGTTGTTTAGTGTAGTGGCCATTTGTGATTTCTGTAATTTATTTATAAACTAATGTTCATGATGTCCATTGTGATCATGATGGCATTAATGGGCTTCCATGAGGAATGAAAAGTTATTCTATACAATTCAACAGGTTTCCCTACTATGATAACCTACAAATTGCTCATCTATTTGATACAATGCATATTGGAAAGAATGTGATTGAACCATTATGGTGACTACTAAAGCTAAGGAGTGAGAAAGATAAAATTGTGAAAGCTTGCAAATAAATGCAAGAAGGAGACCATGCAATGAAAGACGCCATTCAAATTCATAGCAACGGAGACCAAATTAATATAAACTCAATTCCATGGATGTTTACGGAGTAGCAAATTATTGTTGTCAAAAAAGTAATGCGGAAAATTAAATTTCCCACTGGATTTTGTGTGAACTTGAAAAATATCATAACAAAAATGGTGATTTTGCGAGGGCCAAAACACATGATTGGCACGTCTTCATCAAGGTAATTATTATTGTTATGTCCATAATTTTTTTTTTCATTTTATTCCATAAATTTGTTTTCTTGTTTGTATACTCTTTGTTTAAAAATGACGTGGTTTGTATATTGAAACAGTATGTTCTACCTCTCTCTCTCCCAAACAACTTTGATATTAATGTCAAACAAGTTATATATCATCTTGGGAAATACATGAGGTAACTAGGGAATAGTTTCTTGTTCTTAGTGTTTCTTTAATTCTTCGTATAATTTATATTTGTTTTTTTGCACTAATTCAGGTTTTGTAATTTAATGTTTTTTTTTTGTTAAATATCATTATTGGTTTACGTGACTTGTAGATGGTTAACATATAAAGAAATACATAAAGAATATATAAAGTATTAGAGAAGAGAAATTCCTCGTCTCATGTTTGAAATGCAGAAGCATATACCTTCAGAATTTTTCAATGCATAGGAACACTACCTCATACACCAAGTTGAGGAGATTGAATTGTGTGGACCTGTGCACTCAAGGTCCATGTGGATGGTTGAGAGGCACTTGAAATTTTTGAAGAGTTTCGTGAGACAACAAGCACATGCTAAGGATTGGATGATGGAAGGATATATGGTATAACAAAACATGTTGTATGTTAGTGAATATCTTCCTAATTTAGCGTCAAAGCTCAATTTACGTTGCATTTGTGATCCAGACTCCAATAACAATTTTTAAGGGGAGTACCTGAAGGGGAAAGGTAGACTGAGGAAGGTGAAAGGTAATTATTAGCTAGTAGAGGTTAATTATATCGTACATATTTTGATTTCATTTTCAGTTTATTGCATCAATTAAGAGCATATACTTTGTTCAGAAAATTTACATTTGTCTTGAATTTTAATGTTTATTATCATCAAGCAGTTGGTCAAGAGTGGGATGCAATTCATTTATACATCACAAACAATATTGATTGGATGAAGGTATCGATTGAACGATGTGAACAATCGGGTCATGGAATATCACGGGAAGGTGTGGATTCATTGGTAAAAGAAGCACATCACAATGGAGATACAAATATTATAGAAAGGGAAATCGATTTAGCATATGGTTTAAAAGATAAAATGGAAAGCATATTAATCAATCACTCTAAATATTTTATTTTGCAAATTATATTTTGATGTACATGTTGTTATTTTCCATGTATGGCTGCATAAATATTGAATCGTTGTGTAATTTTTTCATGTCTTGCTTGTTGTAGGTAAAACACCATAAGGATATGGTCTTCATGTTGGAATATATTAAACCCACTCACAACTTAGGATAAAATAATTAATCATTATTTGATTAATTATTCACCCACTAGCTTAATTAGGTGGCACCTTAAAGTCATTGCATGCCATCTATATCCTAGGAATGAGTTATTTATGATTCTGGGTTCATCTAGAATTAGTATGCAGGACCTTATAGCAGATTCTGCTTTTTTCTGCTTTTTCTGCTTTATCCTGCTTTTCTATGGATAAGATAAAAGCTAGTCAACTAGGAAACGGGGTGCTTTTGTTTCCAACCCATCCTCCATTAGTTTTTCTCCATTTTATAGGATTAGCATGTTACTTCCATCTCCTTGACAACTCACTCATGCTTTTTCCAACTCGTGAGGTCCTTGATAGATTTAGCAAGTGCTTTATCCACCTATGGGGGTTTGCTATATTTTGGTAAGTCAACCTTTTTGAGCTTTATTAGTTTTTTCCATACAATTCGAATTCCCCATGAGGGATGTACTATTTATGTACTCTATTATTCATAATTATTCAATGGAAGGATACACACCAATATTCATCTCTTCATTCATGTGATTCAGTCTCTTTTCTTCTCTCTTATTTTCCTGTGTATGCTTGTGAGAATTCTTAGTAGCAAGATCTATTTCCTGTGCTTCTTCTTAGCATCATTGCACATAGCATTGATCTATTATTTCTACATGGTATCATAGCTACAAGGTTTATCAAGTTCTACAAAGTTGAGGAGCGCTTCCAGTCTCCTATCCCTCTTTGAAGAAGAGCTTGTCTAGCTTACAAGATTTTCTCCTAGTTTGTTTTGCAGGTTGCAGAGAGTATCTCTTAGAGCATATCAACGACTTCAATATGGATTCAAAAGTTCCTCTATTATCTCCTTTCAACTATGCTGATTGGAAGCCAAAGATGAGTGCATACCTG
>LPNX011177172.1:104408-178390 GCA_001517045.1 Pseudotsuga menziesii | reverse complement strand
GATAAGATAAAAGCTAGTCAACTAGGAAACTGGGTGCTTTTGTTTCCAACCCATCCTCCATTAGTTTTTCTCCATTTTCTAGGATTAGCATGTTACTTCATTCTCCTTAACAACTCACTCATGCTTTTTCCAACTCGTGAGGTCCTTGATAGATTTAGCAAGTGCTTTATCCACCTATGGGGGTTTGCTATATTTTGGTAAGTCAGCCTTTTTGAGCTTTATGAGTTGTTTCCATACAATTCGACTTCCCCATGAGGGATGTACTATTTATGTACTCTATTATTCATAATTATTCAATGGAAGGATACACACCAATATTCATCTCTTCATTCATGTGATTCAGTCTCTTTTCTTCTCTCTTATTTTCCTGTGTATGCTTGTGAGAATTCTTAGTAGCAAGATCTATTTCCTATGCTTCTTCTTAGCATCATTGCACATAGCATTGATCTATTATTTCTACACTGCAATGATTGTAGATATCACATCAAAAAATTGGATGAAACAAAGAAAACATCATATTGTGGGGTATCTGCATTGTTTAAGGTGACCAATGTTTCATCTAGAAGTGACAAACATCCATAAATCTCAAAAAATTGATACTATGGGTATTTGGAAGATATTCTACAGTCTGACTTTAAATCCTTCAAGGTAGTTATGTTCACTTTCAAATGGTACATGTTATGATTGAATCAACGTGATCTCGATATTATTGAACATGATAATGGATTTACCATGGTAAATTCAAGGTTGTTTGAGCTAGGAACGAAGCCCTATGTTCTTCCAAGCCAATGTAAACATGTATTTTACTCAAAGGTTCCAGGTAAAGTAGTTTGGTCATTTTTTGTAAGACACGATCCAAGGGGAAGGCCGGTAAAGTATAACCTAGGTGATAGTAATGGAGAGGGTACTCTAGAAGAAGAAGACAATGATGAAGATCATGATCAACATGATTTAGATGATCATGATGATCCAACATAAGATATCTAAGATTTAGTTGAATCTGATGATGTAGCAGACAATTCCCATGAAGATTATATCGATGATGACATGATGAGCATAATTGACTTAGATGATGATGATGATATGGCCAATCCTTAAAATGTTAACTTTGGATCTAATGATACGGATGATGACTTGGATGAAGAAGATGATGAAATATATTGAAAGGTAAATATTTAATTACACCTATTCTTTTATCTTATTTTTTTAAAAATGAGTTACTAACATTAATGAGATTGTATATTTATAGATAGGAGAATAGATGATGCTGAAATAATATTCATCATCATCAACACCATCATCATCATCATCATCATCATATTCATCTTTAACATCATCATCATCATCATCATCATCATCATCATTGTTATCATCATCATCATCTTCTTCATCATCACCATCATCATCTTCATCGGCATCATCATCATCATCATCAAGATCATCATCATCACCATCATTATCATCATCATCATCATCATCATCATCATCATCATCACCATCATCTCCATCATCATTGTCATCATCATCATTATCATCATCATCATCATCATCATTCTCATGATGTTCATCATCATCGCCTTCAATATCATGATGTTGATCATCATCATCACCATCATCAACATCATCTTCACCATCATCATCATGTTGATCATCATCATCTTCATCATAATGATAATCATCATCGTCGTCGTCATCATCATCATCATCATCATCATCATCATCGTCATCTTCATCATCATCTTCATCATCATCATCATCATCATTATCATCATCATCATCATCATCATCATTATCATCTTCATGATCATGATCATTGTCATCATCATCATCGTCGTCTTCCTCATCATCATCTTCACCATTATGACCCTCATCATCATCCTCATGATCATCATAATAATCATGACCCTCATCATCATCATCATCATGACCCTCGTGACCATCATGATCCTCATCATCAACATGACCCTCGTAGGCATCGACATCATCATCATCTTCATCTTCATCATCATCATCGTCGTCATCTTAATCATCATAATCTTCATCATCATCATCATCATCATCATCATCATCATCATCATCATAATCATCATCACCATCATCTTCATCATGTTGATCATCATCGTATTCATCATCATGATAATCATCACTATGATCATGATCATCATCAGGTTGATCATCATTGTCTTCATCATCATGATCATTATTATCATGATTTTCATCATCATTGTCTTGATCATCATGATGTTCATCATCATCATCATCATCATCATCATCATCTTCATCATCATCATCATGATTTTGATAATCATCGTCATCATCATGTTCATGATCATCATCATCATGTTCATCATCATCGTTATCATGACCCTCATCATCATCATCATCATCGTCTTCATCATCATGATGTTCATCATCATCATCACAATAATCATCATAACCATCATAATCATCATCATCATAATCATCATCATCATCATAATCATCATAATCATCGTAATCATCATCATCATCATCACAATCATCATAGTCATCATCATCATCATCCTCATAATAATCGTAATCATCGACATCGTGATCATCATCATCATCATCATCATCATCATCGTCTTCATCATAATCATCTTCAGCGTCATCATCACCATCATCGCCATCATCATCATCATCATGATTATCACTACCATCATCATGTCAATGTTCATCATCATCATCTTCATCATTGTGATGATGATGATGATGATGATGATGATGATCTTCTTCATTATCATGACCCTCATTATCATCATCATCATCATGTTGATCATCATCATCTTCATCATCAAGATCATCATCATCATCGTCATCATTATCATGATGTTCATCATCATCGTCTTCATCATCATGATGTTCATTATCATCATTATCATCATCATCATCATCACCATCATCTTCATCATCATCATCATCATCATCACCATCATCTTCATCATCATCATCATCATCATGTTGATCATCATCATCATCATCATGTTGATTATGTCATCATGACCCTTATCATCATCATCATCATCATCATCATCATCGTCGTCGTCGTCTTCATCATCATGATGTTCATCATCATCATCGTCATCATCATAACCATAATTAGTTTCCACTCTATTAGGAATTTCATAGAGATGCAATATTTCTTTCATCTGATTAGTTTCGATTTCACTTCCATTGATAAAAAACAAACATCATAAATGAAAATGAATGTGTTAATATTAAATATCTCCTCATTTAGACACCAAATATTCTGGCTTCCTTGAAAGCCTTATTAAGCCCTTCAAGCACTAGATGAAAATAAAAGGGGATAACGGAATCCATGTCTTAAAACTTTGGTCGAATTTAAAAAGTTTGAATCCAAGATATTTATTGAGATATCAAAATAAACAAAAGAGACATATCCCATAATCCATATCACAACTAGATAACTAAATTTAACATAAGCATGATCTAAGATAAATTCAAATAGTCTTGTCATATTCCTTTGACAAATATAATTCCACAACTACAACTTGGCTATTTCTTAATTTTAATCTAATGTGAATGTATTCTTGAGTTTCTCCTATTGCCTTATATATTTGTCTTTCATCCAAGAACCCAAATTTTTCTTGGGATATGCCATTAGAGAATATGTTTTTGACCTTGAGGGTAATAATTTTTGAGATTATTTTATATAGACAATTACTTGAAGAAATATGTTAGAATATATCAAAAGAATAATTCTTGTATTTTTTGTAGTTAAAACAAAAAGCATTTAAATAACTTGAAACTTTGCATGAGTTCTTTATTTTCATAGTAACCCTAATAAAATCCTTCTCCAAGAGATCATAAAAACATAAATACAATTACATAATCTACATATGTAGTCCTAGACTAATATTTTTTAAAGAATACAAGAACAATCTATAGTTCATCCTGAGACATTATCCTCTTCTAAAACAAAACTAATTCGCTATAACTATTACCTCTATTATACCTCTATTATTTTTCTTTTTGATCAAGATATGAATAGGAGTATGATTCAAACCACCTCTAGATTCAATCAAAGATCTAATTCTCTATAACTATACCATAATAACCTCATGAAAAAATATATCTTACTTTTAAAGTAAGTGGTTGATAAGTGTGAACCACTTATAAGTGTGAAGCGAGAAGGTTAAATTACAACATAGTTGAAGCGAAGTGCATGAATTAGAGGAGAAGGAACTCTAAACCAGAGGATATCCCCATGCCATTCGAGACCATACGACAGAAGAGGAGGAGACCCACAAATTACTGAAGGAGAAATCCCTTGTGCTTGTTGGGCCTAGAAGAGACCCAGTCCTGCACCTAGTTTTGCAGAAAGAGGAAATAAACACCACCGGAAATGAGACCGAGATGTCTTCAGTAAGTTAAAACATCAACCAAAAAAATTAATCTTTGAAAATTGATTCTCTACAGAGCACTTAAAATGAAAATTGCTTAACATCATAGAAATGCATTGCACAAATCACTAGGGCTGTTTGACAAATGTATTAATTCCTTTATTGTATAGCGAATTTCACTTTTTTTCTATGTGATTGGGGGTTTGGAAATGATTTGGGCATACTAGGGCTTCGAATTTCAATGTTGCACAGTAGAATGCACTTAGCTTCCCCAATAGAGATATCGCATTTGAGATAAAGAGGTTTCAAATTAGGCTATTTTCTGGAAAAAAATAACTCATAATGAGTAAGAAAACAAGGTGAAGAAGGTAATATCATCCCAAATGCTCCATAACTTGTAACAGCCACTGAGTGTACAAAAAAAATTACACGTGGACACCTAAGGATTCATTGTAAATGAGACAAGTAAATTCATAGTCCTATCAATCTCTATTTTGTAAGACAATAATATAGACTATATGTACATGAAAATTACGGTAAGTTTTAGAACCAGCCTCAATAGTATTTCCTTTCCTTAAATAAAAAATAAGAGGTTAATGGTTGGAGAAATAAGAGATTAGTCAACAATTATTGCGGCTAGTAGAAACAACTATTGCTCATGGTTGTACACACCTATTCCTCTAGAACCAGTAGAATAGCCTGTCCAAAGATAGAGATGGAAATAGACCCATTCTGTGATATATTCCTTGTCTCATCAAAAGAATAGATTGATTTTTTTATAACCTCATGTAATGTATTCATGTTCCTAATATAACTTGTAGATGTCCTGATGTTGTTCCAAATTAAATACCCTAATGTGTTAGTAATGAGCCTAACCTGCTAATGTGCTAATGTTCCTAATAATAGATACAAGCTATGCACTTAGTAAATAAAAATAGAATCCTTTATGGTGTCGGTTTGAAATGTTAAGCATGATTCCTATTAGAGGTATGTTGTGATGAGGTAATTTGTTGATTCCTTAAGAGTTTATGAGCATTTTTCTTTAGGAGATCTGAAGGGAAGGTTTTCCTTTTTTGATTTCTTAAATTTACCAGGAACAGTTCATATTTTTTTACCTCGAAACACACTTTCTTGGAATTACTAAAAAAAAAAATTAGGGAAAACATAGGATGGGACTAAGTTTCTTGCATTCCTAATAGTACAGAGATTTGGAAATGTGAGGGTATGTCTCCAAATTATATCAGCAACACTAGCATATAGAGGACAGATGAACATCCCTAGTTCTATCTTCATTATTACGTAAAAAAAAACACACCCTTAGCAAGATACTAGCCCCAATTTAACCAAACCATCCCAGTAATCTTAACCCTAATCTAACTGAAGGCTCTAACTCAACCAATTATCAAGATCAAAACAAAAATTCCTCACACATAAACAAACAAAAAGAATAAAATCTTGAAAAAATGTTTTAACAAAAAAGGACTGAATTTGAGCAAGAGGAAAATGAGATCTGTCATCTAGAGGGATACTACATTGGCCTCTAAATCAATGCAAGTCATCATGTAGAATAGGTGGTAGAGTTTTACCTATATCCTGATATTGTAGAGTGGTTTAGAAAAAACAAATTATATATAATAGAATGTGAATGTAATCATGTAGCCTTTCTATATATCATCGAAGCTCTATATATGTTTTCTATGCTATTTTTGTTTTAATATATATGAAATGTATCCCAAGAAAATCCTTCAACTAGATACTTTCTGATCCGATAGATTATTCCTCTGAAAGATCCAATATGGTACATGGTTCATAGAAACGGCGTTTGAAGAAATCGGATGGCAAAACAAAATACACAAATCGGAAGCTTTTCTCCTTCCGTAGATTGGAGGTCAGAAGCATTTCCATTCCGCTACAGCAGAAGCTTCCAAGCTTCCTCCCTTCTGCAATGGCAGGGCTTGAAAGCCTTCTGGAAGCTATAACGGCGGAAGCTTAAACGAATCAGAAGACGGAATGCTTCCCCTTCTGCAATGGCAGATAGATAAAAGATCGAAATAACTCGACGGAATCGGGAGACTTTACTGTCTGACCGTCCACAATGGTGGAAACCAAAGTAACTAAGAATTCCGACTTGAAAACCAGCCGATAGCCGATTGAAATAGAATTCGTCGGAACCATTGCTTATCCTCTTCCGCAACGGCGGACAAGCAGATGACTTCAACCTTCCGACTTAAACCCTGCAAGCAGTCGTGCGGGGATGTTTCAGAAATGGTTTTTGTAGGATCTTGATGCTGTATGATGCTGTGTTAATAGGGAGATGAACAGTCGAGGGCAGTTGGCAGAAGGAGGTGAACAGTCGCGTTCGTGAGCCTTTTTCCCATTGTAACGACAAAGAAGAGTATAAAGGAGAGTTCGTGAAGAAGCACAGACAATCCATTTTTTTTCTTAGTTATAGAAACTGGGAAAGTTTTCTGAAAAAAGGATCCACATGCTTTTGAATTCGACCATCCGTAGTTGTTACTTGGATTCTTTGACTGTTGAAGTCCAGTTTGTAACTTTCATAGAGGAGGTCTTAAAGACTTTGTTGTTGATACCTAGTTTCTGTGATTGTCAAGAGTCGATCTGTCTTCTCTGTTCTATTTGGCTTCTCTTTGCTTCGAAAGCCAATTTGTATTATTCTAGAGAAGAGGTCTTGGAGACTTTTTCCCATATTGCTGAACTGATTTGCAGAGTCCATAACCATTTGTACCATTTTTAAAATAATTAGTTGGATTGGTTCCCATTGGAGAGGGACCCGGAGACGTAGCCCAGTGGAGGGGGTGAACTCCGTTATGAATTTTTGTCTGTGATTTTGGGTTCTGTGTTTTCTGCTTGGCATTTGTTATCAGTTGTGGTTTTTCATTCCTGTTCTGAGCATTTAATTTCTGCAAATACTGTCCACTAATTAACCTGTTGAATGCATTCTTTTACAACAAACTTTTAATGCACTAAAGCTGAGGTCCTACGGATCATATTTGGTATCAGAGTTGGTTGACTATTGTGCAAGTTTGTGAATGCTTACCAGGTCCAGGTTAAATGTTGGTGAAGGAGAATTAATTGAAGGAGATCCTGAGATTGGCTCCAGGAGAACATTCTCAAGAACCATCTCTTCTCCATGAGGGGAAGAAGAAGGACATACTGAACGGGAAAAACATGTCATTTCTGAAACTGAGTTTCTGGAGGCTTTTATGAGCATGAAATCCATGATGGAAATTCTACTCAATGAGCGAGCTGAAAGGAAGAAGAAAGAAGAAGGATCTTCATCCAGAGATGCAGAAGTGAAGCCTGAAGAAAAGGGTAAAGGAGTAGGAGGTGATGGTGATCCTCCTGACACTAATCAGACTTTTTCTTCTCATACTTCTCATTCAAATAATGCAAGTCCTAATATTCCTTATTTCAAATTGGATGTAAAGTTTGAATTACCTATTTATAATGGAGATGTAGATGTTGAAAAGTTAGACAATTGGATCAAGCAGCTTGAAGTATATTGCAGGGTGCAGGGAATTAATGATGACCCTTCCAGAATTCAATTGGCCACTTTGAGAATGAGTGGAATGGCTCTTACTTGGTGGGAGAGAAAGATTCAGCGAGATCTTCAAAATAATGGTAAAATTATTTCAATTTGGAATGAATTCATTGAAGTATTGAGGAAGCAGTTTTATCCTTTAGGTCACATACAACAATTAACTATGAATTGGCAAATGTTTAGACAAGCTAAAGGACAAAGTATTCAAGACTATACTCATGAATTCAGGAAAAGGTCTATTGCATTGAATGTTTCGTTAGATACACAGGAAACTATTCTTAAGTACATTGGTGGCATGCATTCTTATTTGAAGCATACTTTGTCGATGTTTAATCCTAGTAATTTGGATGATGTATGTGTTCAAGCTACCCATTTAGAAGCTAGGGGTAAGCATGCTAATGATACTTTTGTGAAGAAGTTCTTTAAATTTGACAGCAAATCGAAAGGTCAAGATAAGGGGAAAAAGAAGATGGCTACTGTTAAGAAAAAAGGTGAAAAGCCTACATGTTCACATTGTCAGAAGGGACATGATGTCTCCAAGTGTTGGAAACTTCATCGGGAGTTAAGGCCAAAGAAGTACGGAGGAAACAAAGATAACGAAAAAGCAAAAGCTACTGCAACAGTTATTCAAGACTTAGGATCCGACTCAGGAGATGAAACAAAGTTTACAGCCATCGGAATCCAGGGTAAGGATAAAGGTATCTCACTTCCCATTGATGCACAATCAAGTTCTAGTGCAAGTACAAATCTGCCATCTACTTCTAAGCAAAATGATGAAGATAGAAGTGCATTGTTTCATGTTCGTGTCATTGCAAATCACACAAAGATTGATACATTGTTTGATAGTGGTTCACAAGTAAATATGATATCCGAAGAAGTGGCTAAGAAATTGCATTTAGTTACTGTGCCTCATGAAAAGCCCTATCCTCTAGGTTGGGTTACTAATGATACACGATTGCAAGTTACAAAGAAATGTGTATTAAAATTTGCAATTACTCAAAAGTTTAGGGATGAGGTAGAATTGGATGTAGTACCACTTGAAATTTGTGGAATTGTACTTGGGAGTCCATATTTGTATGACTGGAAAGCAGTGTTTTATAGAGAGCAGAATAAGTATCAGCTTTTTAAAGAAGGTATGGAATATATTGTACAAGCACATAAGATGAAAACCAATCTAGCAATAGTCTCTGCAGGACAAATAAAGAGGTTGGTAAATGCTGGTAAGAATTTTTTGTTGATGATGGTTACGATGAAAAATGATGAAGTCTCTAAATATTTTGAAGAATGTGACCCTAAGCATAAATCTGAACTGATTGACATCATTTCTGAGTATGATGATTTGTTTCAAGATCCGAAGGGGTTACCACCGAAGAGAGAGATTCAGCATGAGATACATTTGCAGCAGGATGTGCCACCCCCAAAGATAGCCATGTACCGGATGTCTATAATGCAGAACGAGGAAATCAAGAAGCAGGTTCAGGAGCTGATTGAGAAAGGGGTCATCCGGCCCAGTACTTCTCCTTGTGGCTCTCCTATAGTCTTGGTTCCAAAGAAGGATGGGTCGTGGAGGATGTGTATCAACTACCAGGCCCTTAACACAATCACCACTAAAAACAGGTATCCTCTTCCTCGTATTGATGATTTGCTTGATCAATTGAAACATGCAACTTACTTTACAAAATTGGATCTGCGTAGTGGGTATCATCAAATCTGCGTTGCTGAGCATGATGCTTGGAAAATATATTTTACAAAGAAATAGGGTTTGTATGAATGGCTTGTAATTCCTTTCGGGCTATGTAACACTCCTGCTACTTTCATGCGGGTCATGAATGATATCTTTCGTTCATTCATTGCTGATTTTGTAATTGTATATCTAGATGATATCCTGGTGTTTAGAAAAACTTGGGAAGAGCATGTTGTACATGTGAAGAAAATTTTAGATGTACTAAGAAAGAAAAAGCTTTATGTAAAAATGTCCAAGTGTGAATTTGCTAAAACTTCTTTAGTATATCTAGGCCATATTATTGGTGGAGGCCACCTGCGAGTGGACCCAGCCAAGGTTGTTGTCATTGTAAACTGGCCACGGCCTAACACTGTTACTGAAATAAGAAGTTTTCTGGGTGCGGTTCAGTATTGGAGGAATTTCATTTCTGGGTTTTCTTCCATTGCTGCTCCGTTACATGCATTGACAAGTGTTAAAGAAATTTTCCAGTGGGGAGGCAAGCACTAGAGAGTCTTCAACACTTTGAAGGAAAAGATTAGCACAACACCAGTTTTGACATTACCAGATTTGCAGCAGCCATTTGAGATTGAAACCGATGCTAGCGGGTTTTCCATGGGAGCAGTTTTGATGCAAGGAAGGAAGCCAGTCTGTTACCATTCAGAAACATTCTCTACTGTGGTAAGTAACTATCCGACCTATGACAAAGAATTGTATGATTTAGTACAGAGCGTAAAGAAGTGGAAACATTATATCATGGGAAAGGAGACAGTCATACATACTGATCATCAGCCACTTCAATATTTACAATCTCAGACTAAAATACAACAGAGTAGGCATTTAAGATGGATGGGGTTCTTACAACAGTTTCATCTCGTAATCAAATACAAAAGGGAATTCATAATAAAGTAGTAGACATGTTATCAAGGACACCTACAAATGCTTCAATCATTCTTCAGAATAGTTCATTAACACATGAAAGTTATATTGAACAGTATGCAGAAGATAAAGATTTTAAGAAAGTATATTCATAACTAATACATGGTAAACGAGAAGAGAACTATTTTGTGCATGAACAGCTCTTGTATCATCTCGGTGAACTCTGTATTCCAGAGAAAGAAAGAGTGCATGTGATTAGAGAAGCACATAGTTCATTAATTGCAGGACATTTTGGTGTAAGCAAAACATTGTCTGTATTGCAGAATCATTGTTATTGGCCTCAAATGCAAGAAACTGTAGCTAAATACATAAGAGGTTGTGTTATGTGTGCAACAAGTAAGCCTAGCAATAGGAAATCGGGTTTGTACACACCTCTTCCAGTTTCTTCTCATCCTTGGGAAATCATTTTTATGGACTTTGTAGGAGGACTACCTATGTCTAGAAAGGGGCATGATTACCTATATGTGGTTGTGGATAGATTCAGCAAAATGTGTATCTTAATGCCATGTAACAAGTAGATCACTGCTGAACAAACAACTCATTTATTCTTTCAGAATGTTTGGGTACATTTTGGGCTACCCATGTCTATTATATCGGATCGAGATTCTCGGTTCTTGGGAAAATTCTGGTCAACTTTATGGGAGCTTATGGATACCAAACTGAAGAAAAGTACAGCTTTTCATCCACATACCGATGGGAAAACAGAGGTAGTGAACAGAACAGTCGTTCAACTGCTCAGAGGATATTGTAGTAAGCATCCTAAACTTTGGGATGAGCAGTTGCAGTATATATAGCATGCTTACAATCATGCAGTTCATTCTTCCACGAAAAAGTCTCCTTTTGAAACTTGTTTCGATTATCTGCCAAAAACACCAATGGACTTCTCTTTTGGCAAAGATGCAGTGGATGGACATCGTGGTGCCGATAAATCTTTAAATTTCATTCAGAGAATCCAAATAGTGCAGCAGGCAGTTCAAGAACAGTTGGAGAAGATCCAGGAAAAGTACAAAGCTAGGCATGACAAGCATCAAATTGATCATCAATTTCAGGTTGGTGACTGAGTTTGGTTACACATCACCAAAGAAAGAATGAAAGATGAAGGTAAAAAGCTTAAGCCTATCAGGTATGGTCCTTTTGAAATCTTGGAAAAGATGGGTGCAAATGCTTTTCGCTTGAATTTACCTCCATACATGCAAATTTATTCAGTTGTCAATGTTGAGAATCTTAAATTGTATGAGCCTCCTATGATCATGGATGAGGAAATTAACATACAGATTCCTTCAATAGAAGATTTGGCACCTGAATATATGAGAGAATTGCAGGATGATTTTATTCTTGACAGGAATGTAAGAACTTCACGAAGGGGGAATGCTGAGTACCTTCGAGTGGGACTGAAAGCAATGCATCCCAGCAAAGCGAGATGGATGGAGATTGGTAAGGTGAGGAAACTTTACCCTCACTTACTTGCAGGATAATTCAGAATTTTGGTGGTCCAAAAGCTCTCCAATGGGGAGGATTGATCTGGTGGATTATTCCTCTGAAAGATCCAATATGGTACATGGTTCATAGAAACGACGTTTGAAGAAATCGGACGGCAAAACAAAATACACAAATCGGAAGCTTTTCTCCTTCCGCAGATCGGAGGTCGGAAGCATTTCCCTTCCACTATGGCGAAATATTCCAAGCTTCCTCCCTTCCGCAACGGCGGGGCTCGAAAGCCTTCCGGAAGCCGCAACGGTGGAAGCTTAAACGAATCGAAAGTCGAAAGCTTCCTCCCTTCCGCAACGACGGAAGCTTAAATGAATCGAAATACGGAACGCTTCCCCTTCTGCAACGATGGATAGATAAAAGATCGAAATAACTCGACGGAATCGGGAGAATTTACTGTTTGATCATCCACAATGGCAAAAACCAAAGTAACTAAGACTTCTGACTTGAAAAATAGCTGATAGCCGATTGAAATAGAATTCGTCGAAACTGTTGCTTATCCTCTTCCGCAACAGCGGAAGAGCAGATGACTTCAACCTTCCGACTTAAACCCTGCAAGCGGTTGTGCGAGGACGTTTCAGAAACGGTTTTTGTAGGATCTTGATGCCGTATGATGCCGCGTTAATAGGGAGATGAACAGTCGAGGGAAGTTGGCAGAAGGAGGTGAACAATCGCATTCTTGATCATTTTTCCCATTGTAATGGCAAAGAAGAGTATAAAGGAGAGTTCGTGAAGAAGCACAGACAATCGGTTTTTTTTCTGAGTTATAGAAGCTGGGCAAGTTTGCTGAAAAAAGGATCCACATGCTTTTGAAGTCGACCATCCCTAGTTGTTACTTGGCTTCTTTGACTATTGAAGTCCAGTCTGTAACTTTCATAGAGGAGGTCTTAAAGACTTTGTTGTTGATACCTAGTTTCTGTGATTGTCAAGAGTTGATCTGTCTTCTCTGTTCTATTTGGCTTCTCTTTGCTTCGAAAGCCAATTTGTATTTTTCCAGAGAAGAGTTCTTGGAGACTTTTGCCCATACTACTGAACTGATTTGCAGAGTCCAGAACCATTTGTACCATTTTTAAAAGAATTAATTGGATCGGTTCCCATTGGAGAGGGACCCGGAGACGTAGCCCAGTGGAGGGGGTGAACTCCATTATCAATTTTTGTCTGTGATTTTGGGTTCTGTGTTTTCTGCTTGGCATTTGTTATCAGTTGTGGTTTTTCATTCCTATTTTGAGCATTTAATTTCTGCAAATACTGTCCACTAATTAACCTATTGAATGCATTCTTTTACAACAAACTTTTAATGCACTAAAGTTGAGGTCCTACGGATCACTTTCATATTATCATGACTCTTATGTTTTTAGGTTACAATCATGATTGCATTGTGATAAATTCATACATACACATAGGTTATACATTAATGGATTAATAATACTTGAAAAAATGTGCTAGATATGTGATAATTATTGTAATAAGATATAATTGTGTAGAACATTTTGGATCAGTCAAATGAACTTTAGTCCAAGGGAATAACCAGTCATCATCATCGTTGTAGAATTTGTAGTATAGAATAACCAATCATTTTCAAAGGAAGAATAAAACATCAAGAAAGGGCTGCAGAGGAGGATTATTAGAGAGATCCCAGTTTGGATTAAGGTTTATATGGTGGAAGTAGTATTTAGTTTATTAGCACAAATTGCAAATAGTTAGTAATAACTATGAGACATTTAGAACATAATTAATAGTGTTAATATATGCATTTCACAACCCATCCTGGAGGGTATTGTATCATCAATCCATCCATATGTTCATGGATGAGAAATTTGCATATTGTTTATTTCTTACAATCACTAGGATAGGCCAAAAATGAGGTGGTGAACCTAATGGATTAGGATATGGAAACGTCCCTCAAGATATTTTGTTTATGAATGATCAACTTATGCATGCATAAATCTAGAAATATATTATCATGGAGAAAGCAATGATTTGTTCCTCAAGTATCATAATATATGGGGTATCTAAAGATAAAATGTTCCTTTGTGTTCATATTCTTAGGACGGCACAACTAACTTATTTTATCTATTTGTTGTATGTGGTGATCTAAATTGGCCCACCAGTGAACAAACCTTAACTTGTTGTGTAGAATATTGAGATCATGTGACAAATGGCACTGAATGTAGTTGGGACAACATTGATAACATCTTGTAGCTGCATCAAATTCTCACAATGGAAGGCCATCTCTTTTTCTAAGAGGAGGAGGTGATCAGGGGTTTCTAGTGAGTACTTAAAGGGAGGTAGGTGCTTAGTAAAAATGATAATAGACTAAAGGAGTGAAGAGCCTTAGAGACCCAACATTGAATGTGTCCAGATGGTACTAAGGAATCAATCCTCTTTGAGGACAAAATGGCCGAATATGGATCTTTGAATGACGTCATCTTGCTAGAAACCTTGTTAATCTAGGAATTGAATCATATTTGGGTGTCGATTGCACATCCCTATCCAAAAAAATCCAATGCTAGACCATCATAGAGTCTTAATGCTTGTTGTGACTTCTGATCCCAAACGGTATCCTTACTTCTGCCACCCCTATATATTACAAAGAAATCTATGATCTAGGGAATTAATATCCAATTTTATCACTTACATATCATAAGTATCCAAAACTTATTTATCAATGTATTTTATATGGTTTTCAAGGGACTATGTCACAACTGGTTATACTGGAGGTAAACTCATGATGTTAAGCAACCTTACATAAAACTTTTGTGTAGACAATTTGTTGGGCATATCATTTCTAATTGACTACACTTTGGAGCGGATCATGAGATTATGCTTTATTTTATGAATAAGTGTGTGTTGTACAATCTCATATTTCTAGTTCACATTGTATAGATTGCACTACCTTCATTACTAAGGTGTGAAAGAAAGTTTGCTTGAAAGCTGAGTATCATTGCTCTATAAATTTGTTCCATTAGAGTAAATTTGGGGTCTAAAATGGGCCTTATAAGAAAATGAGGAAACAATAAATTTTGAGAGTTGGAATTCAAGAACCAATAGAATTTCAATAAAATGAGTCAACCATAATGGTTGAATTGACATATTTGTCATAAAAGAAAACTATTTTTTTGTTTGTATTTTTGACATATCTTCTTGCATTGTTACTCAAATTCTAAGTGGGAGAGCTCGTTTGATGTGGAATTTAATTCCACATTCAATGAGTACCCATACTGCATACTTTTGATAGACCCCGCTACCCCAAAACCAAGAAATACCTGAAAAAATGTGATGAGCATAATGTTTTTCAGGTATTTCTTGTTTTTGGGGTAGCGGGGTCTATCAAAAGTATGCAGTGTGGGTACTCATTGGATGTGGATTAAATTCCACATCAAATGAGCTCTTCCACTTGGAATCTGAGTAAAACCACAGGGAGATATGTCGAAAATACGAAAAAAGTAGTTTTTTCATTCTTTGTCCAAAATTAATAACTATTATTTTATTATTTTAACTATTATTTTATCTTTGGAGTCGCATTTTAGACCTCAAATTTCCTCTAATGAGGTAAAATCAGCATTTGAAGCATTACTGCTATAGCTTCATATACTAGTTTCTAAGCCATCTACTGAATTGATTGGTTGTTATTTTTTTTTTTTGCATGCCCTAATCACTTTCAAGTATGCTAAAAATATGATATGTTGGAGTAAATCTTATTGATATGTATTTCTAAAATTCATTGGGATGCTTGTTGAGAAGGCATACTTATCTGAGCACATGTAGTCATAGAGTACTTACATACTATCATATTTCTCAGTATAAATATAAAATATTGAATGCCTTTTCCACAACATACTACTCCCAAGCAATCTTAGAAACTTTGGCTTCCAAGCTAACCTTCTCATACCTCAAAATATGTTGGATCACCCCACTTATAATCACATGCATCATTGGGATGTATGTGATAACATAAACTACAAAATGGCTTGAGATCAACACTTTCTTGTTATTTTTGGAAGAAAATAACTAAGTGTGGTTGGACAACATGTCCAAACACACAAAGTTGTCTAAATTGCATGGGGGGTAGGCTCCCTTTCCTCCAAGTATTCAAACAATTGGGATTTATTAAATTTACCATCATTTTACATACCTATAAATAGATGTGTACACTACATATATACATTTTTTCTCATTAAATGTTAAATGCCTTATACCTTGTTCGTTGGGGATTCAGTTTTTTTTTCATCATAGTACTCATAGTAATTGTTCCAACTTCGAGACTCTAGTTTAAAATAGGTATCATTGAGGGATAAATATACCAAAACTTTGGCCTGCATAGGATACAAGAATTTGATGGTATTTCACATGCTTTACACACTCATCTACATTAATTCAATGTCTGCTGCAAGTAGCTCTTCAAATAACTTCATGATTTTACTTAATCCATCCATAAGCATTTTCAGTTCATTGTTGGGATGCTAGGATTCTTTAGGATTGTCTAATACTATCCAAATAAGGATTATAAATTCAATTCTCTTTACCATATGTCTCTTCTTGTCATGAAGGTCTGTTCAATCAGAATGTTTCTTCAAAACCATAGTTTTTCTCTTAGTTCTATGAACTAGAGAGTCATCATTCACATCCATGACTCAAGAAGTTATCCAAATGATGTGCAAATATGTCCTCAATATTTAAAGCTAATTGAAGGACTTCCCATAACGCTGTTGTTTATTCAAACCAAATATGCTCTTAGATTGAATCAATTTTGTCTCAAATACTCTGCTTATAACTCAATGTAAATTTGTTTTATACCCAGTCACAACAAGTATAATGCTTTTCTCAAACTATAACAAATTTTTTCCACGGTGTTTGTTCAAAACCTCAGCTTCCTATTTAATTACGGAATGCTCTTCAAAAATTTTCCTTCCTGCTCATATCCCTTACCAAATTATTTGAAGATAACCTTCTTCAAGGATAGTTCATCAAGATAGACTTACAATCAGGTCTAAATCATCCTTTTGACAATCCACAAAAAATGTCCCTAAAAGGATCTCAATCCATCCTTCAATTTCATTTTTAACATCCCTTCACATGTCTTAGAATTCATCCTCAACAAACAGGCATTTTCTCAGTTTTAACCACATCCATCAAATCTTCAGAAGGTCAACAAAATAAACCACAATTGAGTTCAATAGGAATCCCCTATATCATCTTCAAATGAGCTTAATATTAGTTCATAATTTGTACTAATAGGATTGATACATAATAGTTATCAATTTGTCTTTGTTAGCAATATATACACAATCTTAAGACTAGAAAACCTTGACCTCTTGAAGGTTTGATCTTATGTCCTTAATAAAACACATAAAAAGTACAAGAAGTATAATCCCTGGTCCACTAAAAATTCATAAAAGTAATCCATATAAACATTAATCTCTATCTAATGGGAACCAAAACAAATAGTACTTAACCTACTTAATCATAACAAGGTATTTGTATTGATTTATCCCTAGTGTGTACTCTTTATTATTTATCTTCTTTCTTTGCTTCCTTTCTTCTCCTTCATTACCCCATTTCAGAGAATATTTGCTCCTTTCTTTCAAACCAAGATAGAAGGGTTTTTTCGGCATGTAATTCGAGGATCTACTATAAAATTCATAGAAGCTTGAGATTGGCATGAACTTCCAGAATTTGGATGCACAAAATTCAATGCATTGAATTTGTCTTCTTCTGGTTGAGATAAGTGCATACTACTATTGTATTATTTTGCTTAAGATATAATAAAACTCTATCTCAAAGTTCTCCGTTTGTGGGTTTTTCCTGAGAAATTTTCCAAAATATGATTTCTAAATTTTTTCTTGTGTGTGTCTGTTAGTAATTTTCTGCTTCATATATTAGTGAAATTTTCTAGTGTTTCATGTACAAGTTGTTTATGAGAAATAAATTCATCTACAACAGAAATTTTTATGGGGTTGGGCATTAAACAATGAGAAAGATACTTGAAACCAGGGTGGGAGAAGACACTTAAAAATTAACATTACATGAGCTGACTTATAGTCTAAAAAATATGAAAGATCTCTTTCATGATCTTAAAATAGGTATCATCTTAAATATATCTTTCATGGTATTTTGTTTCTCAAGTGAGAATATGCAACATTATTTTTCAAAGCAATACACATCACTTTTCTTTGTAAGATGAACAATTGTGGTGTAGTATGGAGGAAAATATCCCATGTTTGCAGAATATTTCAGGATTGAATACACAATGTCTTTGCTAAGTTTAAATGAATACCACAACATGAAAGAAGAAGATTTAAGTGTTGATCAAGAAGAATATTCTTAGCTGATATGTTTTGATGCACAACAACTTTACTAATTCCTTCATGTAGATAGTCAATTCCTACATAGGTCAATACCAAATAACAAAACCAAATAGTGAATATATATAGAAATAAATAAATTAAAGGATAAAAATATACCATACCAATGATATGACCCATTCACAAGTTATTTTATAAAAATTTGTCCCTTTAATGGAGAATTATGATTACTAAAGAAAACAATACTCCAAATTATTGAATGTGGGTATATTTTCCATGAACCTATTGAATTGGTCGCTTCTAAATGTTTTTGTGCCCTAGGAATCTATCAACATTTATTTATTTATTATGTATCCATGGAGTTGTTACATACAAAGAGGTAATTGAGTTCCTTAAGGTGTCAATTTCTGTTTTTTTCCCTCTATAAAATTAAAAACACTCTTTAAGCAATTACAGGAACATATTCAGATTAGCACCTTCAGGAATTTAATACCTCTGGGCATGTAACGTATACATATGAATTTATTCTAGTTTACATACATGCTTTAAATACTTCTAGTGCAATGATTTCTAGAATTTTCGAAGGGTTGTGAATTTTGTTTGAAATTGTGGAACATTGGTTCCATATGTTTAGATGATGATGCATCATCATCTACTTTCTTCTCTCTGCAGGGGGAATTTTGTATAACATTTCTCTAATTATTCTATTTGTGATCAAATAAATCGATTTTTAGCTTACGCATTTTACCAAAGGTTATTTTTATTAGTTGATTGCACCCAGATAAGTGCAGTTAATCCCACAACTTGGGCGAGTGTCGGGTGACTCATTAACTCTTCCTATTTGTGTGTACCTTTGTACAATAGATCATTGAATTTAGGCAATGTATTGGGTGCATTGGATGTGGACACTAGCATATACCCATTTAAACAGAGGTCAGATGTACAACTTAGGGTTGTGAAGATCGAGGATGTGTCTCTTGACTTGACAACTTGGCACAAAATATACAACCTCGAGGGGAAAATTGGACCTAGAGTTAGATATGAACCTATGCTAGTTTTAAGTCATGCCCAAAGATTCAATAAAGAATATTAAACCTAATAATGGGGTGATCCATCAATTCTTTGTAATTCTATGTGTGCATGTAGTATTGATGTATTAAATCTAGACAACAAATTAGCAATAGAAGGTCTGTTCTAATGAGACTAGGATTGATCCATAAATCCTATGTGTTTGTGTGTACATTAAATATACAAAATTTAGATAATTCATTGGATGCATTGAGTTTGAAAAATGGCCTATATGTAAAATATTGGGATAGAATACATAACCTTGGGAAACCTCAAGATGCATATCATACTAGGGTTAAGATAGATCTATGTTGGTGTTGAATATGTGTATGTGTTAGTTAAGACATAACGTGTGCATGGTTAATATGTGTACCGACATTTGAAACAAAACCAAAAGTCAAAACCAATAAGGAAATCCACTAGGAATAAGTGTTTAAGTCTTACATTTTGCAACCACATGTGCAATCCTTAATTTGCAAGCCAATTGAGTACCCTTCCATATTTTGCATTAAGAAACTGCATTAGATTTCCTTTGGGTGCAAAATCATACACAAGAAATCTCTCACCTCTTCCTATGGAACATAAAAAGCCTCTTAACATAACCAAATTTTCATGCCGAAGTAATGATAAAGTCTTGAGACCCTTTTGGAATTCCAATTTCTTTGTATTGGAACTCATCTTATTTATGCTTTTGATGACCAAAAAAGACCCATGTCTCAATAGCCCCTAGTAAGCAACAAGATAGTTGTTTTTTCCCAATAGATTATTTTGAGAGAAATATTATGTTGCAGATTCAATTTCTTTAAGGTTAAATATAAAGATCTAGAAGAGTTCACATCATGTTCCTTCATCTTCCAAAGGATTCCAACCATTTGAGTACTCAAGACAAATCAACGGAGTGATTTATTTCCTTCCAAAATCCTTTAATTATCAGTACTTATTCAAGTGTTTGTTGTCTCATAAGAAATACTAATATTCTATTTTCATCTTCGAAACCATGAGAATCTGAAAACGATTTCCATCATTACCTCACATATCAAATCAATCACACCCACAACAATCAAAATTCTTAGGGTTTTAAAGGTTTTGGATCAATTTTGGCAACTTCTTGAGAAGCCTACAGAACATGGAATCTTCCACAATGGAAGTACAATTGAGTCTCTAGGATATTTGACAGTGAAATTTGGTGCTTATGATCCAAGAGGTTCTGGACTTACTAATGGAAAACTAGAATTATAGATTGCAATCCCAACAAACTACTCTATACATACATTTTAATTTTTTCCATACCTGAATCCTTCTTGTATTTGTCTAAAACCTGCAAAATACAAGAGAAATCACACTATATCAGCCCATTTTTGGCATAAAAATATCCTAATTTGCATTGATCCTTGGGCCTTTAAAAGGCCTCCCCGGGCCTCCCAACCTGGGTCTCACCTGTACAAGTTGTAGACCAGCATAAAAACCTAGTTTATTTTTAAACAAGTGTTCATCCTTGACGATCCACATCTACTATATGAAGGATTTGTTCAACATTATTAAGTACCCTTATTTGAAAAATGTTCTTCAATCACTGAAAATGATCATTCTTGATGACAAAAAGAGGTATAGTCCAAAGAGTAACATCTGAGACATGTGCATTGAGTTATTCAGTTCATTGGATACAGGGGTAAAAACTAAAACCAGGAAGCATAAAACCATGCATAAATATACGATCTTTGTAAACGCTTGTGTAAATATCAAGAAATTAGTTAATGAAAAAATGAATAGATAAGGATTGAGTTATTCTATTGATTGGATATAGGGGTTGAATCTATTATTAAACATTTGTTACAATTTTATAACATTTAGTTTAGGAGTTTGTTGTGATGAGTTGAAAGTTTATCTAAGTTATATGTAGGCCTATGGGTGTAGAGTAAGGAGAGTCGAGTGGCCAAGAAAATGAATAATCGGGGAAATCTAGAGTGGAGAAGTGACCTAGAAGTTGTGTGATAAGGTCAGTGTAGTGATAGAAACTCTCATAATGTGAACTCATGTATAGAGGTTGGAGAAGTAATACATTTTGTCGAATATCTGACATATATGCTATACTACTGACATATTCAACTTGTTTGTTATATGACTTTATCCATGTCTACAAGGAGCACAATATGAGTGCATACTGTTTATCCAAGGAAGAATTGAATATTAAGGCTGGAGTCCTTCTTGTAACTTTTAGAACGAGAAATAATTGAGGAAGGAATGATACAGTAAATTAGGAGTTCTTTTTAAATTTCTGTGGCATACTCTTTTTTTGTTCTATCTACTATGAGATACATCAACATCTTTCTTCTTTTAGCTAGGGATATCGAGTTTGTTTTCATCCCATTAGGGGTGTTTTTTCTCCACCCTCTATGCATCCTTGGATAAGTTGTTTGAGATCCTTATGTTCTCTGTGTGGCATTTCTACTTTAGTCATCTTGGAATTGTGGGTTCTGTCCCTCTCCTTGGGAAATTTTTTGATACTTATGATTTCCACTCATTAATGGACTACGTTATTGTCATGACTATGTAAAAGTTACCTTTTATTCACTATTGCATATCATGGAAAACCTCTTTTTCTTCTAAAAAAAAGTTACAGAATATTTGCAAATGATTTTATCACATATATTGAGATCCATAAATTGGGTCTTTAACATTTTTGGGTGAGGAAACAAACTAAATTAAAATAGGTACACCTAAGAATATTGTAAAAAACATAGTTTGTATTTTGGTATAAATTGGTTGAAACATTTGCTATGGAACACCTTGTTATGTATATCATGTTAAAGGACTATGTGATGAAAGTTTATACTTGGGAATTATTGATATTATTCAGGATAATGATATCACCATTATGTCACACTTATAATTCTTTCCAAGTTTTTTGCTGGGTTTTTGCTATTATTTTCCAATTTTGTTTTTCGACTATGGTGCATGTAGCACCAAACAGGTATTTTCCATACATGTCTTCCTCCAGCGAAAGGAGTTTGGGAAGGCTAGAGGAAAGTGAGACATCCAGTAGGTATACAAGGGCTAGATTAACTAGATTTCATAAGATTAGAAGAAAATTCAATAACCACATGGAAGTTATTCTAAAAGTAGGGGGGGTCATGTTCCTATGATGATGAGACAATAGGAGACATCGAGGTGCCCTTAAGGTACAAACACCGAGTGAAACAATGGGTACCTAGGGATATTCCTCAAGTAAACACTAATTTTTGTGTGAATGACATGATATATAGAATTGCACCGTCGTAATTACATGGATTGGGGTTGTTTTGCATGGCATGAAGGTTGGATACAGCAGATGTACAAAATTAATGGAGTATGTTGGACCCTTTTACAACTAAAATGATTGAATGCACCTGGTGTAATATACATGAAGTATGCATGGATATGGGTTGTCAGCAAATTATATACAACTGAAAGACAAAGATCAAAATAAAGGATCAACGTTGTACATTGACGAAAGGCCAAAAATAACTCAGAATATTGCAGGGTTTATTAATAGTACACAACCAAGATCTAAACTTAAGCAACCCAACTGCATATTTGGGGCGTGCAAAGGAAACCGTTTCTTTGTATGTGCCATTAAATCAATATCTCTTGGGGAATAAATGATTACTAATTACAATTTGAATTAAGTATATACAAACACGGTTATTATGGATGTGGTACATCCAACAATTTACCCAACCTTTTATTGATTATTTTAACATCTTCAGGATTTTTTGTTAGCATATAATTATATTTTTTTTATTAAATTTCCTATGTTGAATTCACAGAGAGTTGATGGGGGGTGCATCACCCCAATAGAAGGTGAGAGGAGTACACGATCCACGAGGAAAAAAGTATACATAAAAATGTTATGTTTTAAAATTGTTTTAATGAGTTTTTTGGTTTCGTTTGGTAATGTAAAGTATGTTTTTGATGCAGGGTTCTTTTAGCTGGGCACATCCCTCATAGTTGATGTTATTAGACCTTCCTCAAGGCGGTAGGTATACATCGAAATTTCCATTGTAAAAATTTAGGAAAGAAAAACAGATCTATCGTTATGTATTTTCAATAGTATATTCGGTTCGTTTATATAATCTTATCTATTTTCCATGTAGAGTGTTGATCATTGAAGCCAATCAACAATTGATCAAACGATTGCAGCATTGGGGCAATGGGTAAACATGAATGTAATTCGACATTTTAAATACTGTACACTTGTAAAATTGTACACATGTATAACATGTAGCGTAATGTTTATTTTGTTATGTATTTTTTCATTTTTATGTCTGCGTTCATTATGATAATGTTGTTTACTTTTTTTGTAGGTTGATGATCGAGGAAAGTCCCCATCTCTTGATCGGATGAATGGAGCCTTGAGGAAACACGTAAACCTAAATGTAATTCTACATCCTTAATACTTCAAAATTGTACACATATAAAACATGTAACACAATGTTTATTATGTTATGTATTTTGGAGTTTTTACATATTGCGTTCACTATGATAATGTTCTATACTTTTTCTTCAGGTGGATGATTGGGGAAAGTCCCCAGCTCTTGATCAGACCACACCCTCATTTAGGAATCAGGTAAACCTAGATGTAATTCTATGAATCTATCATGATAGACAATTTTTGTTAATACAATTTTTTGTGCAAACTATTGCTTCAAAAACTAAGCAATGTTTTATATATTTATGTTGTTGACAGGGGATTAGGTTTATGAAACACCAACTCAGTAGTATTTACAGTTTGATGTCTACCAGTTGATGAAAGATAATGAAATTAGTACGTCTGTAGACCAGTTGAAGGCGCTACAGAAGACCATGGAAAAAAATGAGGAACTGGTTCTTCTATCATTGACAGTTCAACAAACATAAGAGATCAAATCAAAGATTCATTTTTTTTATCCAGAGATGTCGAAAATTGAAAGTAAGTTCCAGAATAATAATGTAAATTCATTGATAACTTTATAATTTTTAATTTTATATGATATTAAAGTTATAATATAATGGTTTGTATTCATAGGAAATTATGCAGTTTAACACTGGTGGTGAAGGCGTTGTTGGTCCCCGTAACCAAACCACTCCATGTTCACCACATACTGCTCCCGTTTTTGTCCACTGAATAGTCAGAAACACGCTTTGTGATAGCCCCGAGGCTAGTGGATGGTGCAGGAGATGTTGACCGACCTGCAACTGATGCTGTCGAAGAAGGGGTGGATGCAGGGTTTGAAACTAATGCTGTTGTTGACACAACATTTCCTGGATCTTCTCATGTCACTAGAATTGGTTCAATACTGACAACATTTTTGGTTAATGATGAACTCATTCAAATAAAGATAGAGAAGATTCCAAGTAATTATAAATTGTTCAATTTAGATTTTAGACTTTGTTTATAATATACCGATAATTTTTTTAATGTTGACTAATGATGGCATGATTGTTTTGTAGGAAATGATGTATTTTATAAAAATCTAAATTATTTGGCCTTGGATATCTTCGGTCCCACCATTTGCACAAGGTGGGATATAAATCCAAAAGCTTTAAAGGATGAGCTGACTAATCAGCTGGTCGGCCTGTTTGCAAAAGATACCTTCGAAACATCAAAGGTCCTACAGAAGGGTGGACAACATCTAAATATTGTCTAATACCAATATATGGTTCACCTAGAAAAGAACCCTAGGTATGAGCACCCTCTGATGATTCCATCAAGGGAGTGGAAAGCCTTAGTGGAAGATGGAAAATAGAAGGGCCTGAGAAAAGAAGGACTAATACCACCAGGAACAGGGAGGTATGCAATACATTCCACAATGTAATGGTAAGCCTCATTATTTTTAATTTTTATATAGAATTTCGAGCATTTCCTAACATAATTCAACACTTGATTAGGTTGTTAGACATATCAAAATCCACTAAGGAAAGACTAGAAAAAATGGTCAAGGAAATCTTGGGCCTGATGGTTATTCTAATTTTGTGGCCCAAGTTGTCACAGTATCAAAAACCCGATACTGCATCCAAATAATATATAGAAAATTATTTTCATTTTATTCTAGAAAAAAATGTAAAATTAATGACATCATGCATATATGCAGGCCATCCGATTCAAAGAATTTCCCATTGAGGAAGACATGAAGCTTCGATTCAAACACGGCTTTTAAGCCTTTGTTGAAAGCTGAAGAATATTGTCTAGGCATATTGCACGATCTTCTGTTGCTCCATCTGATACACAGGTATATAAAAACTATATAGTTTAATGAAAATTTATTAAATCTCATGCAATTTTTTAATTATAAAAAATGAACATAAAATATTTATTCTGTTTTGGTGAGGAAAGTAATGATCTCGTTAATGTCGAGGATGTACCCCATCCATTCGAAGATCATGCTTCAACTACTGTTAATGAATTTATTAATATGTTACTATTCTGTATAGATAATTGTAGATGATGAACAATAATTCCAATTCTTCACAATTCAGCTACAGAGCATCTAGATGCAGATAACATTGAATAGGTTGATCCTGTACAAGATAATGATGAACATGTTGATGTGCCCATGCCATGTATGAAAAAACTTTGTAATGTTTTTTTAAAGGAATTACTTGTATTTTTAAAAACACAAAAAAAATTAATGAAACAATTTGACAATATTGCAGCAATTATGAGCGCCTCGCCACAAGTTCAACCTTGCGAGCAGTGTACTAGGGAGATTGATGAGCAGATTCTGGCAGATGGGCTTCTTGCTAAATATGTGAATATAATAAAAGTAAAAAGGAAGTGATTGAAATTTTTTTGAGTAATTAGTATTTATAACAAAAGAAAATTACATGTTTTTTCCTCTATTTCATGAATGAATAGTTAAATGAATGGTTTACTGAATGTTTTTACAGGCTATTGACTAAATGAATGGTTTAATGAATTATTTACTGAATGGTTTAATGAATGTTTTTTTCAGCTATTGAATGATTTGATGATTGGTTTAATGAAAGTTTTATTTCAGCTATTCAGTGAATTAATTTACAGTAAATTGTTATTTGCAAGTAGATGCATTGGGTTTGGGGAATTGAGAGTGATGTGAGGGGGGGAGGGGCCATAAGAGATTCCACCTTTACGTGGTTGGTATTGTTTAGTATTGAATATTAAATTATTCTTGAAATAGAGAGGAGCTCAATGAATGGTAAGGAAGTATACATTAAAAATAGTTATTTGTATAATTGTAGAGTTTAAATTTTAATGTTGTTATTTGACTCATCCATTGGAACTTGTTACATATAGCGTTGGGAGACATTTTCATAGTTTAGGGACAAAAAATGGCATTTTTGATGTGATCGATGGCCTTATATATATAGTGTTTTGGTTCTCGATGTTTCCTTAGGTGATATCTTATTACCAATTACTTTACTTGAATAGTATTCTAATTTACATTGTAATAGTATTATATTTATTTATATTGGTTTTATTATTTTCATAAAAGGAAAATTTTTATTTGATGGGCCATAACATGAAATTATTTCAACAGGAAAAAAATTGAAGTATGTTGAATGATGTTTTGAAAGGTAAAGAAGAAAAAGACAGTCCGAAGCTCCACAAATCAAGGTATACTTATGTTTTCATTTATTTGATTGAACTATGTATTGGGTATTTATGCATGTGCACACATGCACATTTAGTTGATGATGATGATTACCATACATTTAGGCTAACTTTGTTCTATCTGATCTATAACATTAACTTAATCAGTTTGATTTATCAAGTTGTTTCTATGATTGAATCACTTGGAAAATAAGCTTCAGATTTTTATGAGTTACTAAGTTGTAGAGTCCAGTCTTTTCACAAATATTTTTAAAAATAGATCTAATGTATTTGTAGGCCAAGATTTCAAAGAGAGTACTTTTATAATGTAAATAAATAGCCTTTCCTTTATGTCATTCAAGTAGTATCATTAGAGTTAATTTGTGTATTTTCATTAATTCTAGAATATTAAAAGAGGAAATGTGGGTCTTATTCCATAAATGAATTTTAGGTATCAAAGGCTAAGAAAAAATTAATCCTTTGTGTTGTGTCATAAGCCTTTTGTATAGCATCATGTAGAAGCCTGAAAGTATACTACAATCAGTTATATTGATTAATGGAACAAAATAAAATTTATTAGGATGGGACTGTAGTGTCATAGAAATGTGTCTTTACTATTTAAAATATATTTTCTTATTGTATTTGGTTAGTTGACGTATTTTTTAATATTTTATCCAAAGTGCACCCTATAAGTCCCAAATTCCATATTCGTCATTCTAGAGCATCCATAAATCAATATGGTAACTAAGTAGATCCATTTTGGATACAGTGAAAAACTAATTTAACATGGTGTAAGAGACTTGAACCCTACAAATTTCCTAAATAACATTTCCTTTACCAATTTACAGTGGGAAATCCCCATCCCATGCAAATGAGAGAGAATGTTTCCTGTGAATATTCCTTTCTTTGTTCTTGTATTCACTTTTAACCACTCAGTCCCATTGACCTACTTTTGTGTTCATTTGTTAGAAATTAATATTATTATCTTATCTTATCTTTCTCTATAGGTTTCCACGAAAGAACTCAAAATTCAAGATTCCAATACTAATAAATCATTGCAATTTTAATCTTCTAGATCATACATAAAATAATATACGAAAAGTTCCATCAAACTTTGTCTTTAATTTTTAATACATTGCTACAATATTGTTTTAAGGATGCTAAATTTCTAAGTTTCCACAATTTTTATATTACCATGAAATTCAAAACTACCCATATTTCTTAACAAGTTTTATTTTTCAGAGCTAGCGTACCTAAACCTCCAACAAGAGATGATTTGATGCTGCTATGACATCAAAATTGTTCATAATTGTTGTTTGGAAACTCCAGAGGCTATTTTTGAAGTTTCAAGACATGGTCTATACACAAATACAACTAAACCTGCCTAAAAACCCTCATTTTCATCTAAATAATGGACGATCTTTGAACCTTTGAAGTGTAATAAGTATTTGAGTAATCTATAGGAGGTGAGCTCATCATGTGTAATGTGGTTAGTTTGTTCCTCCTCCAAAATATTGACATAATATCACTCATGCCAAGAGATCGGCATTACTATCCTACAAATAGGCTTGCCACACAAACAAAAGTACTAAAAAAAGAAGTGGGGTGTGTTAACATAAAGAAAATTATCATGTAGGTTCTGCATTATCTCAAAAAATAATCATGTAAGTTACTTACATGTTGTATGAACTACCATATTTATATGGCTAAAATGAATTCAATCCATGCACTAAATAGTTTCCCATCACATAAGCACACAATAAAGTTTCATGACCAAAACATAAGCAAGCCATGCATTACACAACTACCCACCAAACAGTCATGCTACATAATTGCACAACCAATTGATAAGAAATATTTCACACTTTGTGGATGCTATCTCAGTAGATATATTTTCAATAATTTTACATGATCATACTCTTTCAATTCCTATGAGTTGTGAAAATGTGGGTTGAATAGCCACAAATAATTGTGCAACTATTTAGTTGACAGTATTGCAATTCAATGGAAAAAATAATGGGTATCATAAGGGTTGTATAGCCCCCTAAGATAAAAATGAAAATAAATTCAATACCTCTTCCCTCATGATCTTGGAATCTAATTTGAGTCGTCAATTTGGCTACAATAAGTTCCAAAATAGTTAGTTAAAAAAGGATGGTCAGAAAAATAGAATGTGAATATGAATTTCGAAATGTTGGCTCACCTCATTTATAAAGTACCATGTTAATATTCCAATGGAATATTATGGATATCATCTAATTCCTTATTTTTCATCATTAACACAAAAATCCTACTCTCATATGCTTCCATTTGACTCACTCCATTTATCACCATCCTCAACTTATTATGGATCTATGCATTGGTTTTATGTTGTAATACGTTGGTTCTCACAAAATGGGTATGAGATCCTTCTCCAAGTCTTCCCACATCTATTACAACTAGACAAGAGGGTCATTCCAGGACACCCGCAATATACTTTATCTCTAGAACCTTCAAATGACGCCAAATTGTTGCTACAAAAGGTTTTCTGTTGGGGAATATATTGTTGTTATGAAGATTCAATCAAGACTGTTGATGTATCCAGTCACTTCTTATATTTTGATTCTCAAGAAATCATGGAAATTTCAAAATCTAACAATCCTTGAAAGGAGACCAATACTCAATCTAGCAAGTATTACATATGTTTTGCAAAATATTTCTAATATTAGGAATATTTTATCAAATATTGGACAATAAAATTCTCTGTTACAGTAAGACAATAAAGGACTCTAATTTCCTTCTAGATTCTCTCAAATCTTTTTGTATAAATTAGCAGATGATTTTGTTAATTCAATCTTACCGTTTTTGGGAGAAAAAAAATCTTTCATCCTTCCATTATTAACTATGATCTAGTTTTTATTCAAATTGTAGTCCACTTAATATGTCGATTGGGCCATGTTGGATTTGTCATAAAACTAATTACAATGTATTTTCTAGTTTAATGAAAGATATTGATCCCCTTTATTAATTAGAATCATCCAATTATAACTCCCCTTTGTCCTTGTTGTTAATAAGTCAACATGGAAACTCATAGTAGCATATTGGAATCTTTAGGCATCTATATCATTATCCACAATTCCCACCTGAAGGGTTGGGGTGGAGTCATTTACTAAATCTCCAAGGACATACTCCTTCTACCATGTGGGTTACTATTTGACCACTTTTTGACTTAAGATACTTTTGTGTTTGAACATGGAATCTCCATGAGCTCACACTCAAAACAAATTTTGCAAAAAAACACTATGGTTTTATAGTCCAAAAGTTATGTCAAACTATGATTTTGGCACTCCAACACAATTGTTCCAAGGATACCTTCACTTAAATCTACGTAAATGCAAATTTAATCCACAGATGTGGTATACTTCCTTATTGTTTCTAGGTCCATAATAATAAACTTTCCTAGATTGTTACCAATTGTGATAAGTGTATCCCATTCCAAAATTCCAACAAAATATTGGAATTCCTACCCAAATCAAATCTTTGTTAATGAATCTATAGTTTGACTAAATCCAAGTTGCTATGGCTTCATAAAGAGGCAAGCTTCCTCCATAAACTAGGGAACTTACCAACGATGTGCACTATGTCATACTCAGACAAAAATTAGAATAAAAACCACTTTGCATTAGGTTAGATGAACACCATATTCTCCAAGAAAGAGACCCATAAGTATTATAGAGTTTTTTAGTGATGAACATAAGCTATGAAACCCTCGTATCATGATATGTATTAGTCCTTGTTCTCCTCCTTTAAGGGTTGTAACTTCTGAACATTACCACTGTGTAGGGTTGAGATTATGCCCATATCTTCCTTTTCTAGGGTTGTTTATGCCCAAAGGATTTCCCATAACTTACGATTCAATTCCCAAATGGATTCAAAATTGTCCACACATGAATTTTGACTGACCATAATTCATGTTTAGGGTCGTTATTATGACGAGAATTGTTTTTGATACATGAATTTCAAGAATCCACCTAATGATGGATAATATAAATCTGAGAATGACCCTTAGTAAATGCCAAAAATTTTCCCAATGTTTGTGATAACAAAGATTCCATATATCCAAGTTATTATTGTGATGAAATAGAGATTACTAGGCTTCCATATATCCTAGTTATTGTTGTGATGCATGCACAAGTTAGTCACCATTCTCCTACATGTTAATTTCAAAAATTAACACACCTATGCAAGTCCACTTCTACTTCATTTTCCCAATAGCAAGCATAGAACTCTGTCAAAACTTATACAAGAATTTCCAACTACAACTGATTTTATAAGAGGAGTAAACTCGGTGAAGGAAATACTTTCTTCTTACCATTATTTAACAATGGAATTCCTTTGATATGGAGTTTGTACATGTAAATATGACATGACAGGAAGTGGATATCCATTTTCAAATAGACCAGTGCAAGGCTTAAGAAATGTGGTTACACCATCTCTTCATCATGGTGGTATTGAATTCTGTGGAATTAAAGAATATGTGATCCTAATTTAAACCAAATTCAAAAAAAAAAAGAACTAATCTTTAGCCATTATTGTGTTTACTTCAATGCCTAATTTCAACTTTTGAGGTACCTTTCTTCATGATGAACTTTGCCTAAGTATTAAAAGGATGAAATTTTACGATGCACTTTATTACTTTGACATAGTATATAATGGTAATGTTGATTGATATATATTATGCATGTTGCATTTTACCTTTTAGTGTTTGTGACCATTGGACTAAATACCGTATGAATTGTTTCTAAGGAAGCTGATGATTATGAGAATGATGGGTGTGGTCACAAACATCCTTAACAATCATGACTATATAATATACTTCTTGCAGACAAAAGAATAGATGATATTTAATAATCCCAAACTACACCCCCATCTCGAATTCATAGATAACAAATGAGTTGACGCTTGCAAGGTATGCACATTACTTCTCTTCTTTCACTTCATGGGAATTGGTATGTTTTTTTTTAATGAATGATAGGATTTTTTCCCTTGGCTTAGTCCTCAAATAGATAAAGTTCTTTTAAGTTCTTTCCCATTGTTTTCTGATTTTTTTGTAATGTTTATTTCTTATTTCTTCCACTGTCCATGATACCATGTTCTAGGCTGGCATACTTTTTGGTTTGTCTGTGGACTTCTAAGTGGATTTTACTGTGTTGGGACCTTTTTCAAATAGGACAGTTAGGTTCATATGTTTTCCTTTATAACGACTATTATTGGTAATCTACCGAGTGTTATAGATAGGATATTGTTCCCGAGTTGTGAATATTGGACAAGGAAGCAGTCAAAAGGAGGGTTAAGGATGATTATAATGATTTTCACAATTCTTAATGTGTCATCTTAAATTCCCCAGAGACCTTAATGTTCTTGAGAACACTAGATGAGGAATTTTACTTTTATTGGATCTTAAAGTCCAGGATTAAAAATTAATATTTTAAACCAATACTTGTATCTCGTCTTTGAGTTCGTGGAAAATGGGTAACTCTGAAACTGGATCCATGGCACAAGGTCATGTGTTTGGGATTTGAGTTCTAATTTGGAACTAGAGGATACAAATTTTCATGGACATGGCAGAAGGGTTGGCGTATCTTCAAAATTTTGTGTAATATTTTCATTGTAATTTTTTTGTTTTTTTTGTTTGACCTACATGGATATATGTCTCTTATGAAGATAAAGTCATTGTTAATGGAAATCCTAATATTGTGTCATTGTAGGAAACACAGAATTTGTTTTCTACATATTTTAAGCATTTCAAGGATGATTGAATAGTTGCAATGTTTTCGGAGCATTAATTCCAACTAAAAACACCCCTCGTTTGTTCAAAACGACTTATACTTCCCCAAGTGTAGTAATTTATCTCTATGAACCAGCACAATGATAAAATTATTTGTTTTATAATGTTTTTATTTAAATATTATTTCGCTTGGTTTCAGGTATTTTAGCGTTTTTCATGCTTCAAGTGAACTCAGTGAATCAAATACAAATCTAGTCAAGAACATGCTTTGGATACTAGCATAATTAGGACCCATAAATACAATAACAGTTTGAGCTAAAGGAATCTATCCTATTTAATCCCACCAAGCATGGATGATCATCGTATCATCAATAGGAATTATAAGACTCAAGAAATTGAAAAACATAAAGAGAATTTGAATGGTACATACATATTTGCTCAATATTGCAACTAACAAAAGGAGACAACATCAAATTTCAACTACCTGGAATGGAAGTGTACCCTTCCATCATCACTAGAAAATATCAAAACAAATTTGAATAGAGGGTCATAATAAAACCACAATCTCAAAAGCATGCATAAGTAACCAACATAATAATCCAAAATAACAAATTACAACATTATACCCACAATTTCTACCCAAAAGATATTTTATTGAACTAGATGCAAATTTAAAATATATGAATGAAACCTTTAAACTAAACTATAATAATTACAATTATATGGCAATATTTGAATTAAAACAGAAAAATCAAAGGTTGCACCATCCCTTAAGATAGTAAATCTAGGTCACATTAGACCAAGGGTATAATATTTATCTTTGAAGAACATCATCAATGCTTGATGTAACTATCATGATGCTGCCAAAGCTTCATGTAGGTATTTGACAACTATCATAAATCAAATACTTTAATCCTCAGAGATCTACAAAAATAACCATATTTAGAAAATGGATACCAACAACAAACCTTTGTGCAAATTACTTGGTTGTCATTACTAGGCCATGAATTGTATTATGGACTCATTCATACGTCAGTTTTAAAGGGAAAGAGATAGGATACCATAGGATACCAATCATGTATTCCAAACCATGATATCCCATTCCTTCAACAGTGAATTTCACAATGAATTCCTCACACAAAACCTTACTGTTGGCAATCTATTAAAATATACATATTCATTGCCTCATATAAAGCAACATTCATACTGTCGTTTTTTATTTGGGATCAAACTAACTCCTTCAATTAGGGTAAGAAAAAAATATTTCCAATGGATAAGAACTTACTGTCATAATCAATGTTTTCCCCTTCCAAATTTGTTTCAATACCTAAACAAAATGAATGTCTAAAGGATTTTACCTACACTCCCTATTAGTTTTGTAAAAATCATGTGTTTGGGCATGAAAACTCATAGTCCTATTAATATTCCTTATGGATATATCCATATAAAAAGGTATACCTTATTCTAAAGCTACCTTTGAAAGCTTGATCAACTCTTAGTCTCATGCCTTGTCCATCCCATGACCTCATGCCTCAGCACACTACTAAGTAGCTTCTAGGAAAATATTTGTTGTAGGTGAAAGTATTAAATAACAAGTAATATTTGTATAGGTATTTATAAGGATATGGAGTGGGAGTAGTTGGATATTGACAAAAAGGCCATGAGAGGAAGAAGACAATGGCTAAGCATGTGTTGTAGAATCATATGGAATCCTATTGGCATTGAAGTTTTGTACAGGAGAAACCAAAGGAAGAGGAGAGGTTGTAGCCTAACGAGTTCTACAAGTTTGGAGTTGTGTGAGGAACTAATTTCCATAAGGAAATAAATTCATGGTTGAAGGGAGCATAGTGCATGGCTAGATATGTTTTTTTTCAATTTGTTTTTTGTTGGTGGCTTCTACAATGTTTATTAGGGACAACTAGAAGATGGTACTAAAGTGGTTGTGAAGCATGGTGATCCCATATCTGAACAAGGTATTATGTTGTTTAGAGAAAGATTGGATGGGGCCACTTCTCTACAGTAATACTCTAAAATTTATTATATCGTATAGATTTTAAAGGATATACATATTTTATTAATCTCATCACAAGTTTTTTCTATCTTAACGATATATACATGCAATGATGGTGTATCAAAGATGCATTCAATGCAAGTGTTCTACAATGACTGAACATGATCCAGTTTTATTGATATTATATTACATTCCTTGGTTATTCTAGATAATAACCAACATTAATGGGCATTGATTATATTCTGCTCTGAATTTCGCTTCTTTCTCCTTGGTTGATTCACTTTTAAATTGATAGAGTTAGGGATCAATAGAGCCATCGTACATTTTATATGCCCATGTTATACTCTAGCTTGAGTGATATGCATAAGAATCAAGGATGACAAGTAACATCCCACTCTTCCAATGATGTCGAGCTTTCTGGAAACTAGTCACATGGTGCTAATAGGAAAGTATATGAATACAATCTCTTGCAAAAAGATGTGACTCTGTTGGTCAAATTATAGAAATAAGGCACACCTTAGTTAATAAGGCTTCAACTCAATGGAACCCAAGATAATCACCTTCTGCAATGTGTAGAGTTCATGACTAAACAAACATTTACTATAACATCTGAGAAGAAAGAAAAACTGATAAATACCCAATTCGAAGGGTTAGACCTTCTTATATAAGGTATAGATTATTGTTGCTTGTTACAATACAAAAAAACATTTACAACCCACCCTTGCTGAATTTTTATTTTTTAAATATACAAAATCCCGTCAGTTATCCAACACCATGTGTCCTCATCCAACGAAGTCTCCATAACTCTGAGAAGAGTGATTCGATGAGAGTGTCGTCGCAACTCCAATAAGTCTCTATCGGAAAGACGAATCAAATAGTTGAGAACACCGTTGGTTATCCCCCATCATGTGGCCATCATCCAATGAAGTCGTCATAACTCTCACAAGATGGTCATTGTAACACCCAGGTTTTGACCCCGTTGCATTTAAATAAAATGATGTAAATAATCATGGCGTTGAGCGAGGAAAAATACCAACCATTGATTTAGTGTTATGATTCGACAATTAAAGTTGGGCCGATTGTATTTTTTTATGCTAGCTAAAAATTAAAAAGATGGACATCATGTTAAATTGGAATTTTTAACCCGCAACCGGCTATGTCAACGCAACTAAATGAGAAGGGGGCATGATTTTTTCGAAGGATAAGGGGGGGGGGAATTGGAAGAGTGGGAAGAAAATTCGAAATGGGCAAAGCACCATTTCTATAAAAACGTTTTTTAAATTTTCTTGAAGAAAATGTACTTTTTCCCTCATGCGGAAGCGTTTCACCTTCCCTCATGATTTGGAAGGGAAAAACATTTTTTGGAAACCCAATTGGGAATTCAAGCAGTAGCAAGCAAGCAAAAATGATTCTAAGTCTGAACCTTTCTTGAATTTTCTCTTGTCCGACGATCTCAATCCTTCATGTTTTTGGTTTTCCTCTGTGGATTGTCCTCTCTCATGTTATTTCCCCTGTCTATTAGTTGTTTTCATGAACATGATTGCCATGAATCCAATTTTGTGTATGTGTTGAAAGACCAGCAATGTTTTTTGTTTTTGTATTTCTGCAGCAGTCGGTCTAGCATCGACAGTGTTTGGAAATTCATAAATTTCTTTGTGTGTATGTAATCGCTGGCATCGCCTACATTTTGATAAATCCCAGGACTGAGATCCCTGTGTGTGCATCCACATTTTGCATTTTGAATTGATTGAAGGAATGGAAATAGAGTCTAGACTTGCTTGATAAACCTAGTGCATGAAAGAACCTCACAGACCAATCTAGAAGGATGGTTTTCTTCTTTGCATGCCCTGAATAGCATTTGAAGGGAAGGCATGGCCCGAGTGACTATGTAGCAGAGAAGGGAATGCTTCCTTGTGTTGGGTGTGTAATTGTTTACAATTAGGCTAGATCTGATGTGGGTGTTCATAGCTCTGGGGTTGAGCACACTAGCTTAGTAGTCAGTCTTTCCACCTTTTTGACCGCCTAATAAACCCAACTAGAAGGATGGCTTGGTTGGTAGCCTAATAAACCCATTTGTTGGATTGTTTGTGTCTCATGTGAATTTGGATAAGTGTAATCCACTACCTGTGTAAGTTTGATAAACCCAATTGTGTTGGGTTGAATGAATTTTAATTCTATCCTTGGCTATGGGTGAAGTTTGCTAGTGTTCCTTATTCCTTAGGGAAGATCATGCCCAGCTCAGGGGTGGCAGTGTTGCTTATATTTTAAAGAGCACACTAGCCTATGGTTGCGTGGAACATTGCAAAAAAATAGCTGGTTGCGGGATGATATTATTTCAAAGATAATTATTATTGTGCATTTAAGTTCTGCAATAGTATTTGCTTGTGAATTATTATGAAATTATCATGAACATTTTGAATGCATGAATGTGTCGAATGAATGACTTGCTTCCATTGTATATTTCATGTATATTGCATTATGCATCTCTTTATACTTATGAATGTTTTATTTCCAATCAATTTTTATATATTATGTTCATGGGGCTTAGATTGTTGGGTTGTTAGTCGATTGTCACGTCCTCTTCACCGAGTAAGGGTTGGAGATGTGCTGGCCGGATTTTCTGACCTGGCCAACTAAGGAGAAATAGTCCACACAAAGCGCTTAAAACAGCCCTCGGTGTGTTTGGAATGACTAAATCTCACGGGAATAATGGCCCCGTTGCCTTTATTTATTTTCTCTCAAGAAGAGAGACTTACTACTTGAACTGAACAAAATTTCCTAAACTAATTAATAGATTCAAATGGTAAACTAGAACTAATTTATGTTTTGCTCTCTTAAGGAGAGTCTCATTGTTATTGATATGAGTTCTTGATAACTGAAATTAAAACCTTGATGATAACTAATATAAAATCTATAACTAATCTAAAATGCAAATTTTAAGCGCTAGAAACACACACAGATTATAGCAGCTACTAAATCACATGGGATTAATGGCTACCGAACTATAGCTTTCAAAATAAAACTAAAATCTAATTAACTCTACCTAATCTATCCCGCGTACAAGAGAATGATTTATAGTTTTGACGTATAAAAAAACAAATGATTTTAATTAATTGATTTATTTAAAAAAAAGTTTAAATAAATAATTAATATTCAAAAGTCCATTAATATCATATGATTAACTAACAGCCTTACACATATGATTTATACGTCAAGCATGCAGTCATTCTGGGTAATCAATTGAATAGAAAATGAGAATCTATGAAAGAGTATAAAATCTCTTAAATGATTTCTATTCAACTTCAAGAAAAATATTACAAGTCCCAATCGAATACAAAGATGATTGCAGCTGCGGTGATATCTGGTCTCAATTACACCTGAATAAAAATAATACAAGACTTCCATCGATATCCAAAAACACCAAAAGAGAGATTCTTTGGTTCTTTCTCTGAAATATAAAAATTACAAAAGAATGAATATTCTACATCTCTTTGGCAACAGCCCTTCGAAAGTGTAGATCTCCCCCTTCTAGCAGCTATGTTTACAAAACAGAAAAGAAAACTTCCCAGTTCTGTCCAGCGCAACCCCCTGGCAGTGTCTTTTATTCCTTTTGCAAACATGAAATTTACAAAAAAAAGGAAACATAATTGAAAATAATAAAATACTCTCTCTTCTGCTGAGACCCCCTTTTAAACAGATTGCTACTACTTTTATAGACAATAAGGATCTCAATAGTCTCCTAAACATCAGCTACATTAAACAATTTCTCGCATGATCTAGGCTGTCTAATAGTGAATTTCTGTCTATCTGTCCCTTTCTGTTGGAGAATTAAAATATGCTCTCATTCTGGTAGAACTTTCTCCCTAAATCTTCTTGAACTTCATGAACTCGCTGCCATCTTACTTGTCCTGTCCTAATGAGAACGGTTACCATATGGTGATTTCTTCTTCCATGATACCTTGGTTGGAAGTTCATTCAACTCTTTGTTATCATCTCGTCATCAATCCTTCACATTAAAATTAATATTACAAAAATGGAAAAGAAGAATATTATTATAAAAAACACAGTGAAACGAAATTTCCTTTTGCGTTTCAATCGATTAATCAATGATGAAATATTGCAATTTGATGAGATAATGATGTGGTGGAGAGTCAATTCCTTCATTGACGTGTTAATCATCAAGTGAATTGCTAAACTTTTAACCACGATGATATTTTTGTATGTAGACTCATAGCATCAAAATATTATGATAAAGTAAATTGATTCTCGGCAATAATTTGAAAGCATAAATTCCCCATCGAGAATTACCAAACCACAACATTAAATTGTAAACTCTCCATGATTTCATGGTGAAGATGATGATGCTATGAAGTATGATATGATTGCATACTGCTTTTCTAGTAAACATTCTATTGAACAATCCTTTATTCTTGGGGTCTTTATTAATTTATGTTTCATCTACGATATTCCCTGCAACAAATGCTTCATATCGGATCACTCCTTATTTGCTGGTGATTTTTTACCATCCTTCTGCGTAGTAATTAATTACAAGAATCAATGATTAACAACAATGCATTTGGAATTTCTACCTTCCCTTTCCAATCCCATTAGACTAAGATTCAATAGAATTGTATTTTGTAATGGCTGAGTATCTTTTCCAATCAAGGTACATTGTTCTTCAAATCTGCAATCTCCTCGAGCGATCTAGCAGTAATCATGGCATTTTAGCGATCTTAGTGAAGATTCTATATAATTATTTTAGCAACTATCGCATGAAAACAAACAAAATAAATTCGTTTTTGTTCAATTCGTTGAGTTTATCCTTCCCTCTATAGAGTAAGTATGGCCTATCTCTCTTAAATCATTAACCGTAGTGATTCCTTCAGGAGTTAGCCTACTCGATGCAACCATCTGCAATAATATTTTCACATTATCGGAATTTTAAATGCCTACAATCTCATTTCGTCCTCGTTTCATTAATGGACTATCTTTAATGAAAACTAACAAGGATGGCGTGGAGAAGAAATCATGTAATCCCTTAATGTGTTGGAAAAATATCCCTTATCATGTGAAATAGATCCTTTTTAACATGCTTATATTTCGGATTCTCTCTTCCTCGAAATCTAAGCAACATAGCATGGATGTTTTAAAATAATTTGGCATTAATTCTCATTATAATCTTCATTCACCAAAATTATTCACGTGGCAAAGATTATAGAATGGCTCTGCGTAAATGCAGTCTCATTTTCTAGATATAAGGACCGACGTTTATGGAATGGAACCATCATTTTGACATTCATTTAGAAAAGCATAACTATACAAACACTTTTTTTAGTTCATGAAACTAACGTTATTCAATGGCATTTTGTTGTTTATGGAAATATCACTCTTTTATAATTGTGTATAATTGTGAACTACATTAGCTTCGATCCTGCATCAAAATAAAATATATCATATTAATATATATTTAAAGGAACGAATACCAAAATTGATTTAATGTAATATGCATCTCACATTTTAATATTTGAGGAATGTGTAAAAGAGTTTAAAGGATGACGGTGTAAAACAACATATTGTTTATAAAACGATTTATGAAGACTCCCTTTAAAGGTAAAGAATAATATTACTTTATATTATGTCAAGTTTTTTTATTATCTAATATCCAATATGACGATACTTTCATGGGAAGGTGACACAGTTTGAAATGTGAAAACTTCATAAGATAAAAAGAAAGAGTGAAACTAATATTCCATCATTGCAATTCAGGTGATATGACAAATGGTGGCTGAATTTTATTATTGATATTATTAAAATTTTTTTTTTAATTTTCCATACCAAAAATATATGGCTTTCCACTCATATAATTTCGGTTTCCTCAATTTCAATGTCTTGAATATATTGTGGATAATTGTGAGGACATAGTTTGAATTTTATGGAAAATAAACTTCACATTAAACCAAGTGTAAATTATATTAATATTTAATGATGATAAGCCTTAAAAATGTAGACTATTTTAATTTTAGCATCACATTAATATGAAAATACATAAATAAAACCAAAAGTTCAGTAAAATTTTACTAAAGCTTAAATAATTTGTTTTCTCAATCAAAAGAGAATAATCAAATGTATTTTATTTTAAGAGAAAACAAATAAAAATTAATATATTTACTCCATTTATATATATATAAAGTATACTCTAAAGGCATAAATTGAATTAAGTAAGGCTGATGAAGATCAAACAAATATTGAAAAAGCAGGCAACAAGCTACTCCACCGAAGCATGACATCAAAAGCATAAGCCCAAGGAATCAAAGATGAATGTATGACACAAGAAACCATATACCAAATTGAGTAAACAAAAGGAAAGAAAACCAAAGGCCAAGTATTTACAAAAATTCTCATAGGGACCCCTTTATTTTACAAAAATCAAGGGGAGTTGTTGGGGTGCCAACAAATGGCGAGATACTGGGTGAACTAGTTATCTCTGCAAAATAATTTTGAATCTTATATAATATAAGAGAAAAAATGATAAAGGCCATTTCAAATGTCAATTTCCCAATCACATAAATTAATCCTCCCATTGGCTTACATATGTAAAGATTGAACCAAAACTTTCAAAATCTATTGAATTATCCTCACCATTATCAAAAACTTTATAAAGATAAATGATTATTCTAGAAATGTAGAAAGAAAGTTTTTCAAGGAATCAGTTTCTCTTAACCAAAATAAGTCAAATAACACATAGTATATAGTTATGACCTCAATACCACAGGATAAACCTGTTAACCTCACTTAGATTCTTTTATCCCATCCACTAGATATAGATAATTTTTTTTTTTGACAAATAATAAATAAAGACATTAACTGAAGACTACTACCTTGGCTTGGTGACCAAATGTTGGCAGCATCATTCACAAGAACTGCCAAAAAATGAAAAGGTCGGCTCGTGATGAGACCTCCTTTCTCCTAATGAAATGATTAAGAGCCATCACCCTGGCTTGGTAACTAGATGCGATAATGTCACTTCAATAGAGCTTATGATCATGACGGATCAGCTCATGATGAAACCTCCCATTCTTCAGTTAATCCCTTATATTTTATTAATGTTATGTATAATGAATAATATTAAGGTTATTGTTAATCTCAAGAGAGATTACTTAGTGGATGGGGAAGCAGATCCAAATGGCCCATTAAACAACAAAGGATGGCATAAAAATTTTAAAAGATAACTTACGATTCCTCACTTACTTCAATATAGGGAAAATTATTCCTTTGAAAAGAAACTTATCTACATTATAGCATCATTTTGAAAGATAAATATCCTAGGTAATAGCCGAGTAACTCAATCAATCCATCAATATGATCCATAATAATTTTTCAAAGCCAAGACTAATCTCGCTATGTTTAGAATCTTGACAAAATAAGAGTGTCTTAATAATGATGCCCCTTTAATAGAAAATGATTTCGATCAAATACTTGACAGAAATACATGGTTTTGATCACCATATGTTAAAATTAGTTTGCCCTCTTTTTGGAAAACAAGCAAACTAAAAAAGAAAATTCTATTGACTTACAAAATAAAACCGATCAAAGCAAGAAATCTAAAATGGATATATGCAAACACAAAAATAAAAATCAGCCTTGGATAGATTAACATCTTAAGTGGAGAAACATGAAATAGCTAAATCACAAATAAAAAGAGAGAATTAGTTTCTACAAGATGAAAAATATGTTTCTCTATAATTTGCGACATAAGGATTTGTTAAAAATAAGCAAGACATTTTAATAAGACTTTAGGCCGCTCTTATTAATAAGCAAAAGAAAACAAACCAAAAATAAACAAATTTAAACTTAATCTTAATTACATATGCAATTACAACTCAAAATATTTCGACAACATTCTTCATTTTCTTAAAAGTTCCTGCTTATGATCATAAGAATGTATAAAACATTTTCTCCGTTAAGTAAAAAAAGTAAAAGATAAATGACTTAACAAGAAAATTTTAAATAAATATAATTATGAGAAAGAGAGTCAAAGGTAAAGAAAACATCCCTGAATGTATCGATAATTGTCACCTCTTGAAATTGGCATCATCTTCATAACTGCATTTAATCAACACAAGCAAAAATAAAAATAAAGAAAACAAAATAAACCTGAGCCTAACTATATACAAGAGAAATCAATTGTAATGAAAATTTAAGTAAAGTGAAATAGCTAATGAATCCATCGAAGCATTTGTAATCCTGCAAAATAAAACATATCAAATATTAATAATATGAATTGAAATGCTTCATACTGAAAAATAGAAAATATTAAATTTGTATCTACAAAAGCAAGAAAAATAGGACATGGAAACCTTTTAAGATATGATCCTTCCAACCAAAAATAAATTGAATCATAAAAAGAAGATTGGAGGACATCTATAACTTGTGAAGATTCAATGGAGTGTGTGATAGAAAATTCATTGGCATAGTAATCAAAAAGCGGCATGTCGAGATTATGATCAAAGGATCCAGGAGAAGTTAAAGTAGATGATATATTTTCTAAGAAAGCATCATCATCATAAATTTGAAAATCAAATTTTGACATTACCTTAGAGTTAGAACTTTTCCTTTGAAATTCATGAGATTTTGATGACTCAATTAATTTACAATTAAAAATATTACTATCGCCAAAATCTAAAAGATTATGAGAAACAATTTGATCTTCTAACTTAGATTCTTTAATATTATCATATGCATGTGATTCATGAGCGATGTTCATAAAATTATTTTCATCTTCAATATCTTGAATAAAAATATTTTCCTCATCTTTATACAAAAAATCGCTTCGCATTAAGATAGGGGTTGGCCATAGTGGAGATTTTGTTTGCATATTAGTATCATGACATGAACTATAATCAGTAAATAGATCCGGATATAAAGCATGATAACTTTCCAAACATTGAAAATTAGATGTTCCTCTTTTCAGAGAACAATCTTGATTAACTAATTCAAGAGAAAAATGATTATCCATATTTTGATTTGTTGATATATTTTCTGAAGGAATGAGATAATTTTGTTCAATTTGAGAAGAAGAAAGTGCAAAATCATGATTTATGCAACGATCATTCAAAGATTCGGTTTTAGGTCCTAAAATCATCGATTCCTTTTTTGCTACAATTGCTTGAACAAGAGAATGATTTTTTTAATGTAAGTGTCAAATTTAAATTCTTTTGTTCTTGAAATTGTATATTAGAAGATCCTAAGATTTGTTGATGTTCAACAATTTTAGTGTCATAATTTGGACCAATAAAATTAGACCTTGAATCAATATTAACCGATGAAGTGATGCAACCATCAACATGCATATCGTTAATTTCAAGCTTATCATTATTTGCTTGATCATGTAAAGTTGAATGAGAATCAAGATATAAAAATAAATCTGTTATTTCTTCTGTAGAAAGTTGATCTTTCTCATGGAATCTAAAATGTATCGACATAAATCTTGAAAAGAAAGTACTAGTAGATTCACCTTCTTGTTTGCGAAGATTTTCGATCTCATACCTCAACTCTTGATAATTATAATCCTCATGCGCATCAATAAATAACTCCATGAAATGTTTCCATGAATGAATGGATTTAGCCCGTAACATTTCGAGCTAGCCTTGAATTCTTCTTTTGAAAGTGACAGTAAAAAGCCTGCAAATCTTACTCTCACACACTATACGATAATGGTTACAAATATCTATAAATTCAGTGAGATGTTTCAAAGTAGTCATTTTACCTTCTCCATCAAAACATAACCTTTGCAAGAGATTTACTGCACTTTCAGAAATACCTCCAACAGGCCCACGCATGCTGAAAGCATGTTCTAAAACAGTAATAGGAGCCATTTTAAAATAGATCAAAATTTAAAAGAAATAGCTCAAAAGGGCTTACTTGCCGATCGGCCCTCCTTCTAGCGCCATTTGTTGGCCGGATTTTCTGAACTGGCCAACTAAGGAGAAATAGTCCACACAAAGTGCTTAAAACAACCCTCGGTGTGTTTGGAATGACTAAATCTCACGGGAATAATGGCCCTGCTGCCTTTATTTATTCGCTCTCAAGAAGAGAGACTTACTACTTGAACTTAAAAAAATGTCCTAAACTAATTAACAGATTCAAAGGGTAAACTAGATCTAATTTAAGTTTTGCTCTCTTAAGGAGAGTCTTACTGTTATTGATATGAGTGCTTGAAAACTGAAATTAAAACCTTGACGATAACTAATATAAAATCTATAACTAATATAAGATGAAAATTTTAAGAGCTAGAAACACACACACATTATACCAGCTACTAAATCACACAAGATTAATGGCTGCCAAACTGTAGCTTTCAAAATAAAACTAAAATCTAATTAACTCTACCTAATCTATCCCGCGCGCAGGAGCGTGGTTTATAGTTTTGACGTATAAAAAAACAAATGATTTTAATTAAGTGATTTATTTAAAACAAAGTTTAAATAAATAATTAATATTCAAAAGTCCATTAATATCATAGGATTAACTAACAACCTTACACATATGATTTATACGTCAAGCATGCAGTCATTCTGGGTAATCAATTGAATAGAAAATGGCAATCTATGAAAGAGTATAAAATATCTTAAATGATTTCTATTCAACTTCAAGAAAAATCTTACAAGTCCCAATCAAATGCAAATATGATTGCAGCTGCGGTGATATCTGGTCTCATATACACCTGAATAAAAATAATACAAGACTTCCATCGATATCCAGAAACACCAGAAGAGAGATTCTTTGGTTCTTTCTCTGAAATATAAAAATTAGAAAAGAATGAATATTCTATAGATCTTTGGCAATAGGCCTTCGAAACTGTATATCCCCCCCTTCTGACAGCTATGTTTACAAAACAGAAAAGAAAACTTCCGAGTTCTGTCCAACGCAACCCCGTGGCAGTGTCTCTTATTCCTTCTGCAAACATGAAATTTACAACAAAAAAAGGAAACAAAATTGAAAATAATAAAATACTCTCTCTTCTGGTGAGACCCCCTCTTAAACAGATTGCTACTGCTTTTATAGACAATAAGGATCTCAACAGTCTCCTAAACATCAGCTACATTAAACAATTTCTCCCATGATCTAGGCTGTCTAATAGTGAATTTATGTCTATCTGTCCCTTTCTGTTGGAGAATTAAAATATGCTCGCATTCTGGTAGAACTTTCTCCCTAAATTTTCTTGAACTTCACGAACTCGTTGCCATCTTACTTGTCATGTCCTAATGAGCTCGGTTACCATATGGTGATTTCTTCTTCCATGATACCTTGGATGGAAGTTCATTCAACTCTTTGTTATCATCTCATCATCAATCCTGCACATTAAAATTAATATTACAAAAATGGAAAAGAAGAGTATTATTAAAAAAACATAGTGAAACGAAATGTCCTTTTGCATTTCAATCGATTCATCAATGATGAAATATTGCAATTTGATGAGATAATGATGTGGTGGAGAGTCAATTCCTTCATTGATGTGTTAATCATCAAGTGAATTGCTAAACTTTTAACCACGATGATATTTTTGTATGTATACTCATAGCATCAAAATATTATGATAAAGTAAATTGATTCTCGGAAATAATTTCTAAGTATAAATTCCCCATTGGGAATTACCAAACCACAACATTAAATTGTAAACTCTCCATGATTTCATGGTGAAGATGATGATGCTATGAAGTATGATATGATTGCATATTGCTTTTCTGGTAAACATTCTATTGAACAATCCTTTATTCTTGGGGTCTTTATTAATTTATGTTTAATCTACGATATTCCCTGCAACAAATGCTTCATATCAGATTGCTCCTTATTTGCTGGTGATTTTTTACCATCCTTCTGCGTAGTAATTAATTACAAGAATCAATGACTAACAACAATGCGTTTGGAATTTCTACCTTCCCTCTCCAATCTCATTAGACTAAGATTCAATAAAACTATATTTTGTAATGCCTGAGTATCTTTTCCAATCAAGGTACATTGTTCTTCAAAACTGCAATCTCCTCCAGTTATCTGGCAGTAATCGTGGCATTTTAGCGATCTTAGTGAAGATTCTATATAATTATGTTAGCAACTATCTCATGAAAACAAACAAAATAAATTCATTTTTGTTCAATCCGTTGATTTTATCCTTCCCTCCTTTATAGAGTAAGTATGGCCTATCTCTCTTAAACCATTAACTGTAGAGATTCCTTCAGGAGTTAGCCTACTGGATGCAACCATCTCCAATAATATTTTCACATTATGGGCATTTTGAATGCCTACAATCTCGTTCCATCCTCGTTTCATTAATGAACTATCTTTAATGAAAACTAACAAGGATGGCATGGAGAAGAAATCATGTAATTCCTTAATGTGTTGGAAAAATATCCATTATCATGTGAAAGAGATCCTTTTTAACATGCTTATATTTTGGATTCTCTCTTCCTCAAAACCTAAGCAACATAGCATGGATGTTTTAAAATAACTTGGCATTAATTCTCATTATAATCTTCATTCACCAAAATTATTCACGTGGCAAAGATTAGAGAATGGCTCTGCGTAAATGCAGTCTCGTTTTCTGGACATAAGGACCGACGGCTACAGAATGGAACCATCGTTTTGATATTCATTTAGAAAAGAATAACTAGACAAACACTTTTTTTAGTTCATGAAGCTAATGTTATTCAATGGCATTTTGTTGTTTTATGGAAATATCACTCTTTTATAATTGTGAACTACATCAGCTTCGATCCTGCATCAAAATAAAATATATCATATTAATATATATTTAAAGGAACGAATACCAAAATTGATTTAATATAATATGCATCTCACATTTTAATTTTCGAGGAATATGTAAAAGAGTTTAAATGATGACGGTGTAAAACAACATATTGTTTATAAAACGATTTATGAAGACTCCCTTTAAAGGTAAATAATAATATTACTTTATATTATGTCAAGTTTTTTTATCTAATATCCAATATGATGATACTTTCATGGGAAGGTAACAAGGTTTGAAATGTGAAAACTTCATACGATAAAAAGAAAGAGTGAAACTAATATTCCATCATTGCAATTCAGGTGATATGACAAATGGTGGCTGAAGTTTATTATTGATATTATTTTTTTATTTTTTATTTTCCATGCAAAAAATATATGGCTTGCCACTCATATAATTTGGGTTTCCTCAATTTCAATGTCTTGAATATATTGTGGAGAATTGTGAGGACATAGTTTGAATTTTATGGAAAATAAACTTTGGATTAAACCAAGTGTAAATTATATTAATATTTAATGATGATAAGACTTAAAAATGTAGACTATTTTAATTTTAGCATCACATTAATATGAAAATACATAAACAAAACCAAAATTTCAATAAAATTTTACTAAAGCTTAAATAATTTGTTTTCTCAATCAAAAGAGAATNATATATATATATATATATATATATATATATATATATATATATATAATTTCTCATTTAAAGTATACTCTGAAGGCATAAATTGAATTAAGTAATGCCGATGAAGAACAAACAAATATCGAAAAAGTAGGCAACAAGCTACTCCACCGAAGCATGACATCAAAAGCATAATCCCAAGGAATCAAAGATGAAAGTATGACACAAGAACCCATCTACCAAATTGAGTAAACAAAAGAAAAGAAAACCAAAGGCCAAGTATTTACAAAAATTCTAATAGGTACCCCTTTATTTTACAAAAATCAAGGGAAGTTGTTGGGGTGCGAACAGGACGTGATAGCCATCACAGAAATGACAATGAGAAGTCAGAAATTCGACACTCGGTTGTCTTTGATGACATAAACCCAAAAACAATCAAGCAAATTTGATAGGTTTTCGTCGCCAATTCAACTCCTCATAGTAAAAAGTACAACAAGCTGGCCATCGCATAAATGACAAGGATAAGTAAAAAATCTCACAACTGTTAGTCAGAAATTTGACAATGATGAGTCAAAAATACAACAACTAGTAGTCTAAAAATAGACACCATAAACCAAAATTTGTACAAAGGAAGTGGACCACCTTCGACAAGGAGAAGTCATATGTTCGATAAGGAGGAGTCGAAAAATCGACAAATTAGTGGTGAAATACTTCGGCATATTAGCTTCATACGCTGTCGATAAGTCGACAGGTTTTGACATGGGATTGAATATCTGACGATATGCCACCGAGGACAAAAAAAATGATGTTGTCGAATAACAGATAGGCATCTGTCGAATTTTAAACATGGCATCTGTCATATTTTGGGCTCAAATTATGTTGTGACTTATGGGGGTTTAAGCAAATCTTATAGTTTCATCACCTTTCAAAAACCAAACAAAGATGATCCGAGTGATCTTTTCATCTACTGGAATGAGCTAGAAGGTCATCTAAGTAATGTCCAACAATGTGTTTTATGTAGTGAAAAGTGAAATTCATAACCCATTTGAAGGTATCCTTGACATTATTTAAGTAAAAGGGCATATTTTTATACGTAAAAGTACCTCAGGGGAAGATGAAGTCAGTCTTATGTTGAATTTGGATTTTATTGTATCCAGAGAATGTATCCATAAAAGAAAAGACTTCGCTACCTGCACATGCATCAATTACTTGATCTATAATTAGTGTGGGGTAATTATCCTTAGCACATGCCTTTTTTAGGTCTCTAAATTTTGTACAAACATGTATAGATCCTATTTTTTATGCACTGGGAATGGGTTAGATATCCATATTGTTAAATAAATGGGATATATGAAAAAAACTTTTAATAGTTTTTCAACTTCATCCTTGAGGGTTTCTTCTTTCTGAGGTTCACGGGATGTAACTTTTGTTGAACATGTATAACATTACAGTATGTTATTATTTCATGTTCCACAATAGATGGGTCGGTGCCTGGAATCTCTTTGTAAGGACAGTCAAAGACACTGTGGAATTCCTTAAACAAGTTGTATAAATGGCAATTTCCTTGGTTGAATAATTTGCTCCAATATAGACATTTTCCACGATGTGGGTTGGGTGGAGATGTTGGATTGTATGGTTGCATTTTTTCCATGTTACCTTCAGAGAACATTACTTACTTAGGAAAAGGATTTATAGGTTGGTCAACACCTTCACTTATTCTCACATGGAACTCGAAGTTTTGAATCTTGCTCAGATCTACTAGGAAATAGTACCTGTGATGCAAATATTCAAATATTTTATGAGGTCCTATCATGGCCTCCCAAATGGATTCATCATATGATAAAACCATGCTTAAGAAATCATATGAATAAGTCAAGTTCACAGCCCATATGGGTAGGTAGGCTTTGTTTGGCTCCTCTGAGACTGAAGGAGTCGAGAGGGAATCAACAATAGCATCGAATGTGTCTTGGTAATATATTTCTGCTACTGATAACGGAACATCAGGCTCGGCTTGCGAAGTGAGAAACCATGGATTTTTTCTATCTACAAATGTATAAACAATATTCCCTACACTAGTCATTCCTAGAATTTTTTTAGGAGTGGGAAAGTCCAAATTTCCCATCAATGACGTGTACATCCCACCTCTTAATATTTCATTTGTTGGGACCGATTTATCAATTAAGGGAATATTGGACTCCAATGTGTCCATACGAATCTTCTGGGTATAAGAAAGTTGATCATAGGTCACTATCTTCCCTCCATGAGGGAATACAAGGAAACATAAGACTAATGAATAAATATTGCACATGGGGTGGGTCCAAATCATACCCAAGAATAAATTGTAGTCCAAAGGAGCATAAAAAACCTCTACTTCTACTAAAATTATTTCCCCTCGCAATTCTATATGAAAAGAAGGTAGGATACCATGTGGATGGAAAGACCTTATGTTGAAAGTGTTCAGCAAGGTATTTGATGGGACCAACTCATGGGATCCCAAATATTTCCAACACGAAACATCCATTATGAATGTAGATGCACCTTAATCTATAATAGTTCATCCAATGGTTTTATTGCCATGGAATACTTCGATTTGAAAGGCTACATGATAGGGAAAGCGGGTTTGACATCGGATAATTCAAACTTGGTCGTTAAGCTCACACAATATTTACTACCAATAGCTACCAAAAGTACATTATGATGTGAGGGATATATTTGTAACACTTATAAGGTGGACATAGAACACGTATTTTTTCCTAATTCCTCCAAAACCGAATATTTGGGAGGAACCCTTGCATTAGGGTTATGATATGTCTTCTTGAAGACAACTTTAGGTCGTCACCCCTGAAGTTGAAAGATCTTTGGAAATATATGGTAATAGGGATTTCAAAAACCATTTCAACATAAAATCAGGTTGAATGTTAGATTTAATCAATCTCTTTATTCTTCTCCACTCCTGAATGTGATCATAAATTTGAGTGGATTTTTTCTATCAAAAGGTCGACAAAATATTATTATCGGCATCATATCGGATCCAAAGTTGAAAGTGATTGAGAAAAACAATAGTTAAATCAAGGAAACTGTCGTAAGGAGCATATGGGAGTTCGATGTATTATTTATCTGCTACACTAGTCAAAGTACTTTGACAAATACTCAATTGAATTGAATCATCGTTCAAAGAGTTTGAGGAGCACCATAGATGGAAAGGAGTTACATAGTCACTAGGGTCCTCTCGAGTTTTCCCTTCAAATTTTGGAATATCTGAAGGTAGTTTGATAGGAACTGGTGGCCAAGTTGGATTGTGGTGCACAGGGTCATTTGTTAGTTTTTAAATTTCTGGAAAGTTTAACGTTTACATAAAAGGGATTTGAGGCTTAGCCGAAGTTTGGTATTGAGGAACTTGGTGTCAGGAAGTGCCCTCACAAATGTTCCCATAAGTCTGGTTGAGGTTTCCCCCATCCACCAGATGTGAAGAAGTAACAATGTTGTTAAAAGGATTCCATACAAATTCCAAGGGGTTACTAACTTGAGGTGTATTTTGCTGATTTTTACTGGTTTCGACTGAAGCAAGTGTCATGGATATGGGAGATAAACTGATCTTCCACCAAATAGTGAAAAAAAATATATTCAAATTGGTACAGTCAAGACCTCACTTGTAGTATGAAAACAAAATCCTATGAAAATATTATGGATTCAAGAAGACACACCTAAATAAATAGGTGTGGGATATACATATGGTAAGGATGGAGGAATGTGTCCTCCATACCAAGATGGATACCCTTGGATGAAAAGAATAGAACCACTAGGGTTATTCTTAAATTTTTGGAATAAAGGAGAGGATGTGAAAGGCATATTAGGTATCCCAGTAACAAACACATTAGATAGTGCAGTAGTAGTGTTCGTGAGTACTAAAGGACTAACTACTCTACTACTCGTAGACATAGGGATCAATGAAGTATAGTTTAGCATTAGAGGAAATTTCAATTTAAAATGGGCCTTCCAAAAATAACACAAATTCCATGTCATCATGTTATATCCAATCAAAATGATTTAAAATTAAAAAAGGGAGCACCTCTTAAACAAATTTTTAATATAAATTTGGGGATAGATATCATTAAAAAAACTACTTTTTTTGTTCATATTTTCGACATATGACATCATCATCACATTTTTTCAGGTATTTCTTGTTTTTGGGGTAGCGGGGACCATCAAAAGTTTGCCGAGTGGGCACTCGTTGGATGCAGAATTCAATTCCACATCCAACGATCTCTCCCAATCAAAATTTGAGTAAAAACATAGGGAGATATGTCAAAAATATGAACAAAAAGGTAGTTTTTTCTTTTTTTCCTCCAAAATTAATAAATATTATTTTATTATTTTAACTATTATTTTATTAATTTTCCTTAGGAGGCCCATGTTGTATTGAAATTTCCTCTAATGTGATACTACAGATGCAATGGGTATGTTTGATAATGATACACTCACATGAGGAGGAGGTACTCCATCGAGTGACATGGATGAGGTGGAGGTATAGATATCCCCATATCAATCTCATGTATTCGACATGAAAAATATTAACGAGACACCAAGACCAGGTTGAATAAATGGTGTAGCTTTCACAAGTACTGGATCTCCCAAATCAGTGAGAGGTGAGTTATAATTCCTTGCAAAATATTTGGCCTACATGTCTTCGATCTCTACTGATGGAAGATTAGGTTGACTATACCTTAGTTCATTTTCCCTTGGAATTTCACTAATACCAGTTGGTTCAAATGAACATATTGTGTTAATTATCCTCCTTCTAAGTGGCGGTGGAAGCTCCACAGTTGTAAGTGGAGGACGGATTTACAACCTTTTCCATCTACAAGGTTGTTGATATTCCACAGCTAAAGCTTTTATTTGCACACATCTAAAGGTTGAACTATATCACAAGAAAACCAAAAGCACACCCACTAAAAATTTTCCTAAGTATCACAACCAGGAGGGTGAAGATATACCTTCCAAAGGAATGTCTGGAATAATGAGGGCCTAGAATAGACTAGTGAGAAGTCGAAGAGAAATTACATGGGGCCCCAATAAAAATTTTCTGGGTGCAATCAATTGAATCATCAACCATCGTCCCAAATTATTGCATGAGTTTTACCCCCATGTTTACCCTAGGTACAGTGGAAATATCCTTTTGCTTTCACTTATGTGAGAGCCCTAGGTCAAGATATTAAGGCTACTAGGTCTACAAGAAAGTTCTGGAGGAACAGTCATCGTTCTAACTTATGTGCATGAGAAGGGTAAGCAATCCCAAAATCCAAACAACACCGCACCACACAGGGCCAAGGGTGGTATTGAATGAACACACAAAGGCACAACAATTTTGGTGTATGTTCCACTCAGTATTCATTAGAGAGAATTTGAGGTCAAAAATGGGCCTCCTAAGAGATGTACTACAAAAATATAAGATATATTAAAATATTATGAGTTAGGGGTTTTTTGGGGTAGGTATATATGACAACTCACCTCCTACACTACTTTTTATGCACAATATAAATAACCATGGTTGAGTTACTTTTCTAAATTGACTATAAATAAAATTAATAAAATAACTCTACAATGATGTGACTAAGATTCATTGTAAATTCCCAAAAATTTATTGTCCTTTAGCATTTATTTGTCTTGAACTTGTAAATAAAATTAAACAAAAAAGAATTTAATTTATATGCATAACTAACATATTTTTTTCATATAAATACCATTCATGAATTTAATTTATTTTAAAAGTACAAGATTATATATATATATTAGTTTGACATTATGATATTAAATACAATTGAGTGAATATGTAATTTAAAATTTAAAAAACATGAAAATGACAATATATTATTTTATAAAAAAATGTGAAAAGACATTTTTATGAATTATGAGTACTTTACTTGAAAATGACAATAATATTATTTTATGAGAAAGTGAATTGTGAGTACTTTACTTGAAAATAACAATAATATTATTTTATGAGAAAGTGTGAAATGACTTTTATTATGAGTACTTTACTTTATGACTTAAAAGTACTTGTATCACTACCTTGGTTAACTATGGGTTTTCATCAACCATCGAAAATGTGACAAATAAGCATTATTAACTCATGCAATGCCACCTCAACCATGGGGGATGATGTCATCTACTAGAATGTAATTGGTTGATTTTTATAGTACATTTTGGTCCTTTTGAGGCCCATTTTTGACCTCAAATTCTCTCTAATGGGAGGGGTAACTCCACGACCGAATATTCACATGACAGCGTGCTTGACTTATGTGTTAGCGGAGATTTCTGTTTTACCTTCCTGTAAAATTGGATTTCCTAAGCGACATACCACTGTGTTGAATTTCAAATTGTTTTGGATATTTGTAGATAGTCCTAATCCAAAACCCTAGCCTAAGCTAGTTGGTGTCATCCCTAAAAACAAAATTTTACTAATAGATTTTAAATATTAACATTCTTTTTACGGCTTGTTTTTACTTAGGGTGATGAGCATTCAACTTATGATGTTTTTTACTTGATTGTAAAGCATAAAGTATGATGTAAATTCTTTCAAATTAACTTTGTCATTTATGTTCTCTTTTATTTTTCAAAAGTAATGAAACTTGTCTACCAAAATTCGGAAATCATTTTTTTCATTTATTTTTGAAAACCTGAAAACAAATAAATAATGTGTCTACTTAAAGCTAGTATGCACCGAATTGATTTGTTTTATTATTTTCTTTTCAAAATGAAAATGAAAGAACGTGCAATATACACAAATGTAAGTGAGCAATATGAACAAATATATAAGTAAGAATCAACTTTCGGAACTCATAAAAGCAAACATGGAAAACCATGCAAAGCTTGATGAAACCCTACTGGGACTGAAATACACAAGTTCTAAAAACCAAGTTGTTCTGAATCTTGGAAGAAGAAAGTTCAGGTTGAATACCAAAACAATGACATTGTAAGTGAACAACAAAATTAATAGGGATTGAAAACTAAGAAATCACCTACACTCCTACCAAGTATATTCCAATAGGAGAGACATAAAGGGTCTTAAATAATAATCCAACCTAACTCAATTAAAAGAGGGCTTACAACGAAAACAAACAAATAATTAACCAAGTAATTCCCAAACAAACTATGGAAAATGTCTCAAAAGAATCCAAAAATGCAAAAAAAAAAAAAATTTAAAACAAAAGCCTAGGTTTAACATAACCACCTATAGGAAATACGCGATTATTCATCAGACAATCTACATGTCATATACAACTGTGTTATGGAAAACCTACGTATTTTCTAAGTATACGCGACTATAAGTATAGGATACCCACGGATTCCTTAGGAAATTTTCAAAAATAAAAAGTAATAAACCTAAACACTAAATAATCTATTTGTATTGGATGAATATTTATGAAATAAGGTCACAAACAAGACCAGGAATGGAAAAAACTGGAAAGGAAAACTAAACAAAGAGACCCCGAAACAACATATTCCACAATGAGGTCATTAGTTCTATTGTGAGGGAAATATATTATATTTTTGGGGTTTATGTCCACCAACATACTATGGCTTTGCGGATAGACAAACAAGATTACACGAATTTATTATGGAAGAAGAGATGAAGGATGTGCACCTTGTCTTGATGGTCGATCCTAGCTTGGCCTCTTCCCTCCAATGCTTTCATCTTCCAATATCCAACACCTACAACAAACATAGTCACCTTCCTAAAATAACCTTTATTTATTATAATGTATGAGAAATGAACATAGATAAAGATTGCATTTCAAATCAAAGAACAATCTAGATAATTACTCAACAAGAATTCAAGCATGCATAACACATTGATGGAAAGAAATACCATTATTTATGAATGGAGTTTCTGAAAACATTACATATCCTCTTCTTGAACATACTCCTATACAAGAACTATATTTGAGTCCCCTTGCTCCTCTCCTCAATGGAAATTCTCCAGCATGATTTTTCCTCCAAAGTTAGTCCCCTTTCCTCTAGCCCTTCCCCTCTTTTTATAGTTGTTTGAGAGGAAGGATTTCAAGGCTAAGATGGTTAACAAAGATAGAGAGGTTGTAAAACCAACCCCAAATACCCTTTGATTAATTATATTTTATTTTTAATGAATATTAATGAAATATGCAGGTTGTAATAGAGAAGCTCGTGAATGATACATGAGTTTAATTGAGGAAACACATGTATTCAACATTTGAGATCAATACCTGGGTTTCTTGTGGGAAAATCACATATGGTACGTAGGTTGCTATAAGTAAGCTCGTGTATTCAAGGTGATTTGATACACAAAGATAGATGAAACTGGAATTAATGGTATGTATAAAGGGTCCAATCCTCTAATAAAGTTAGGGCTACTTCTAAAGTTAGTGATGACACATTTGGTGTCATTACTCGGATGGAGAAGTGTCATTTTTAGGTATGACACATGGTCTCATAGACTTTATAATTCATCTGAAAACTCACTCATGCCTAGGTGAAGGGCCAATTTCTTGTCATTTTGTAGTTAAGTCTAATGAAAATGTCACGATTAGACTTTCAGAAAGTTTAGAGATTTTAATTTTGAATACATGCTCATAAATGTTTTTTTTTTTTAAGTAGTTTAATTGTTTGTATATTTAAAACATTGTATAAATTTTGGATTATAATTATACACTGAGAATATGTTGAGAAATATCATAAAGGAGCAGTCTATTTACTCTACCTTTTCAACTTTACGGTGGATTTTGGTCGAAATCCAGTAATGTTTTTTGGTAAAATCCAAATTTGGAAGTGTTTAAATTATGTTTGTGAATATATAAATAGATTCAATAGCTTCGAATACCTCCATCATACTCAAATTATGCAATTTCCATTGCTTGTATATGTCATCTTAATATATTTTTAAAGATTTTCAACGAGACTTTGAACAAAATATCACCGAAAATATGCCCGAAAAAGGTCGAAAATGTAGAATATTTAGAGTACGCATATAATAAATATAAAATTTATTTGTGATATTAATTTTAAAATTTTGGAGATGAAAAAATTTAGATTTCAAATGGAAGATATAGTTTCAAATGAACCATAAAATTCTCTCTCTCTCTCTCTCTCTCTCTCTCTTTATATATATATATATGTGTGTGTGTGTGTGTGTGTGTGTGGTTTTTTTAATTAGTGTTTGAAACATAGTTATTGTTACCACCTAATTTGTACTTAGTGGTTTTTATCAAGTGATCCTGGTGAACCGGACAAGGATAACTTGTTTGGACTTAAGAAGACCTTTGGAAGTACTTCTGGGAATTGCTTGTTATACTATATCACATGTTCATACCCCATGGGGGAATTATAATAAATTTTCTAGCATGATAGTGTCTGTAAAAGACTCGGTCTCTTAGACTTTATTTGTCAATCCGATCAGCCCAGGGTGTTTTTTCCCTTGGTTATTATTGGTTGTTGAATAAACGACTGATAATTTCTGATTTTTTCACTCCATACATCTAAAGTTCGGGTGGTCGGCTTGGAATTTAGGCCTATTGAGGTTATTAGAGTCTATGTGTCAATGTATAAACATGCTAGACATCATGTTCGAGTCATATGAACATGTCTAAGTCCCCCTAGGTTTTTTCAATTTTTCAATTTTTTAGTTTTTTCAGTGTTTCTTATTAAAATTTAATTTTTCCAAAACTTAGGATATTTTTTAATAGTTTAATTGGAAAAAATGATTTTGTAATGAAAGTGGGCCAAATAATCTGTTTCAATCATCTAGGTGCTCATTTTCAAGCCAAGAGCACCATGTAAACCCATGGACCCACTGTTTCCTAGTTTTGAGTGATTTTCCATCACTCAGGTTAGAAAGCCCCCGAAATCAATTATTGATTATTTTAATTAATAAATTGATGAATAATGGAGCAAATATACAATAATAGATCAGTGGATTCTCAGCCGATTTGATTGAAATCAGTCAGATCTGAACCAAATTGACTAGATTTGACAAATCCTTGACTGAAGGAGGTGATCAAATCAGATCTAGAGTTGATCTTCAACATCCTTTATTCGGAATTTCGCCCTCCCTCTCTCCTCCACATGTTTTGGCTCATCTGGATGAGTTTTGGTGGATGCTTCAGTCAACAGGTTGAGGTGTCAGTCAAATCATCTCTCTGCTTGATAATTGCACTCAGTGAGACTTAGATCTGGCTCAGTTCAGCTTCATATCTACATTGATTGACTCTCCATAAGCTGATTTGGTCTATATCCTTGGGATTTGTGCCCCCTGGGTTGGATCTCCTAGTTTTGGTATATATCCAAGCATAAGCCTCCTCTTCCAAGCTAGTTAGAACTGGGATTGAGGTGATGCTGCTATTGTACTGTTGTTATTGTCCATTTGAAATAAAGAGAATCTTTGGAAGCAATACGGTGTTGTGCCATTATATGTGTGGATGATCATTGCCATTTTTTACTGAGGTAACCTGTATCTATGTTCATAATTTGTTGATTGCTTGTGGATTCATTGCTAAGATTGATAATAATCTTATTATAATCTTGATGGGAAAGGTGCTTTTCATTAAAGTTTATTGGCCATCTCTTTTATTTGATGCATATTTAGAGATCTAGACTCAGCATGTTCTATAAGCTTATATGCATGTTATTCTGAATCTCTATGTATGTACTAATCGGATCTTACAAGTATTTCGACAAGTTTTTTTTATTTCAGCTAAGCTGTAGGTTCCTAGATTGGAGAGGATGCTCATCTAGTTTGCTTATTCACTCTCTAAAAAAACCTTCCAAAGGCATAGTCCCTTGGCATTCCACCTGAAATCTCCACGGTGGATCTTCAAGGCTACCATCATTTCTCTCCTCCTCTTCCTCCTTCAAAATCAACTCTTTTAACTAGTTACTTTGTTCATAGATTTGATATTGTTTAGATATATCATCTTAAATTAAATTTAACATAGATCTATCTTCTCAAAGCCCATAATCTAGATCTTGCTCTTAAAAGGTTTCATAAGCATTCTAGATCTAGCTTTAGCGAAATCGTCCTTTTTGCATGAAATTTTAACGAGAATTTGTACCTTGAATGCATTAGATTTCTATTTTATATTATAAAAGATAAATCTAGAAATCAGTGCACATCATATTGGCTGCCTAAAAGGAAAGTCAATATCCCAAGGAAAGCTTGCTTTCCTTGGTTCCCTTTTTACCCTTTTTAACTAGTTTTTAGTTAGATTTTTTTGTTTAAAAGTAAGCTGACCCAAAGGCACTTTCATAGTTATTTTGGGAATATTTTAGTCTAATGCGCTTAATTTTTTCTATCAGGTATAACACAAAAAAGGAGGAGATGCTGCTCGAAAATGACTTTTGGGCCTTCTGAATCCCCCCAGGGGTCTCCCCTTTTGACTGAAATCTTTAATTTTTGCACTTTGTAAGATTTTGGTTTCATTCTATATAAGAATAAAGAGGCATCATATCATTTTTATGATATTGTAACAGCTGGTAATAAAAATAATTTTGAATAGTCTCTTTCGAGCCCATTCCCCATCCCCCTTGGGGTGATTTGCGTCCGTGTCATTTTTTGCTTTTCGTTCATCTTTTTTCAATATAGTGTAGTATTAATATGTAGGGTAGTATACTTTGATTTAAAATCAATTCCATATTCCATTTCTATTGGTTTCAAAGTAACTTTAATACTTACCCCACGAGCCTCCTTTTGAGCCGAAAGGTGAAGAAAGGTTTGTGGTAGTCTAATTAGAAAATTGTGGTTTGCTTATCTTTTTATGTTTCATTTTATATCATCATTTGTTTCAGTAACCATAATAAAATCAACCCCTCCTTAATTCCCTGATTGAGGTCCACTTGGACCGAAAGAGGTTCCTGGAGGGTTTTCTTTTTAACAAGAACATCCATCTCAAAATTTACTATAATTGACAAGACTCTGGTGTGTATGCTCTGCACTTGGTTGTGTTTCGTTTGATCAGTCAAGCTGTATCAAAAGCATTTGAGTGACTAGTATAATTAGGATTCACTCTCCCAAATTGAGAAACCATCAAGTGAAAATCCAACACCTAGATCAAACCATTACAGTGGCAAAATACCCAAAGGAAGCGGGAACTTCTGAAAAGTGACCTCGGGGCGCCGATCTCTGTCACACCCTAACGGGTGCGCTACGAACAATAGCCCTAGAGACTCCATTCATCCCACATATTCCTTGCGGGTAGCCATGAAGGTTTAGTTTTGGACATACTCCAAGTACTCTCAGGTATATCTAGAGTCCACCCCCTCGCCTAATTTTAATCAACTCGTATTTCACATTAACTTAAAAACGTACCAAGAGGCAATTGAAAAATATTTACTCCAAGCACATGCAAGTACATTTATTTTATTTTGACTCCATTTTAAGGCTCTGGTTATTTTCTTGCTATATATATACATTCTATCTCAGCATTGTGCTTTCGTGCACTCATTTTGTATCTTGTCATCTATGGTTGTTTTTGGTTAAATTTCAAACTCCTAAGTAATTCATTTAGTTTGAAATCACCATACTAATTAATTAGACTTAGTAACTTAATAGGGTCTACCCCCCTTGGCTTCGTTAAGAGTTGAGCCTAAACGGAGGAGTCAAGAACAAGGTGATAGCCTTGACTCGAGACTTGCCCCCAAGGACACATCGAGTGGCTTGAAGATTTTTGCCACATGACCCAGGTGTGTGAAAGGTGGCAACACTTTTTGGTGCCGCTGCCGGGGATAAATCTTTTTATTCTTGGGTACGACTTAGCTTAAATTTTTTCTAAACAACTAAAAAGATAAAACAATTAATTTGATTGATCTTTTCTTTAAAAAACATAGAAATTAAAACTCGATCCATCTGGTGACTCCATTGTCTAACATCCCTCCAAGAATTTCTACCCGAAGAAACCGCTGACAATTATTCAATCCTCTCCCTGATTCCGAAAGGTTTATTAGGGAAAGATTGAATAGGTATACTTCTCATAGAAAACTTGAAGGAGACCAATCCCTCTTAGATATCCATCACATATTTGTAGAGATTCATGTTCAACAATCTCAAGAAATGATGGAATTATTCAAACCCCTTGACTTTTCTCAGATAGCAGGTGCTCCTCATGCCATTCCAAAAGATGCTATCAAAAAGATCCCCATATTTCAGGGCAATAATGCCATCACTGCCAAGTCTCACCTTTGAAAGTTTGAAAAGCACCTGGTTAATTATTGCAATGATGTTGCCCATGACCATGATGATGTCAAAATGAAGCTCTTTGCTTTATCCTTGGAAGATGATGCTGAAGAATGGTACCTCGGCCTAGATGATGATTCATATAAAAATCTTAGTGAATTCCTAGAGGGTTTTAAGAGGAAATGGAGAGAAAAGAAAGAACCAAGACATCCGCTTGCTGCCCTTCATAACATTAAGAAGATGGAGAATGAAACCATGGATGAATTTAACACTAAGTTTAGGCATGTGGTTGCGGACCTCCCTAACGAAATCAATCCAAAGGATGCCTCCATCCTCATATATTACATCAAAGCTTTCACTGGTGATTGGAGGTACCAGTTAAGAGACAAAGAGCCGACCAATCTAAAAACTACTCAGGAATTGGCCGAGAAAACAGAAAAGAATATGCAGTCTTCAGGAAAATCCAACATTCCGGGTTACACTCGAGGAAACACTTCATACAATGAAGAAAAGGGAAAATCCTTTGAATCAAAAGAAAAGGGAGCCTCTAAAGATCCCATGGAAAAGGTAACAGACATGATAAAAGACTTGGTTACTAGTCAAAACCAACTTATGGCAGATCAGTCTGCACAATTGAATGTTATGCACAATAGAATAAGCACAATGGAAAGAAATAATGGACCTAGGAACTTTCAGCCTAGGAAGAATCAGTTGTATCAAAAGAAGTTTCCTCAACAAGAGCCTAGGATTCCAAATCAGTTAGACTCAACTAACATGGTAGAAGAAGTAATTCCATCGTGTAGACCCTATGAACAATTACACCAAGAAAGCACTTGTTATGTTGTGAATCAAGTCATGGAACATGGATTTCCCGAGGTTAGTAATTAGGAAACAAATTCAAGCGAGCCTGATCATATATACATGGTAGGCCATGCCTACCCTTTGTCACCATCTAAACAGTACAAGCCTAAGGATGAAACCATTGCAGAATATTATAGTGAAACTTATGATGAAAACTATAATATACATGATGGGACTCCTATGTGTTCTCCATATAATGATGACATTCTGGAAGGTTTACTACCTTGTGACCTTTTCTTTGAAGAAGATGAGTATGAAAATGAGGACAAGTATATCTTGGAGCATGATACAAGTGATGAAGACTCCCTTATCCCCGACAAAGATGTTGATGAGGAGTCCTGGACATTCATGGAAAATCCAGTCTATGACATGAATAAAGAGAAAAATAATGAACCATAAAATTTTGATGATTTTGTTGATTTTTCTATCTATGGCATATCTAAAGAAGAGAGCATGGACCATGTGGCCTTGGGAAACTTTGATATGAGAAAGGAGCATGCAGTTTATCCACATGATAAGCATAAGACATATATCAGTATCAGTAATGAAGACAAATAGAACTCAATATCGTAACCTGATATCAGCAATGGGGAATCCATCACATCTAACATAGATGATGGTGATGGCTATTGGGATTTTTGTGGATATCTTATGAAAAATCCTCTCTATGCTATATCTAGCAAGGGGAGTGTCTATTTAGAGATTTGTGGAAGTCCAATCTACTATACTTCCATAGAGGGAAGCATGGATCTGGAGACCTTGGAAAATCCTATTATGGAAAAGTAGCATTCAAAACTCTTATATGATCATTCAGAGTCATATCATATAGAGCCGCACAATGGTATCAGTAATGAAGACATTGAGAAACAGTATTGTGAAAAGTCAAATGTGATGCAGTTAGTGGATTATCAGTCTTAGCCATCTTTTTCACATATAGAGGTTCCTTATGACTTGGAGCTGCTTGGGGCTTATGCAACAAGTTATCATTTGATAAGCCCTGGTGATTAGTATGATGATGTAGTCAGTTTGCCTCATCATTCTGATTGGTATATCAGTCCTATCCAGTCATGGATAGAAGCAACCTGCATGAGCACATACAAGTTGGGGAAGAATTTTTATGACATTATCCATGCCTATCATCTCCCATCCATCTCACCCATTCTGAATCATCACGCAGGTTTGCAATTTCTGAATAAGGTATCCTTACTTTGGCTAGTAACCAAAGACAAGGAATTTTTTTTTATGTTAATAAAATGCTTAGGTGGTTACATTGGATTTCTGACTACACTTAACCCTTTTTATATCATGCTTAGAGTAGGAAAGAAAGCTCCTTGAAAGAGAGCACTTAGTTTCTGCATTTCTATTTTATACTTAGCTATAATAAAACTTTGCTTCTTTTAGTTAGTTACATTTATTTTGTTTAAATAAATAAGCTTAATGGTTCATTTGGTTTTTTATAAAACTTTTGCTACTGAGGTTTTTCTTGTCAATTTGAGATGTTTTTATAGGGAATATAAACCAAATATTTTGGTGTTCTTGTATCCTCTCCTTGCCTTGAAGACTAGATCGAGCACACATCCCACAGTTAGAGCCAGAATTTTACCACCTAAGTTGTACTTAGTGGTTTTTTATCAAGTGAGCCTGGTGAACCGGACAAGGATAACTTGTTCGGACTTAAGAAGACCTTTGGAAGTACTTCTGGGAAGTGCTTGTTGTACTATATCACATGTTCACACCCCATGGGAGAATTGTAATAAATGTTATAGCATGATATTGTCTGTAAAAGACTCGGTCTCTTGGACTTTATTTGTCAATCCGATCACCCCAGGGTGTTTTTTCCCTTGGTTATTATTGGTTGTTGAATAAACGACTGATAATTTTTGAGTTTTTCACTCCATACCTCCAAAGTTGGGGTGGTCGGATTGGCATTTAGGTCTATTGAGGTTATTAGAGTCTATGTGTCAATGTATAAACATGCTAGACATCATGGTCGAGTCATATGAACATGTCTAAGTCCCCCTAGGTTTTTTCAATTTTTCAATTTTTTAGTTTTTTCAGTGTTTTTTATTAAAATTTAATTTTTCCAAAACTTAGGTTTTTTTTTAGGTTATTTTCAGTGTTTTGGCTCATCTGGATGAGTTTTGGTGGATGCTTCAGTCAACAGGTTGAGGTGTTAGTCAGATCAGCTTTCCGCTTGACAATTGCACTCAGTGAGACTTAGATCTAGCTCAGTTCAGCTTTAGATCTACATTGATTGACTCTCCATAAGCTTATTTGGTCTATCTCCTTGGGATTTGTGCCCCCTAGGTTGGATCTCCTAGTTTTTGTATATATCCAAGCATAAGCCTCCTCTTCCAAGCTAGTTAGAACTGGGATTGAGGTGTTGCTGCTATTGTACTATTGTTATTTTCCATTTGAAATAAATAGAAGCTTTGGAGGCAATACGGTGTTGTGACATTGTATGTGTGGATGATCATTGTCATTTTTTACTGAGGTAACCTATATCTATGTTCATAATTTGTTGATTGCTTGTGGATTCATTGCTAAGATTGATAATAAGCTTATTATAATCTTGATAGGGAAGGTGATTTTCAATAAGTTTATTGGCCATCTCTTTCCTTTGATGCATGTTTAGAGATCTAGATTCAGCATGTTCTATAAGCTTATATGCATGTTATTCTGAATCTCTGTGTATGTACTAATCGGATCTTACAAGTATTTTGGCAAGTTTTTTTATTTCTGCTGAGTTGCAGGTTCCTAGATTGGAGAGGATGCTGATCTAGTTTTCTTCTTCACTCTCTCCAAAACCCTCCAAATGTATATTCCCTCGAAATTCCACCCGAAAGCTCCACGGTGGATCTTCAAGGCTAGCAGCATTTCTCTCCTCCTCTTCCTCCTTCAAAATCAACTCTTTTACTCGGTTACTTTGTTCATAGATTTGATATTGTTCAGATATATCATATTAATGTAAATTTAACATAGATCTATCTTCTCAAATCCCATAATCTATATATTTCTCTTAAAAGGTTTCATAAGAATTCTAGATCTAGCTTTAGGGAAATCATCCTTTTTGCACGGAATTTTAAAGAGGATTTGTAGCTTGCATGCATTAGATTTATGTTTTCTGTTATAAAATATAAATATAGAAATAAATGCACATCATATTGGATTCCTAAAAGTAAATTCAAGATCCCAAGGAAAGCTTTCTTTCCTTGGTTCCAATTTTACCCTTTTTAACTAGTTTTTACTTAGATTTTTTGGGTTAAAAGTACGCTGACCCAAAGGTATTTTCATAATTATTTTGGGAATATTTCAGTCCAATAATATTGCTCGATTTTATGAGGTACAACATAAAAAAGGAGGATATGCTGCTCGAAAGTGACTTTTGGGCCTTCTGAATCCCCCCAGGGGTCTCCCCTTTTGACTGAAATCTTTAATTTTTGCACTTTGTAAGCTCTTGGTTTCATTCTATATAAGAATCAATAGGTATCATATCAATTTTCTTATATTATAACCTTTGGTACTAAAAATAATTTTGAATAGGCTCTTTCGAGCCCATTCCCCATCCCCCCTGGGGGGATATGCGTCCGTGTAATTTTTTGCTTTTCGTTCATATTTTTTCAATATATCCTTGTATTAATATGGATGGTAGTATACTTTGATTTAAAATAAATTCCATATTCCATTTCTATTGGTTTCAAAGTAACTTTAATACTTATGCCATGAGCCTCCTTTGAGCCGAAAGGTGAAGAAAGGTTTGTGGTAGTCTAATTAGAAAATTGTGGTTTGCTTATATTTTTATGTTTCATTTGCTATCATCATTTGTTTCAATAACCATAATAAAATCAACCCCTCCTTGATTCCCCGATTGAGGTCCGCTTGGACCAAAAGAGGTTCCTATAGGGTTTTCTTTTTAACAAGAACATCCATCTCAAAATTTACTAAAATTGACCAGAATCCGGTGCGTATGCTCTGCACTTGGCTGCGGTTAATCTGATCAGTCAAGCTGTATCAAAATCATTTGAGTGACTAGTATAATTAGGATTCACTCTCCCAAATTGACAAACCATTAGGTGAAAATACAATACCTAGATCAAACCATTACTGTGGCAAAATACCCAAAGGAAGCGGGAACTTTTGAAAAGTTACCTCGGGGTGCCAATCTCTATCACACCATAATGGGTGCATTATGAACAATAGCCCCAGAGACTCCATTCATCCCACATATTCCTTGCAGGTAGCCGTGAAGGTTTAGTTTTGGACATACTCCAAGTACTCTCAGGTATATCTGGAGTCCACCCCCTCGCCTAATTTTAATCAACTCATATTTCACATTAACTTAAAATGTACCAAGAGGCAATTGCAAAATATTTACTCCAAGCACATGCAAGTACATTGATTTTATTTTGACTCCATTTTAAGGAACTGGTTATTTTCTTGCTATATATATACATTGTGTCTCAGCATTGTCCTTTCGTGCGTTCATTTTGTATCTTGTCATCTATGGTTTTTTTTGGTTAAATTTCAAACTCCTAAGTAATTCATTCAGTTTAACATCACCATACTAAGTAATTAGACTTAGTAACGCAATAGGGTCTACCCCACTTGGCTTCGTTAGGAGTTGAGCCTAAATGGAGGAGTCAAGAACAAGGTGACAGCCTTGACTCGAGACTTTCCCCCAAGGACACACCGAGTGGCTTGAATATTTCTGCCACATGACCCAGGTGTGTGAAAGGTGGAAACACTTATCAGAATAAGATTAGTCATTGAATTGACCGATTTTAAGAAACAAAAACTAGACTAGAACTAGATCACATCTTTGGGTTCGAGTTCCATAATGCCAGAACTCGTATTTTACTTCTCCCTATTCAAATCTAGTAAAATGTAGGAATATAATGTGAAAAGGAATTATATGTATGGGTATAAAATTATTTTACCTTTTCAACAACTACACCCTCTTTTTCTACAGACCTAGGTTGAGATTTCCCACCATATTTTTATTAACCTCCTCTTCTTGTCTCAAATATTCCCTAAACTCATCTATCTAGAGAATTTTACATATGAATTCATTGCAAGACTTTGTTCTTTTATTTAGATACTCTTCTCCCCATGTTTCAAGGTGTAGAGTCACACTTTTACTATTTCAATTGTTTGTTAACATAATATAATGTATGGTTCATGCCTTGTGATTCTCTCTTACCCAAAATGGTATATTTTATTGTCTTTGCTTCCATTCTTGTGAAGTAGGAGGGGATTAAGCCATACACACCAATGTATATGGGAATATTGGAGAACAACCTCTGTTTTTCGTCTTCGATAAAATGGCATTGAATCCATGTATAAATGATTGATAACCAATTTCTCTGATAGCCAATTGATTGGGCACATGTTTAGGAAACAAATGAGGAGCTTTCGTATCCTTGAATTGTTTTAAATAAGTATTTTATTCATTCATATACCAATGTCCTAACCTACATGCCTTAATCTTTCCAAAATCATGTCCATGATAATTCCTCCCAATTGGAATAGATTCAATGACTCTTGCATGATTGCCATTTTTCTTTACTTAGCTCTCACCATCTATTTTAGGGATTTCATTTTCAATATCAACATGTTTTCTTTAAGAGAAAGCTTATTATTAAACAGTAAATGAGGTCTCTAAGCTCATATACTTATTTCCTACATTGATCTCATCACTACTTATGATATATTTATGAATACATTTCCAAATCTCATAGGACTATCACTCTTGATTCTTTCATGATCTCATCATCATAATTTCTACTCCTAGAATTTTCCTCTACAAAATTTGCAAGTAATTCTAGAGTTGGAAAAATTATTTTCCTTCTTTTCATAGGAACATTTAAATCATTAATGCAATTCATTTCTGATTTGAAACTTTTAAAAGGATATCACTTTATCAAAGAAAAAATGAATAAGTAAAATTTAAAGTTCAAATATAACTTTATTTTTACACAAAAAAATATAAACTTACCATATCATTCTATATTTACATTCAATATTTACATATTATTATTATTATTGATTGTCTACTGATTTTTCTTATACAAATTGTATTAATGCAAAATACATAAATTACTTTTCAGATTCAAGGTTGTCATCTGCTTTCACATTAATACCATTGTTTATTGCAACTTTGCGATTTGAAGTTTGATAGGATTTTTATTTTTATACTATCAAATTTATTACCAAATGAAACTATGTGAATATTTGTTCCCATCCCTATTCCTTTTGAGTACATTTCCAAATCTCATAAGACTTGCACTCCTATATTTAGTCCCAATCTTAGGATCACAATTGTCACTCCTAGAATTTTCCTCTACAACATCTACAAGCAATTCCATTGTTGGAAAATTTACCTTCCTTATTTTCAAAGGAACATGTAAATAATCAATACAATTTGTGTACTCTTTACAACTTTTAATGGCCTCCAATCCATATTAAAATGCTAGCTCATCAGGGCTCTTGGGTATGTTACTATTCCTCTTCCTATCATGTATAGAATAATCCATATTATAAAAGAGAATTATTCCCTCATTTTAGTTTATGCGCTATAGCATTTAATAACAATTGAAGTATTTATTTAAACCATCAATGACATACACAATTTGTATGCATGCTTCTTCAATAATTTGTACTCCAAGGCCTTTAATAGCATTGACAATCTCATCAACATGAAGAAAATAGGATGCAATGTTTTATTCTTCCATCATATTTAGCATTTCAAAATATCCTAAATATGTTTTCAACTTTTCCTTCTTAACCTTCTCATATCCTCTATAGATGTTTTAAAGCGGATCCCACACTTCTTCTGCACAAACACCATGTAGTTGTATATGTATACATCGTCTAACCTATGAACAAAAACGTCCTCTATGCAAGCAATTACTTGTTGTGTTTAGGAACCAAATTGTAAGGAGACTTTGATATCATATCCTTTCCCCATCCTTCCACGTTGGTTCTCCAGCTCCAACTGGAAGAATGTCATGTCCCCACATTTTTACCACCAAAAGTGTTTACCATGATAAACACCTAGGGGTTCCGAATGATATTATTTAATTACCCTAGGGAAAAATGCTAAAATAATTATGTAAGAGGCTTAAACTAAGTTTGATTTATTATCATTTTAATTATTATGCAATTAATTATGTGGAAAATAAGTTTCCATTAACATGAGGGCCACTTGGGAAAGCCAACTTTCCAAGGAGGAAATAAAATTTATCATAGGACTGACAAAATGAAAGAAAAGATGTCAGACATAAAAGAGGAAACTCTGGGCCAAGGTAGGGCCCAATTTCAATTTGGAGACTTGGTCACAAAATTAGGAAGTTCATAAAAACATGTCATAAAGAAAATAAGCAACTCTAGGGCATAGTTTCCATTCTGGAGTTCAGTGAGAAAAGTAGGCGGGCAGGAAAATTTGTCATAGGGAAAAGTAGCAACTTTTGGCCAAAGGAGGCTGTAGTTTATGAATTGTATGGAATATGATGATATGGAAACATATCAATGATACCTACACTCTAATTTATCAAGGAGGGTGCACCATGTGGCTAGGGTTATGGTTTTAGCAAGGGAAATGTGCTTAGCAGGTGGTTGACATTTCAAACAAGTCACCAGAGGTTTATTTAAAGATAGAGGGAGCTCAATTAATAATTTTGGATTTTTTATTTTTATGTTAATTAATGTAAGGCTTCATTTCTTTTTGTTGTGCCTCATGTTCTTGGGAGATGCGCCCCAAGGTTCTCATTCCCTCTCTCCTTTTCCCGTCTTCTTCCCTTCTCATTGCAGGTTAGACTAGAGCTATGTAGCAACCTATCTTATTTGATTCAGAATTTTTTAGAAACATCCACCCATCCATGATTTTATATCATATGTCATTAATAGGTCCATGAGTTTCCAGTATCTAAGGGTTCAAGCCTCCATGTCCTTCCTTGAATTTGGTCTTTAAAATACATTGTAACGATGCACAATGTTGAAGAGAGTGTTATATTTAATTGATGAGAGTAATTTATAATTTATTGTGTGTAATATGATATCATAAACCTTCTTTCCAAATTATGTTCCAATGTTATTTAAAATGGATGAGTTTTAGTTGTTTTAGTGGACCTAGTGTAAATTTGCATTGTAAAATGACTAGTTTTTTTGTAAAATGACTAGGGATTTTGATTTAGATTTTATTTTGTTTCAATTGAATATATGTAGCATATTCAAGGTTTGTGTCATTACTATATTGCATGGGACCTTAAGATATCAAGACATGAAGAAAGATAAATTGTGTTTACGATCGAGCCTAAAAATCCTTGTTTTTCACTTTGAATGAACCCAAAATATCTTGTGGGATCAAAATATTGTTTCTATCATAAGTATTTAATGGGCCATTAGAGATATCATTGTGACCAAAACTAAAATCTCTAAATTTTTCCTCATACTTCATGGGGACAAAGTTGAGACATTAATTAGTTGGTTTAAATGGGTCTTTCACTCACAGTAAGCACTAACAACCCATATATACCACATAACCCATATACCTTTATCTCTTTTAATCCCTCTTCCAACCAATTATCTATCTTTTAAAACAAATAGAGCATGTCAACACCATCATTGAGCTCCAATTAATCCTAGTTGAGAATATTAATGGTCACAACATTTTCATACCTAAGGTAATTAAGAATCTGGCCCTATTGTTATAGTTTCACCTAATTTTTTCATGTCCCTTCCCCTCATCCCGACGATGGAGAGGATGCGACCAACATACTGCTACTGTCAAAAGGGAAAAATACCCCCCTCAACATAAAAAAATAAACATGCATTGGGTTAAAACATAATAGATGCATAAATCATTAACATGCATTAAACATGAATATATACACAGATTCATAGTGCATTCTACAACAAAAGAAAAACTCATTCACTCAACATTCAAACATGCTCATGTTAATTCATAAAACAAATAGTTTGCATAGATTATTAAGCTAAATAATAAAAGTAAATACTTATCTTGTAATTGTGTTGTCCCGCAACTAGTTACATTGATGCAACGTTCCACCCAATCATAGGCTAGTGTGCTCTTCAATATCTTAGTGCCACTGCCACCCCCAAGCTGGGCATGATTCCACAAGGAAGTAAGGAACAACAAGATTACATACATAGCCAATTACATATGAAACCCAACCAAGCCAAAAATACATTTGGGTTTATAAGGCTACTAGGGAAGCAAGCCAATAGCATAAGGATTCCTTGGACTTACTCATCCAAGCGAACAATCACACCCAAAACATTGTCATACCCTCTAAGAGATGGGTCTCTTGGACCTACTCAGCCAAGCAAACACGTTGCATCAACACACATTCAACTAATTAATCAAAACACAACCACACACAACTGCTGGATATGAGAAAAATGTTTATGGCAAACCAAAACGAAATGGATGAGGGGAAATACACCCTAGAACATCAAATACGTTTTAGGAAACATTCTTGTGCAAATTTGGCCACCAAAAACCCCCAAATAAAAATACGATCTCAGAAAAATGTCTCTGAGCATTGCTAGTGCGTAGCTAGTTGTGGTATTTTTATTAATGTAGCATTTTACATGGTGTCTCAAACAAACTATGCATGGATAGCACATAAACCATTAGCATCAATTTTAATCGTCGATACATAAGACACTGAATCCATGGTGGGGACTTTTCCTTGAGCTCCACACCATGATTTAATACAATATTTACATCATATGCAATTTAATACCATGGGGTCAAAACCGGGGTGTTACAAATTTAATCACCTCGAATATGGCCATGGGTAACATATCATAGTTCTGAATATAGGGAAGGTATGATTCTTGATAATACACTACATACCATTTTATAACGATAGTCTGTAGTGGGAAACAACACTTTAGAATCTATTTTACCACCTTACCTTAAATTACATCTTGTTTTTAATGTGTAGTTGGTTCAACCATATCTTCCAACCTTATTAGACCCTAAATTCACACCTTGTTTCTAATGTAGAGTTTCTTAAACCATTTACCCCTATCAGACACCTAGCTCAGAGGAAAAAGAGAAATTACTTACTATATCAATAAACCCTAATTTTGTTTTTTGTAATTTCAGAGACTAATCTATTGAATCAAAATAATAATACAGTCAAAAGTACAAATAATGGTGGTAGGTCTATGAACATAATGTATCAGAGAGAGATTTGGCACCTACCCCTCAGATGAATTCAGGCTTTTACAATGAGATTGTTCCTCCATGTAGAAGGGAAAACATATCACAGTGATAGAAAAATTAACATTGTTGAAGCGAAAAACCCGAGTATAACTACTGTGAGTAATAGGTAATTCTAGAACCATGATGACCATGACAAGAAGAAAAGACACTAGAAACATGAAACCTGTACTTGTGGCTTGGAAGGAATATCCTCCTCGAGAGGAACCCCAGAACTAAAGATGAGATGTGAATTTGGTCATCCTTCCACTCAGGGAGCCGGTGGGTTGACAGATGTTTGGACACCATATTTTTCAGAGCTCTTAGTGTCACTACTAGTATCCTCATAGGTGCTAAAGGGATTCCACATAACAGGGAGATGTTATGTTTCCCTATAATCTTCCGCAATGTTGATGGATGTTTTACCCTGCATGGTACTCATTATGGGCCTCATAGGAGGAGGAGGTTGTTTTTCTATGTCCATGGGATCCGCATAAGCGATCGAAGAGGAAGTCGGGTTCTCATTCTGAGTACCTATGAGACTGAGGATAAGATAGGCCAATATATTTTTTACCACCCAAAAATTGCTCCTGTAGAGAACAGTCTAGTTCGCCGTGAAGTGTGATCTCATGATCTCGTCCTCCAAGCCATCCATAAGTGGTCGAAGATATTATGAGATTTCTACATCATATCCTTTCGTATTGGCCTGAGCCATAAGACTTATACCATTCTTGTTTGTATTTCCACCACCGNAGCCATCCATAAGTGGTCGAAGATATTATGAGATTTCTACATCATATCCTTTCGTATTGGCCTGAGCCATAAGACTTATACCATTCTTGTTTGTATTTCCCCCACCGCCATGTCCCTGCCTTAGCATAAGAGGTAGTCTGTGAGACATCTTCAGATGAGCTGGAGGCACAGAGTGGTACGGATTCTGCACTTCAAATGAGAGGGCAGGTGCAAGTATTTTTTGCTTCCCTATCACTATAGGCTTTGCAAAGAGTTCCTCCTTCACAAAATTGTGCATGAAAGACGGAGAAGACATCATGTTTCATTAAGGACTTAAGGACGACAAGTCAAGGGAGTGGCGTTGGGGGACAACTGTGTGTCCCTATAACTGCTCCCACTCCTCTTTGTGACATGTAATCACCCACACTCGGGTGAAATAAACACGAATTTCATTAAGAAATATAAAGTAAATTAATTATAACATGGACACCAGAATTAATGGAAACCAAAAGTGAGAAATAAATCTCTCTCGAGTCATCAAAGCAAGGCAATTTCTTTACCAAGGAAAGTGTTTCGCTAAGAACATGATTGAGATAAAGTTACAACACTTAACACATGAAAATGATTCAATGGTGACCAATTGTTTCAAAGGGGATGCAAATATTTCTAGGTGTTCTTTATGGGCCATCTTAGAAACA
>LPNX011177172.1:38753-104027 GCA_001517045.1 Pseudotsuga menziesii | reverse complement strand
TATATATATATATATATATATACATATTCAAAGGTGTAGATATTGTCAAGATATTTATAATGAGTTAAGATGAAGGGGGTAGTGAAGTTCCTGAAGAAGATGAATAAAGCTTACTTGAGTTGGGGCATAAGAAAGCTTGAGAGGAATACTAGTTTTCAAATTGCAAATATTATTGTTTAGAAATGATTGCATTACTCTAAATCCATTACATGTACTAGTTCATGATTGCTTTACTCTATTTAATTACATCATACATGTATTGGTTTGAAATCAGATTCCTATATTACAACTCCCATTCAATCTTCTTCAACCTGTCTATATGCATAATTTTTAGTAAACACTAAAATTAACAGAGTTCATTCCTTTAGTATATAAAGAAATACCAACAATTGAAAGCATTCCTAAGTACCATAAATATGAACATGTAATAAAGAATTTAAGAAATATCGCATGGGAAATTATGAAGAAAGTTGAAATACTTACACCACGACAGTCGTAAATATGTTTTCTTATGATACTATCATGTTAAAGGATTTGTGTGAAAATCCTTGATAGATGATTTCGAGGTCAAATTGAGCAAGGGGTTTTTGAGTTTGTTCTGTAGCATATATAAACATCAACATGATTGAGATTTTTTTTTTAATGTTCTATGCAATTCATAAAATAAGTTAGGTTAATCCTATCCCTCTTACTCAGAATTTTGAAATAATTGTTGGTCATGATTGTTAGATCCTACCATTGGATTTTTTGTTGTTTTTTCTGATAACTAATTTAGAGAACCCAAAAGAGGCTATCACAAAACCATTTTCATCACTAAATTATTTATTTTATGTCATGCTACTATGTCATTCCCTCAAGAATGTATATAAAAGTTTATGGTCATTTATTTTCATCATTATACCATTTATATAGTCTATTAAAAAATAATTTATCTTAGAATGTTGTTGAATTAATTTTGAAAAAATGACTTTTAAATGTCATTATCTTGGTGTGATGTTAGCATTTCTCTTGGTTAATACTCACCTAGCTCTATTATCTCCCCCAAAATCATTGCCCTTCAATCACTTTCTATAAGGCTATAATGTGCAATGAGTTAACTTGTGAGAATATTTGTAATCCCCTTGCGTTAACATGCATTCAAATGGGGAAATATAGAGCCATGTGATTCCCCAAAGTGATAGGTGAACTACTTAGTGGATCATGTTAGTAGTCATCAAATTGTACCGAACATCAATTGATGCTTGTCTAAATATTAACTATTTCAAAGCGTGAAACTTGCTAAACATGGAAAAATGATACATGCATGAAATGAGGACAAAAAATAGAAATATGTAGATTCAACTCAATGAAATCATTCACAAAATAAAGGATATGCATATAAAGAGGGAATGGCTACAAGAATAGGTTTGAAATGGTATATTATGAATTCATGCTCTTGTGGATTGCAATATAGGAGGACCCATATATTGAAGAAATCATAGTTCATGCCCACTTGCACACATATAATATTAGTTGTAGTGAGAGGTACACACAATTTAGAAGGGGAATTAATAGATGAAATGATTAATTAAAAGTTCCTATAACCATGTTCTCAATGCTTGGAAAATAGTCCCACATGAAAATTATGTTTATTTCATGGATTTTCATGCAAAAGGGTGTGAGAGATGAAATTTATAACACTACCCAACAATTTTTTACTTGTATAACGCTGGAACAAACTATGTTAATTATGACTCAAATTCTCTTTAGACTGTTAAAAATGTCAATCAATTGAAGACATTCTTAGACATAAAAATGTAAGTTAGATCCAAGAATCAAATATGTATGTCAAGAGTTTTATGCTCCTCCTTAGAATAAATGTAGGAATAACACCAAATAGAATAATTTCTCCATGAAGTAGAGAATGGCGTTGAAAGCTTGTGAGAGATTCAAACAAGGGAGAGTCTCAAAATATTTCTCAGCACTAAGGTATTTTGCAGATAAGACCTCCAACTACAAAGGAGTTATGCATAGGATATCGGGTAAGTGGGTTGGTGAGATAAGAGATTGTTCAAAAGGAGTTAAATTGTGGTTAGGTACTTACAACATTATAGAAGAAGTTGCTCAATATTATGACAAGGAAAGTATGAAAAATAATGGTCTATATGCTCTTAATAACTTCTAAGGTTCATTTAATGATCCATATACTTCTCAGAGGAAACCTCCAAGGGAAGATAAGAAACAAATCTATGATAGACAATAAAATGTGGTCCATTCTGTTATCATAAGGTATTTTGTGAATTCCAAGATGAATCCCATTACATTTTAAATCCACATGACATCATCTTTTTCTTTTTAAATTTATATATGAAGAAGGGCCTATGGAAGGCTATGATCAAGATTGAATTCGAGTTTCTTCTCTCTCTTCAACCCTTACCATGTCTACATCTTATTCATTGATTGATCATGTTGGTTATGAAGATGCAAGTTATTCTCTTTACAATTAGTAATTGAATGGTATAAATTTGCAATACAGAAACCTAAAGGCACATGTGTACATTAGGTTAACCCTTGAATTGTTGGTTTAGACTTGTATCACTACATCATATCACACATATTGACTATGGTGTATATTTAGTAAGATGGTGCCACAAGTTTTCATATTTCTTGAAGAACATCTATTTCCATAGTTGTATCCTTTCAAATACCAAATCCCTAAATTCAAAGTTACTTTCATTACGATGTCGATTTGTTTGTTGTTTCACCTTGTTTTGTGCTAAATCCAAGTTGTCATTCAATAGTTGGAGAACCTCTTTTTCGTGCTTAATGCACTCCTCAAATTCTTGAAACATAGACTTCTCTTTATGGAGGATTATCTCTACAGTTATCTATGCATATACAATCACCTAATGAGTCATAAAATAATTGTCAACAACATGGATTTTCTTCACAACATTAAGATAGTGGAAACAGGGGTCAATATGTACCTACTTATTAGAAAGATTAGGAGGTGGATGTCCCTCTTCTTATTAATCAATTTATTGATCAAATTTGGGCTTAGGCTCCATATTATTTTACTCTTAGAAAACATTTTGGTTTAAGGAGATTATGGTCAAGCTTAAGAACCTTGAAAATATTAATTTAGGTCTTAACTTATACAATAACAATGTTATTTTGATCATTTTTAAAATTTTAAGTTTATTTTTATAATTAAATTATATATTTTTATTGTATAAATAAACAAACAATAAATATAAAATATATTTTATTACATATTTATAGAAATAAATAAATAAATAACAATATATATAATATTGAGGAAAAAATGCATAACATTAAACAAAACAAAAATTAACAAAATAAAATCTAATTCCCGTGGGAAGTATCTTACTTGCCAACTTCCCCACCTCTTGTGCAAACTTCGTGCAAAAATTATCCATTCCTTCCAACATCCCATGAGAAGAATCAACAAAACTCACATGGGTAGAGCGTGGGTTTATGTCTCAATTGGTTTTATGGTGAAAAATAGTGAAGAATGAAGATATGGAAATATTTTATGAATCATTAAATGGAGAATTAGGGTTTGATATGTATCAAGACCTTTTGCATGTCATGCATACCAAGATAGAGGAATAACTATAGAATATTGATGACAAGTATGTGCATCTTTCCTCTCCTCTCTATTATTGATTGAATGAGATGCCAGAATTTTTAATTAGGTTTTTTTCTTTATGATTGAGTTTCCATAATAAATCGAACAATCTCAAGCAATTAGGGTTTCGATTGAGAGTGTTCCTATGCTAAGAATTCCCATGTTAGAGTAGATATCAAGTTTATATACAGAGCAGACCATAAGGAAGAAAACATGCCAATCGTAGAAGGGCATTAGAAGGTTCACATTCACCTGCTGTTATTGGGTAATATTCCACTGGTCATATTTGTTTATTATAATCTTCAAAATGCTGATTAGTTTCGAGAGCACGAGTGTTGAAATATTGTAAGTTCAAAGAATATTCTATATGTATCTTTTGTGGTCCCCGATGGTCCTACCGAGAGAACCACTTGTATTATCTTGTACCCCGATGCTTCTAATCGGAAGAACTAATAAGAGTCATGAGGTTGTCCCCTCTAATTGTAAATATGGGCCATTAGCACCCCAGTGTGGTTACTTGAGCCTACATGTGTAACCCGAGCTTACATGATTAACTTGAGCCTACATGTCGGATGAGTTAATTGAAGTGAACGGATGAATATAAATAGAGGTGTAGCTCTCCTCATTTGAGCACACACTCTCAATTGTGTAGCACATTAGTTGAGAAGAGAAGTAGCTAGAGAAGGAGGAGGATCACGCTTTGATCTCCTTGCTGGTTTTATCTTTTATCTTTTATCTTTTTGGGGAATCTATATTGAGAAGGTTTTACTAGGTTTTTCCCTTTAGGGTTTTCCCAGGATAAATCTTTGTGTTCCTTTTGTATGGTTGTGGTTGTCTATCTTTCGGTGATCATGTTTATATGCTTTTGTTATGAAAATGAAATGAAGTGCTGATGTCTTAGCTAAGCATATGAAAAGTTAACATGGTATCAGAGACACCTTGAAAAGAAGACATTATGCAGCTACAAAATCTAGGGATTATTACTTTTTGGTTCTCTCTCCACAATCAATCAGCAAAAGAAGGCTAGGCTAACTCTCCATTGAAGGGCGCATCTTTTTGTTGAAGCAGAATTCGATTCCGAGCATTTTCAGTTTTCGGTGTGGGAAATTAGGGCTTGTTGCAGAAGAAGAATTTTTGAGTGAGCCCAACATAGGATTTCAATCCTCATCAAAATCGAAGTTTAGAGTCCTGGATCAATATTTTTGGTTGGGTGAAACTCCAGGAAAGTCAAACCCTAGTTTGACCCGGAGCAAGAAAAACCCTAAATACTAAAACTGCTAAGTTTTGGTATATTCGCTATATGCCAATATTGGCGAAGTTTCAGGAGCTGAAAATTGAAAAGAGTGAATATATAATTCGGATGAACACTGTGTCAAAAATTCAGCCTCATATTCACTATATTCTAGGCGATATGATCCCTCCAAGTTAGGGTTCCACTCTCTTCCAGAATTCATCCCTAAACATGACACCTAGGGAAAATTGCTATAGCTTGGGCTAAAGAATTCAAAAATGGAATTCCTAAAGATGTTCCAAAAATAGGACCAACTTTAATTCCTTTGGTCTAAATTTCAGAACTTGAAGATGAACCAGGGACACATGGCATGCCGTACAACTTCACTGTTTTGAACAGTCCTATAACAGGTCATCTTGGGAAAATAATCATAAATCCCAATTGGTAAAACAAATTCTGATGAAACCTATGGTGTTGGATTAGAGACATGTGAGGTTACCTCAGTGCGAAAGTTTAGACACAGAGGAGCATTAACTTCAGAGATATCACAGAAACAGTAACAGGCATTTCTGCAGAAGAAATTGGAAAACTAGGGCTTCCTGTTCCGGGAGCTTCCCTCCACTGTTTTCAGAAAAGGAGTACATTGAACAGCTCCATTTGAAGAGATATATCTTTCTATCCAATAATATCTGAAAGATTCCAAGTTTTTAAAATTAGGGTTTCTCTCACAAACCCTAGGTCAGTGAGCTCCAGAAGCAGGACGGACACCTCAAATCAGTAAGATATAATATTTTGCTATTTGCATTTGAGGTTCTCATTTCAAATTGATCTATCACATCAGCTTGATGATAAGCTTGGTGAAGTTGAAAACTTCCAAGCATGAAAGCATTTGATCCCTCTGAAGAAAATGAATTGGACACTTACATGAGTAGAGAGGTACCAGTTCTAGAGGGAGATGAGCCTCAAAGCCTTACACAAGAAGAACTTGATCAAGGCCAAGAAGATCACTGTTGATTCAATCATGAATCAACTTGTACCACAAGTATCTTCCCTAAAGACATCAAATATGTTTGATTCCTTGATCAAACTATTTGAAGATAAGAACTTAATTCAAAAGATGGATTTGAGAAAACAGTTGAAGAATGTGAAGATCCAGAATGCATAACATCTTGAAGCGGTAGAAGAAGAAGCAGCATTAGAGGAATTTTGGGGTCTAAAATGGGCCTCCTAAGGAAAATAATAAAATAATAGTTAAAATAATAAAATAATATTGATTAATTTTGGAGGAAGAAAGAAAAAACTACTTTTTCTGTTCGTATTTTCGACATATCTCCCTGTGTTTTTACTCAAATTTCGATCGGGAGAGCTCATTGGATGGGGAATTTGATTCCGCATCCAACGAGTACCCACACTGTATACTTTTGACGGACCCCTCTACCCCAAAAATAAGAAATACCTGAAAAAACATGATGATGATGCCATCATCACATTTTTTTCAGGTATTTCTTGTTTTTGGGGTATTGGGGTCCGTCAAAAGTATGCAATGTGGGTACTCGTTGGATGCAGAATCAAATTCTGCATCCAACGAGCTCTCCTGATTGAAATTTGAGTAAAAACACAATGAGATATGTCAAAAATACGAACAAAAAGAGTAGTTTTTTTTAATGACAAATATGTCAATTCAACCATTATGGTTGACTTATTTTATTGAAATTCTATTGGTTCTTGAATTCCAACTCACAAAAACCTATTTTGGCACGTTTTCTTATAAGGCCCATTTTAGACCCCAAATTTCCTCTAATGAGAATGTAGAAGTGGTGATAGCCACCTTGAATGGCCTCCCATGATCATGGGATTCATTCATGCAAGGAATGTGTGCCAGAAGGAAGTGATTACTTTCAGTTGAATTTGGGAAGAAGAAGAAGCTCGTCTCATAAGAAGAGAAGAAGAAAGATGGGAGCAAATTGAAGAACTCAATTCTTGATGAATCTCTTATCCATCTTATCATTTGGATAAGAAATGATGATTTCATGAATGAAGAAGATGGTGAAGGAGAATGATCAAGAAGGAGTCTACCCACAAAACAAACAAAAGATAATTATTCAATTGTCATTTAATGATATTGTTTTGTTATGCATATTAAGTTGATGTGTTATACATGATAGATTATTTGCATTAATGACTGTATACTACTAATATGCATGTGATCGGTAAGTAGCTCATGGTGCTATACATCTATCCATTGCTACTTATCTAGAATGAAACCTCTTTGCTGACATATTGGATTAGTGCACAATCTCAATGATGTCATGGTAGAGATGGAAGGCATCTAGAAACTTTCTGTGAGATATGGATGAATGTTGTATTGGCTAAATAGTTGCATGATGCATAAGAATTTGTAGTTATGCATATGTTTTATGAAATAGTTCTAACCATGTAACTGGTGCATTTGAATTGTAGGAAAGATAGTATACAACCTCCTACAAGAAAAGAAGGATGAGACTTGTTCCAAAGAACAAGTGATGACAATTCAATAAACATGAATGTGAAGCTCCCATGGTCAGAGACACCATGACAGAAGAAAGAGCTTCAGAGAGCAGTAGATCCACCTCAAAGGATGAAGACCACCATGGGTATGAAAGATAACTCAAAATGAAGAAAAGAATGCTATGAAAGAAGCTATGATCAAAGAATAATAGTTGATCATGGGGAATGATGTATACGATATGATTTCGAGACATAAAGGGAAGTACGTAGTATTTTCCATATGGATCTACAAGAACAAGTGTACAAAGCAAGGTTCATGATTTGCCTCAGAAAGAATAGACTATGACATGACATACTTTATTGACCAATATATATCAAGCATAGAACCACCTGTATAGAATGAAGAAGGAAGATAATACTCCACTTCAGGGGGAGTGACTACAGAAGATATCTGAGTTTGACACGGTACAACATGATGGACAACTTCTTGATGGATCGAGACTTTACCAAGAGTAAAGTGGGTTCCAACCTTCAAAGTTGAATGCAGAAAACTAGGATATGTTGATGATCTAACAAGACGAACTCATGATGAAAGAATACTAGAATGATGTATGGGATATAGTTCCCAAACCAGAAGGAAGGAGTATTGTATCCTCCAAACGGATATACAAAATAGAGCATGCAGTTGACTGAAGTATTAAGAAGTATAAAGCAATATTTGTGGCCAGAGGTTTCTTTCAGAAAGAGGGAATTAATTCTAAAGTTACACTTACTCCAGGAAGTAAGGTACACATTCTTCAGAACTATCATGGTAGTTTCTTCCATGGTGAAGTAAAGACAAGCCTTCCTTAATGGTATGATTGAGAAAGAGTTTTTTCATTGAATAGTCACGAGGATTTGAAGTTGAAGCCAGATGGAATCACGTATGCAAGTTGAACAAGGCCCTCTATGGCCTGAAGCAAGATCCCAGAGCTTGGTATGGAAGAATAGATAGTTTCTTGTCGAGCATGGGATTTACCAAGGGTAAAGCTGATCCTAACCTTTATCTCAAGGTTGTAGAAGATGCACTTGTCATCTTGTTATTATATGTGGATGACTTATCCTTGATAGGAAATGAGAAACAGGTCATGGAAAGCAAGAAGAAACTAGCAGAATAATTTGAGATGAAAGACCCTGGGTTAATGCATTATTTCCTAGGTCTGGAAGTATGGCAAAGTTCAGAAGAAATATTTCTCAACCAGGGAAAGTATGCGGTAGAGATATTGAAGAGATTCAATATGTTGGAATGCAAAGTCATGGCCACACACATGGACTCCAACCTAAAGCTATTAGCTGATCAGAGTTAGTGGATATGACTCATTACAGATAGATCATTGGGTCATTGATGTACTTAACAAATACCAGAACAGACATTTGTTTTGCTTTGAACACCTTAAGTCAATATCTTGTTCAACCAAGACGGGTTCACCTAGTAACTGCAAAATAGTGATGAGATATATAAAAGGGACTATAGACTTTGGTTTTTATTATGATGGTAGCCATGAGTATAGATTGTATGGCTACACAGATGCAGATTGGGCTGGAAGTATCTTAGACATAAAAAGTACTTCACGTGGATGTTATAGCCTGGGATCTGCTATGATTTCATGGTTTAACAAAAAGCACTCTAGTGTTTCTCTAAGCACAGCTGAAGCAGAATATATTGCAGCTTGCTTTTCTAGTTGTGAAGCCATATGTCTTCAAAAGCTGATGTCAGGATTATTCAACCTAGAGTTGGACACTACCGTGATTCTGTGTGATAATCAAAGTTGTATAAAGATGACAGAGAACCCAGTATTCCACGATAGATCAAAGCACATAGAAATACGGTCTTTCTACATATGAGATAAGATGTAGATGATGATGATTTCAGTATTCGCATACTAAAGATATAGATGATGTTTCAGTATTTACAAACTATAGATGCAAATGATGGTGATTCCGTATTTCCATACTAAATATGTATATGATGATGGTTTGGATGATGATGTACTGATGAAGCCTCTGTCTCAAGTAAAGTTTGAACACTTTCGAGACAAGCTTGGTGTTGTTAGGAAAGACCTTCCTCGAAAGGGGGAGTAGTGATGTTGCAGTGGGATTGTATCATCCCTAGGATCTTGCCCTAAAGTGATCCGGTGACCTCGGTCATCAAGAATGAAGAGGGATTGTATCATCCTGGGACATTTGTCCAGAAGTGATCTTGTGACCTCGGTCATCGAGAATGAAGAGGGATTGTATCATCCTAGGACATATGTCCAGAATAGATCCAGTGACTTTGGTCCTCGAGAATGTAGTGGGATTGCATCATCCTTGAAGTTCGGTTCAGAAAGGTATCCGGAGGATTCGGTCCCCGAGAATGTGGCAGGGTTTCATCATCCTTGAACTTCAGTTCAGAAAGGTATCCGGAGGCTTCGGTCCCTGTGAATGTGGTAGGATTGCATCATCCTTGAACTTCAGTTCAAAATGTATCTGGAGGTCTCGGCCCCCGGGAAAGTGGTGGATTGCATCATCGCTAAACCTCGGTTCAAAATGTATCCGGAGGTCTCGGTCCCCGTGAAAGTGGTAGGATTTCATCATCCCTGAACTTTGGTTCAAAATGTATCCAGAGGTCTTGGCCCCCGTGAAAGTGGTGGATTGCATCATCCCTGAACCTCGGTTCAAAATGTATCTGGAGATCTCGTTCCCCGTGAATGTGGTAGGATTGTATCATCCTTGAACTTCGGTTCGGAACGGATCCGGTGACTTCGGTACTCGAGAATGTGTGTTGATCCCGTAATTCCTAGAAAAAGGATTGTTTGAGTTCCACATATGTGTTGATCCTGTAATTCCAAAAGGAAGGATCATTAGTAACTCCATAAAGACCTAAATCCCATAATTCCAAAAGGAAGGATCATTGACTTGATCCCATAATTCCAATAGGAAGGATTGTCTGAGTTCCACAGATGTGTTGATCCTATAATTCCGAAAGGAAGGATCGTTAGTAACTCCGTAAAGACCTAAATCCTGTAATTTCGAAAGGAAGGATCATTGGTAGCTTCGTAAAGACTTGATCCCCTAATTCCAACAGGAAGGATTGTTTGAGTTCCACATATGTGTTGATCCTATAATTCTGAAAGGAAGGGTCATTAGTAACTCCGTAAAGACCTAAATCCTGTAATTCTGAATGAAAGAATCATTGACTTGATCCTGTAATTCCAATAGGAAGGATTGTCTGAGTTCCACAGATGTGTTGATCCCGTAATTCCGAAAGGAAGGATCGTTAGTAACTTCGTAAAGACCTAAATCCCGTAATTCTGAAAGGAAGGATCATTGGTAGCTCTGTAAAGACTTGATCCCGTAATTCCAACAGGAAGGATTGTCTGAGTTCCACAACTGTGTTGATCCCGTAATTCCAACAGGAAGGATTGTCTGAGTTCCACAACTGTGTTGATCCCGTAATTCCGAAAGGAAGGATCGTTAGTAACTCCGTAAAGACCTAAATCCCGTAATTCCAAAAGGATCATTGACTTGATCCTGTAATTCCAATAGGAAGGATTGTCTGAGTTCCAGAAATGTGTTGATCCCGTAATTCCGGAAGGAAGGATCGTTAGTAACTCGGTAAAGACCTAAATCTTGTAATTCCGAAAGGAAGGATCGTTAGTAGCTCCATAAAGACTTGATCCCATAATTCCGAAAGGAAGGATTGTCTGAGCTCCACAGATGTGTTGATCCCGTATTTCCGAAAGGAAGGATCATTAGTAACCCCGTAAAGACCTAAATCTCGTGTACCACAAACATATTGATCCCGTAATTCCAAAAGGAAGGATCATGTTGATGTTTTGATGATGATGATGTTGATGTTTTGATGATGTTGATGATGTTTTGATGATGATGATGTTTTCATGATGATGTTTCTAATTGAAAGATCAGAGTATGATGATGATGTTGTTGCTCATCAAAAGGCCAAAGTGCTGAAGAAGATGTTGCTGATCGAAAGGCCATAGTGTTGAAGATGATGTTGTTGATCGAAAGGCCAAGGTGCTGAAGATGATGTTGCTGATCGAAAGGTCAAAACACTAAAGATGATGTTGCTGATCGAAAGGTCAAAGTGTTGAAGATGACGTTGCTGAGCGAAAGGTCAAAGTGCTGAAGATGATGTTGCTAATCGAAAGTTCAAAATGCTAAAGATCGAAAGGTCAAAGTGTTGAAGATGATGTTGCTGATCGAAAGGTCAAAGTGCTGAAAATGATGTTGCTGATCGAAAGGTCAAAACGCTGAAGATGATGTTTCTGATCGAAAGGTGAAAGTGTTGAAGATGATGTTGCTGATCGAAAGCTCAAAGTAATGAAGATGATGTTTCTGATCGAAAGGTAAACGTGCTGAAGATGTTGCTGATCGAAGCAGTCAAAGTATTAATAATGATGAAGATTGAAGATTGAAGATGAGGACTACATAATGTTGAAAAGCTTCCAATGATTTATAGATGTGTTACCCTGATGATGCGGATGATGTCCTCTATCTCTCTCCTACTATTTTTGTTGTTGATGTTGTTGTAGAATACCCTTCTCATTAAGGGGGAGTGTTGAAATATTGTAACTTCGAAGAATATTCTATATGTATCTTTTGTGGTCCCTGATGGTCCTACCAAGAGAACCACTTGTATTATCTTGTACCCCGATGCTTCTAATAGGAAGAACTAATAAGAGTCATGAGGTTGTCCCCTCTAATTGTAAAGGTGGGTCATTAGCACCCCAGTGTGGTTACTTGAGCCTACATGTGTAACTCGAGCCTACATGTGTAACTCAAGCCTACATGTCGGATGAGTTAAATGAAGTGAACGGATGAATATAAATAGAGGTGTAGGTCTCCTCATTTGAGCACACACTCTCACTTGTGTAGCGCATTAGTGGAGAAGAGAAGTAGCTGAAGAAGGAGGAGGATCATGCTTTGATCTCTTTACTGGTTTTATCTTTTATCTTTTATCTTTTTGGGGCATCTATATTGAGGAAGATTTTGCTGGGTTTTTCCCTTTAGGGTTTTCCCAGGATAAATCTTTGTGTTCCTTTTGTATGGTTGTGCTTGTCTATCTTTCAGTGATCCAGTTTATATGCTTTTGTTATGAAAATGAAATGAAGTACTGATGTCATAGCTAAGCATATGAAAAGTTAACAACCAGTTCAGCCATTATGCAGATACAAGGACATTTCTTGATGGTTATGAAAATGTCATCTAAAAATCCCTGGCCTAGCTAAAAACACTAGAGTGTCTCTATATCTGGCTTCTATAGATGATGGCTAATGTATGATTATCTGGAGCATATATATCTATGCTAGCATATCTATATCTATCGAAACATACCCTATATAAACTACCCATCATATAAGATTCCCTATATACAATCCTACCCTATGATTATTAATTGTAGAAACGACCGCACCATGGGTACCTCAATGAGTGCCATACTTACTGTAAATATCTTATGCACTAATTTATTTTGCTAAAATCACATCCCCATATTCTTTTCTAAACATCGGTAATAATAACAATGTTTGCTTGGTGTTATGGTCTATAGGGTAGGGGTTATCAAACCACAAGAATCCACTTTGGAATCTACTCAATAAAAAAAGGACACATGACAAAAAAATAACAGGAGTATGGATGAAGTGTGGAATATCTAATAATTCCATAATACCAAACTAAAACCGCTTCCTATCCTAGTTCTTATAACATGGTTTCATAAATACCTCTTGAAAGCTATTGGGAAATATTTCGACATCCACATACTTGTTGAACTGTTTCTTTGGAAACTTACCAACATCTTTGGTTATTTCAAAAAATAAAATGAGGACCTCTTGGAATGTGAAACTGTGAATTTCTTCTCAGTTCTCACTGCTTTAAATCCCAAATATGCTCATGGTTCTTGAGGTTCTACTCTCTCCACCAATGGAAAGTTCATCTTTGGCAGTAATTGCCTCCTCCCTCTTTTTTTATATTTTTCATAACTAGAATTGTGGGCAGTCTCCATAGCCTCTAGGGTTGATGCACTATAGATCCCATCATACCTTGTGATTTTAGCCAAGTTTTATTTCAACTAGCTAATCCTTCCTGTCATATGTCGGTCATACAGTTTACAAGGCCATCTTTTTCATTTTGTCCCATATTTAGGTTCACATACTGCCAAATTGGGTCCAAAGGCTTTGGCATGTTGGCAAGGAAATACTCAACTTCCAACTTGAAATCTAAGGCCAAAAAAACCCAAAAAAGAACAACAAACACTACTAGGAAAAAAATAGCTTGCTAGTAAAAAGAAAAAAACTGACCTCTAGATTGTTCTATGAGCCATTAAAATGATAATAAGAGACAAACCACATGGAAATTGAAAGTGAAACTCTACATAAATCTAGAAAAAATTGTAGTTAAGAGGGTGGAATTTGAAGAAACATCTCGTATTTGAGAATATCAACACCATAATAAGATAACAATTGATCAGTGGTCCAATAATTATTTTTTTGGATGGTGATGACAACAATGATATGGCCCTCTCAAACCTAGTTTTTGATGATAGTAAACCCCTTACCTCTTGTTTCACAACATCTACAAAGGAAACTGACCCCCAAAAACAAAAATTCATCCTTTAAGATGCCTAAAATCACCTTAGGCGGGTGTAGNAGTAAACCCCTTACCTCTTGTTTCACAACATCTACAAAGGAAACTGACCCCCAAAAACAAAAATTCATCCTTTAAGATGCCTAAAATCACCTTAGGCGGGGGTAGTATCTCGTGATTCATAGGGATTGTTTCTTAGTATGATATTGAGAATAATAGTCGAAGTGTAATTCATGGATTCAATGTTTGTTTGCTTATAAAGCTGCTCATGGTTGTCATGTTTGTTGGAAGAGGTGGATCGGAGAGCAAAGCAAGTTGTTGATGAACATTTAGATGAGCATTTTAAAATACAAACAATGAGTAATGTTCTTTCTACAACATCTCATCTCAATTTTATACTATGTAAGAATCCAAAGATTGTTGGTTTTGATCTTTTTTTTAGAAATTGAAGTACACTCTTTTCTATGTGACTTATCTTAGGCATTGGTTGTGTGAATTGTTTTAATTTGGATGTTGAAACTTGGTATAGGGATTTGAAATTTAGTTTCAGTGGTTGAATTCTTTGTCTTTTCTATATGTATTTTGGGGATTGATAAGTATATGAGAAAGATGTTCTTGGAAGGGAAGATTCATAGAATTCGAAGGGATAGGTGGTACTCTTGATTCAATATCAGTAACATTATTTTTTTAATGTCTTGAATATTGGTTTTGGTTAATATTTTTGATAGGCATGCAGACTTGAAATTTGAAAAGTTGTTCATTAAAGAATATTTGAGATATGTTTCAATGTACAGGGATCTAGAACGACATCCTTCTCTAAGCCTTTCGAGAATTCAAATGGTTTTAAAAAGATAGTCTACATGGTTTCACACAACTAGTAGACCCTAATAAAAGGCATAGAACAGAGAAGGTGTCTCTATCTCAGGAGAAGAGAATTGTCACCAATGAATCTGTTGAACTAGAACATACAGAGACTATAATTGAGATTATCAGGGGCATGGAGCTACCATATTCATCTATTTCAGAAGTTGACAAGTCATCCCTTCACAATGATAACGAGTAGAAAAATAGCGTGGTGGAAGAAATGCATATAAAAGACGATTACAATGCAAGAACTCAATCCCATTCTCTCACAAATGATGTGCAAGGCAAAACTTTTGACACATCTTCACAAGCAGTACTTTCTTCTGATTCTTTTGCAGTTCCTGTGTTAGATCATGTGACTGTAAAATGCAATTTTAGAGCTGAAAATGACATGGTGACAGTAGAGATCCTTGAAATGAAGGTACCTTCAATTGAGACTCCAAACAAGGCTAGTACTAGATAGGAAAATGAGATAGAAGGAAGTAAGAATAAAATTACAGAGGAAAATATTTCCCCAAAGCCTTCAATTCAGAATGAACAATGCAAGGAAGGGTCAAGCTTTCCTGTTACAAGTGTAGACGATCAAATTGACAAGGTGAAGTGGAGATATAACTTCAAACCTTTTTCTATTGCACTTTAGAAGTAAGATGTCTTACATAGGCATGGAGGATCCATCTGTCTAAGGCTTGATATTACTTTGCAGGAACAAGGGTTACTGAAAACTATTGTTTCAACACGCCAGTCAAAGTTCTTTTACCATATGAAAATTACATATAATGTTGCATGACAGTAAAGGAAATATTTATCTATTATGTCTACTGTTACATATTTTTCTTCTTTCTATTTCTTGTCTTCCTCACAAAATTAGGCTTTCCCATTTCCTTTGTTCCTAAAAAAATAAAGTTTTCTACCATTGTAACCGCTAGCCTTTTGATTTTGTTACCTGTTGGAATTTCACTTTTACATTCTTATATTTCAGTAATAGAGTCTTAGACAAAAAATTTCCATCATTTTTCATTTTTTGAGAGCAAATGGATTTACACATTAGGAGCAACAGTGATTGGATATTGAAACTGGGATTTTGTCACTTGTGCAAATCTGAAAAAGGCTTGTGATTTAAACATGATGCTTAATGTTATGAGCTCATGTTAAAGTAACTCCCTTTTTTTCCATTGTACATAGGAATCATCTCGAAGTATGCGATCCAAGGTTTATGATACCTCTGCTCATAATACTTTTTAGTGTTAGCCCCAACTATGTTACCAAGTACATTTTACATGAACTTATGAAGCCTATTTTGTTTGGTAATGAATTATAAACGTGGTTGAATGGATTATAATGCATGCCAAATGATATAAAATTGATCTATTTGTTTCAACATTTACTATGATACGAAACAGATCTGTATCAGTTTCGCTTTCTTACTCTGGTATTTCTTGATATAAAAATTATTGCTATCAGATTCAATCAAATACCACTAGGTTGTGGGATACCTACTACAACCCTATGTTGTGAGATACCATCTGCAGCTCTGACTTTTGCTTGTCGTTACCCTTGCTCCACATCCCTTTGTGCAATATCATTCTTCATGTGGAAACTTGTAGTGCTCAAATCCTTTCAACATACTTGAGAGCACTTTGAAATCGGTGATTTATCACTTTGTATTAGGAATACATTGTGGGGCATTGTGGTTGTTCAACTTCCACCAATATATGCAATTTCCAATGGATTGTGAGTATTGTGATATCATTGGTGAATCACTCAATTTTCGAAGCAGATCCTGATGGATCTGGACCCAAATATGTGTCAGATCCATCCCCTAGGGCCTAAGAATCTACTAACACAATTCAATTACATTTCTTCTATGTTCATGTTAGATATTCGAGTTCATCATTAATATGACAGTGGCATGGTATTGTGGTTGTTTACCTTCCTCCAATCTATGCAATTTCCATTGGATTGCGACCAGTGTCTTGGTGTTGGTTAATTGTTAAATTTTTGGAGTAGATATGCGTGAATATTTATCCAAACTTATGTCATATCCATCCTATAGGTCCTAAGAATCTAGTAACAGAGTGCAATTGTACGTCTTCTATGTTCATGTTAGATATTTGAGTTTAGCATAAATATTCTAATTTTAACATGTGTCACTGGATGGATGCAGAATGTGAATTCCCTTTACTAAAGCTAAATATTACAGGTTTTGATTAGGATCCCTTGTTTATTTATATCCAACAATGAATTGATTTTATTGGGTAGATTAAGGGGAGATGAATTTTATTTCCTTGAGTGAAATTGGTGCTCTCATATGCATACATCATTGTTGGCATTTTCTCTTCTGATTTTTTTACAATTATTAAACACAATATATGTACTTGATTAAATATACCATATATAACTTACAATTTGTTAGAACTTAGAATAATACATGACAAATATTCATAATGAAGGGACACCATCCATGAATATACCCATGAATATGTATGGGGATGATGGTATTCCACTATACAATTATATGGGGATGATAATATTCCTCCATACAATTGTAAATTTGTAACTCTTATCTTTAAAAATGTCAACTATTACTGTACACTCTATTGGAGGTGTTCATGAAAGCATCTTATATGCCAATTTCAACATTTATGTACCCATTAGTTCTTACCCTTTCCCTCTGTGTGGTTCATGTGGAGACACCAGGTTAACTCTAGTACATTCTGTTATCGTTCTTCCTATCATAGTAGGAGTTTAAGAAGTTCATAAAGAGATCATGTTTCCCACATCAGCTGTATTTTTCATTTTATTTATTCAACTTAACACAATTTTAGAGTCCAAAGGGACTTGAGTCTTTTATTTCTCAATTTTAGGTAGCTTGCAAGTGGTAATAATATCAAACATTGACTACCTCCAAAATTGTTAATTTTTCTTTATTGGTAAAATGAAATTTTATTGACATAAAAGTACATATTATAAATTCCAGTAAATACTAAAAGGATTCCTTCACTAGCAAAATTGGGAACCTAGAAGTTCAAATAACTTAAAAAAATAGAACTTGAATTTTAACGGTTTTTAGTTTCAGGAGAAAAGGTAGATATTGAGAACTCAATCAAAATAGTTAAGGGAACTTATCAGTCCCTTGTTTTTCCTTTGTATGTGCTATTTGATGTGTGGGAATTGTCATCCCAATTAAAGATAGGAAGTGTAAGTTAAATAAATATCCGCATTTCTGTATTCTCATGAAGTTGGCTCGGTCATAGATCCTTCAAAGGTTACCTTTAGGAAGTCTATGTCTTAATATTCAAAAGTAGCTTGTATCCTTCAAGTTATTAATCGATTTATTTAAATTATAAGTCTCTCTGCCTCTTCCTATACTAATTTATTTCTCAGTATTTTATGAGCTCTTTATTTTCCTCATTCCTATCCATCTTATCATGTTAATCATTCTCCAAGACCTACAACTACCTGATGAACCTTGTATTTTGTTTCTACTAGATATATATTGTTTATTTCTCTTGAGTGCTTCAGGCATGAGCCTCATAAGGACTATCCCCTCTCTTTTCTAATTTTCTCTCTTGGCTTTATGATCTCTTCATACGATCTTCGAGCCTCATACATGATGGAAGTAGGTGTACCATTAATTCTTTTGGTGTGTTATTTTTCCAAGTTTAGGAAGTACTTTTTGCTACTTGTCAAGCTTGTCACTATTTTAGTCTGTTGACATAATCTCATTTATGTGGAAAATTGATTTTTTTCCATCCTCAATGAATTATAATTTAGGGAGAATATCTACAAAATCAGAGGGAGTGAATTTAGAAGGAATGTAAATTGTAAAGAGAATAAGCTCGAGAGAATATGAGCCTTCCATATTTCTTGACATAGAATAATTACTGGATGTTATCTTTCTACATATAAAGCAATTGTTTTTCATGCATGTTGGGTTGTAGGTTCCCTTCATCCATCTTCAATATTTGACTAAATATGTGAAGACCCTTTTCCAATGTTTCTAAATGACATTGTAAAAATTTAGCAAATCAGGCAGCATCCATCATTTGGAATTTTTTTTTATTATGATTCTGAATTACAACTATGGAAGTGTGTTTCCTTCCCCATTCAATAGTATTACAATGAACTATAGTTGGTTTTCCATGCCGACATCCACCTTGGCTCATTGCCATCACTAGGGTGTATGTCTTCAACCATAGTTGCTCAAAACATGAATTCGGCCCCATCTGTAAGGAATGGCTTGATTATGCAAGTGATATGAGATGGCCTACTTCCACATGTGAGAGATTGCTCATGAGGGGTGAATTTGTCTTTTTGAAATTTGAACCTTGGTGTGGCTATGAAACACTTCTGCTTTACCATTGAATCAAGAACCCATTGACCATTTGGAAACAATCATTAAAATTATCCTTGGTGACTAATGCTAGCTTATCTTTCCAATTAATCTCCTCTTTGATAGGTGGCATATTTTGCTAGCCAATCAACCACCATGTTTTGGGATACAGATTCCAATTTGAAGCTACAACATAACCCTGCATCAAATTGATAATAATTTTAAGGATCCTTCCATCTCAAAATTCATTATCCTAAGCTTTAGATAGGGTTTTATCAAGGCCTTCATTTCTAATTTGTTGATTGTACCCTTGCCAATAATATCCACAAATATAGCTATAGTATTACCTCTATAGTCCCCTACACATCCTATCGTTCCTGGGTTTCCCTTTATAGTTACACAAATGTGAGTTTCACTTAGACCTTCTCTCGATGGTTTCCAGTACACGAGACTATCCAAAAACATTGATTGTATCTACTATCCTCTTTGCACAAATGTTTTTAACTTATGTTTTTGTTTTTTACAATCATTAATTTCTCAACATGATCCCTTTTTCCTTCATGAGAAAACATTGTCCCAAAGAAGTAGAATAAATATTTAGACATCGTGAAATGTACTTCTATTACTTGATTTTTTCTGGTTCAATCCATGCTTCCAGAATCACTGCCTTTGCCGCACACAAAGAAAACTGAAATTATTCCTCTTACCTTCATGATTTTGTATCTTAGATTTTGTCTGATAAATATCTACTGTATAAAATTGTTGTTGAGTTTATGGTATCATTTGAGAGCTATTGAAATTTTCTTCATTTATCTTAAAGTTTAGGGTAAAAGGAAAAAAAATGGAATGAATTTGGTAGAGTTATATTTTGGATTTAAAATTCAAATTATAAATGTGACAGTCATTATAGGTATACTTGGTGTGTTGGATACCAAAAAAAGAAACCCACAAAATATGGTATATATGTGAAAATTAAAATGAGCCCTCCCCATTGGAAGGAAAAGTTGCATATGGACCTGCTTTGAATGAAGATACTGATTGGAATCAATATGGTCCACAAGAAGATACAAGATAGAATGGATCTAGTTCACAAGAAGAGACTGGATGGATGGACTATCTTGGATCCACAACAAGATGTGAGGATATTTTATGTCAAGTAAAAGGTCCTGTTATCACTAATGTTGACTCTCGACTGATAGGGTCAAGATTAAAGAAATCTTAAATTGGTTTAATGGATAACTGGAAAATGAATTTATGGAATTTGGTGGTAGGTAAGACTTACTCCTAAAATAAAGCTAGATTTGAAATAAAATACTGAACAATAGTATATATATCACAATCAAGATTGATAAGACAAAGCTACGAGTATGAATTTATGAAAAACATGAACCAAGTTCTACTTATAGTATTTAAGGATAACTTCACATTAATCGTTAGAATCTAGAAATGGATTAAGATGACCATACACCAGAAAAAATCACAACACATGAAATTCAATTACTAAAATAGAAAGGTGGCTCATATGAACATAATCATTTCAAAGCAGCTAACAAAAATAGAGTGCATACATGCTCTTGCCGTTCCAGTATCAGAATATTTAAATCTTACATCAGCCCTCTTGGCTAGTACCTCCCTCCTGCCATATTATAGATTACAGTATTTATAAAATAAAAATACCAAGAATAAGCTATTTCTATTTTCTAAAAGAAATATGGAAAAACTGTCAAAAATATCGAATTGATGGAGTTGTTGAAGTCAAATCTCACTAAGTTATCTTTGACTGATGAATTCCCTTCCACTTGTGCATTGAATCTTCTTCTGGCTGCTAGCTTTATGCTTTGAAAATATGGAAATAATAAATCTATTTGATAACTCAACTACCAACTATTGATACCAGATGTCCTGGAAATCTGGAAGTGATCTTTTTACCAAATCTTCAAATGCCACATGATGTACTAGATTGGAATTAAAGATATAAAAAATCTGGAACCACCTGCTATGAATACTCCTAGAGATTCAGAACTGAATTCTTGAAGAATTTGATGTAATCCTCCTTCTGATCTCAATACTCTGCCACTAATGAAGTTAAGTTCCTTCAATTTGGGGATGATTCAATTGTTTCCCCAAGAATCTGGATGTCGATCTCTAGATTAATGCCTTAAAATCTAGAACAATACATCTTTTCGATCTTGAAAGGAATCCATTTACAACCTTAAACAATTCAAACCATTGATCAATGAATGGCACCGAAAAGATAATCTGGGCATTATACTCCATAAAATTCGACTATTTACATTCTACGCATCCCAGCAATCCTCATCACTTGTAATATCTTGGCAAAGGCTCTGATCTAGATTTATTCCAATGTTGATATTACCAGAAGCATGTTCTGCATAAAGGGAAGAAATAATCTCGGTTGCATCTAATCTAGTATTCTCTGCTAGATTTCTAGGAACCAACTCAATACTATCAACAATATTTCAAATTGCATACTTATCCAACCCTATCTCTTTGTATGCAGATTCCTTAGGTCTTCTTGCCACTTCAATTTCGGTTACACTAGGTCTAGGGAGAATACAACTATCCCTACACATGGCCTTGTAGTTATTTACCCCATCCTCAAGTGCTTTCTCAAGGTCATCCAATATACTATCTGTACTTTCACGGAGTAGCATTGTTGACACCAAGTTTCCACCTTGTTCATTTTTCACAATAATTACTCTAACACCGCTAATTTCTTCCACTGAACTGATAAGTGTTGAAGAAAAAAATGGCATCTGAATTGCAATCCAGTGATAATTGAATATTATATGCATTATTTCAAATAGCAAGTTTGACATGCCCCCAAACTTCTCCATTTCCAACATTGCATTATTATAAATTACAATGATTACAAACTTACAACATTTCCTTTATCAGAGATATCATGAGATCCTTTGGTAATCCCATTACACTGTCAATGGATCCAACCATTTCTTCCACTAATGGAGAAGTGAGTGGATGTGCAAGAAGCAAGTGGCCTGCTAAAGTTTTATATACACATTTCCAGAATATATAAAATTTATTGGAGCAAGCCTGGTGACAACAAGTCCTTCTAATACATTGAAAAATGTGCAACAAGTTAAGAATCATTAGGTAGAAAATTACATTCTTGAATCTGATTTAAGTCATCCTGATGACTCTCAAACATATTCTCGTCTTCCGATGGTTGCGTTTCAAATTATATTTTTCTGCCCTTTATTCTTATATTTAGATTCCCACTTATTAATGTTCATAATGTCCTTCCTTGGTTGTTCTTATCATTTTCGCTTATGTTACAGGTATGATGCAGCAAAAGAAGTAAAATTCAGAACTATGTTAAATGATTCTGACATTGCTAGCCCATATAAATCTATAAATCATATTATAGTAGATGCACAACCTAAGCGAGAACAAACATGTTATGTAGCTTTTCCACATTTTGTTTCACTTGGAGAAACTAAGAATTCTATTTTGTTTATTTCTAGCCCTTCACCAATCTGAGGGAGTAGTTCAGATCACAGTTCACCACTCCAACATCACTTAGATGGTGAGGCAACTGAGGATACAAAGGATGCCATTTCCCATACATAATTAAGAAGTCCCAGAGTTAATGTGTAGCAGTGGAGTATGCTAAATATGATGGATTTGGAATCAAGTGAAGAAGGTAAAATAAGCTCAGAGTGAAAATCGGTTGGACGAAAGCTTAGTGGGGATACAGATGCAACAATTTCCAGGGAAACCTTTGAATGAATTCTAGAGACGATTTCAAGGACAAAGGAAAGTATTGGCATAGCATTGCATCATGATATTAACTATGAAAAATATAGCCTTGTTGGTGAGGTAAGCTTGATATATGTTATTTTCCAATATGGTAAACAAGCAACTCATTTTATTTTTTCTTACTGTGGTTTTTTTACTTTTGGAAAAATAATGATGAAATTGTCAAGGATTAGACTGAAGAATCAATATCTTGCATGAGGATCATTTTTGCATTCATAGTGACTTATGAGAATCTTGATTCCTATACATTGGGTATTTTTCTTTGCATTAACTTATTTTTCAATGTCCTTTTAGTTAGAACTTTAAACCTCTTACATATGGATGTCGACACTGCATCAAAAGATGAAACTGGTGTCTTCAGCAAGATGCAAAGTATCCCCTTCCATTCTCTACTACCCAATGGTCTCTTGTTGGCCATTGGATTTACCTATCCTCCATGCAATTGATTATCTTGGATTGACTAAGAACAACAAAATATCGAAAGGCTACAGGATTACACTCACATTCTAATATCTATAATGTGTTTTTTATGAGCCACTCTACAATATTAGGATCTAGGTGAAACTCAGCCACCTATTCTGCATGATGACTTTCATTGATTTAGAATCCAAATTAGGATCCCTCTAAATGATAGATCTCATTTTTCTCTTGCTCAAATTCTGTCCCTTTTTGTTGAAATATTTTTTCAAGATTCTATTCTTTTTGTTTGTTTATGTGTGAAGAATTTTTTTTTCGATCTTGTTAATTGGTTGGGTTAGAGGCTTGAGTTAGATTAGGTTTTTAGCATGATCATTGGCATGGTTTGGTTAAATTGGGTCTAGTAGCTTTCTAAGGGTCTATTTTTATTTAGGTAATAATGAATATCATGGTGGGGATGTTCATCCGCCCTCTGTATGTTGCTGTCACTGATATAATTTGGAGATATACCCTCACATTTCCAAATCTATGGACTATTAGGAATGCAGGAAAATTAGTCCCATCCTGAGTTTTCCCTAAATGTTTTTACTGAGAGAAGCTAGGTGCATTCTACTGTGCCAAATTGAAGAGATTGTAACGTTGTCCCATTTTTCCATCCGATTTGGTTGAATATAATATTAAATACAAAAGAATTTAATAAATTGATAATAAATTTAATGCTGATTAACAAAAAATATTTCTCAACGCTATTTTACCAAGAATTAAATATTTATATTCAATATTTCAAGTGAAATCAAAATATACATCAATCTCCTTGGAAAGTTCTTGTGGAATGTATTTTGGTCCTTGTACAAAAAATGCAGCTCTGAAAACCACTTCATTTGTTATATGTGCAATTATGCACATTCTCCTAAGGTCATTTGAAACAACCTTTCTTCTCATAAAAATATCCTTTCAGATCTACTTCTTTTACAAAAACTAAAAATCAAGAAGCTACTAAGATTCCACTATAGGAACTCTACATTGAAAATAACTAATACAGAGACAAATTCATACTGGAAATTTGAGCACCCTCTCAGAATTCCTGAATAGTTATGGACCCCTCCTACATTGGCATGACCTCTTAATAGATGATCAAATCTTTTATTGAATTATATTTATCTATTTATTATTGATGAAGGAATTCTCATCAAAATATTGTTTAATCTACAACATTACTTTCATTATTAGAGTTATAATAGAATATTCTCAAATCTACATCTATTATGTGCTGATTCCATCAAAATATTGGAATCTCTATAGTCCTACAAATTTTAAAATCTTTTTCCTTTGCTACCTTCATCAAAATTCAAAGGCCATAAAACCTAGCTCTACTATTTGTCCCTTGTTCTGTAGCACACTTCAAAAGAAAATAATGAGAATAATTAATACGTAGAATGGACCCTCCCACACACATTCCTGGATATCCTTGACAATATTTATTGTAGAAACCCCAATATTGTTCATGATCAATGCTATATTTGGTTTCTCTAGAATTCTCTGAGATTTTTCATTTAAAGGATTTCAACTGCCTTAAAGGAGGCCCGGAGGTTAAGAATTTCATGAAGAGATCGTCTCCTCACGATGGCTAGAATTTACCATTGTGCAGTCAATAAGGAAGAAGAAGAATCATAAAGGCTCACTAATATGTTGGAGATCACCAGTAACTTTCCTAAGAGCACACAAATATCCCCTCAAAAGTCAAAGTTTTAGATCTATCAACTTCAAATGGAGTTGAAGGTGTCACACCTTTCATGTTGCATGGAATGAAATGTTTTGGGTATAATGGAGGAACCTAATGTGGATGAAAACCATGAGGAAGGAGCAAATTTGTAGGTGCCTATGAAAAGCTATGAGGAAGAAAATATTGGTCAATCACTCATTGAGATTGGGAGGAAGGATGAAGTGTTCTTAGCTATGGGAAATATGGATGGGGACATTCGAAGTGAATCAACAAGAACAAATGATTATCTATTCATGTATTGGGTAGATAAAATTATAATATAAATAGAGGATCAATGATGTACTAGAATTGTTTGCATCATTCAAGGGTTGTATAACACACATGCTTGGAAAGAAACACATTATGACATACCCTTATGGATGGTAGAATCCGATCCATAGGAGGTGGTTGATCAGATTCCATATGGATCATCAAATAAAATTATTTATTAATCCATTGATTGGGTGGATAGAGACACCTTGGGAATGAAGACTGTGGGAGCTAAAAAGTTGAATTTCTGCAATAATTTTTTTGTTGTGACTGACATTGTCTTGACATGTGGGAATCCACAAATATTAAATTTGCATCCATTGGATGCCTTCCATACACATGCACATGAGGTGCATTCTTATATTTTTATTCTTGAGGAATTTTGGGATGCATATGATGAGTTCCAAGCACATGGACATTTCCCCAGAAAGGCTTATTTTTCTCATGTAAGGAGTCCTTGTTTCAATGAAGAGTCACATGAACTCCCTTGTGTTGGACCAGCCCATGATGCGTTTGATTCATCCACACCTTTGGTGGACAAATTTTGCAGGGAGTTGTTTCACTATAAATTATTCCACACACCTATGGCAGCCAACATGCATAGGGATGAAAATTGGGTGAGGGTATTTTTCCTTTTGGTGCCACATGAGTAGTAAGAGACTCCCACATATTCCATTAATGACTTAAAGGTTAAGCCATGTGGTATGAAAAGTGCACCATTCCTTTTCTATGTGGACAAGAAATATCAGAGGAATCTATTTGATGTCTTCATAATGCATGGCTATGCATGGATGTTTCACTTGAGTCAGTTTGGTTGAACAAGTAGCAGAGTGTTGAGTTTTTGCACCAGAGCAAAGATAGGAGATGAGCTTCCAGTGTGGTGGTATTATTTTTGAAACCTCATTTTCATCCTCTAGAATGGTAAAATTTTGTTTTTTTTACTTATGGTTGGAAGGAGACAGATAAGACCACAGGATCCTGGAATTCTTGGGAATGAGATATTTCCAAAGGGTACAACAAAATTTGGGTCCTTACAAAGGAGATAGTAGGATCCTAGAATTCTACTCAGTTACCTTAACTAGGTTGACAATTTTTTTAAAATTAGTGGTCATCAAATAAATGATTATGATTAGAGTGCTGCAACAAAAACATGGTGGAAAAAGTTTGCAACACTCTATGGTTCTTATTCTTGAGGACAAGAAGAATTGGGAGGGGAGGACTATCATACCCCCACATTTTTCCCACCAAAACTGTTGACTATGATAAACACCTAGGGGTTCTAAATGATATTATTTAATTACCTTACGGAAAATTGCTAAAATAATTATTTAAGAGGCTTATACTAACTTTTATTTATTTTCATTTTTAGTTATTATGCAATTAATTATGTGTAAAATAAGTTTCCATCAACAGGAGGGACACTTGGGAAAGCCAACTTACCAAAGAGGAAATAGAATCTATCATAGGACTTACAAAAGCCAAGAAAATATTTTAGACACAAAAGAGGAAACTCTGGGACAAGGTAGGGTGTAGTTTCCATTTCGATATTCAGTCACAAAAGCATGAATTTTAGAAAAAAATTTCACAAATAAAAGCAACAACTCTAGGGTTCAATTTCCATTCTGGAGTTCAATGACAAAAGAAGGAAGGAAAGAAAAGTTGTCATAGGGAAAAACAACAACTCTAGGCCAAAGAGGGCGTTGTTTCTAAATTGGATGGAATATGATGAAAAGAAAACATCTCAATGACACCTACATGTTTATTTCTCAAGGATGACATACCATGTGGCTAGGGTTACGGTTTTAGCAAAGGAAACTTGCTCGCCAAGTGGTTGACTTGCCCAACAAGTCACTAGAGGTTTATTTAAAGGTAGAGGGAGCTCCATGACTCAGTTTGGATTTTTATTATTTTGATGATGATGAAGCTAATGATTCCTTTCTGAGTGTCATGCCTCAATTTATTGGGAGACGTACCCCAAGGTTCTCATTCCCTCTCTCCTCTTCCCCTCTTCTTCCCTTCTCATTGCAGGTTACACTGGAGCTATGGAGCAGCCTCTCTGATTTGATTCAGGATTTATTATAATAGTACAACCATACATTACTTTATATCAAATTAAATTAATAGGTCCATGAGTTTCCAGTATCTAAGGGTTTAAACCTCCATCTCCTTCCTTGAATTTGGTCTTTAAAATACACTATAATGATGCACAATGTTGAAGATAGTGTTATATTTCATTGATGAGATTAATTTCAAATTTATTGGTTTTAATATGATATCCTAAACTTTCTCTACAAATTTTATTCCAATTTGATTCAAAATGGCTGAGTTTTACTCATTTTAGTGGACCTAGTCTAGATTTTCATTGTTAAATGACTAGTTTTTCTCTAACGTTCATATTTCCAATTGTATGACTCAAAATACCACCATTATTTTTATTATGAGTCACTAACATACATATATAATTCCCCAAGTCCAAAACAGAAAATTCAATTCACCCTTACCTTGTTTGGAAAAGCTTGAAGATGGAGCTAGTGAGCTTCCCTGTGAGCTAGTCTCACCTTTACAACTTTCAGAATAATTTCCTTTTCCTCTAATATTTTATAAAACTTGATGAATATTTTATTACTGTATCATAACCTTATAAAAGAACCTTATTAATTTTAAACTAGCCTCAAGTTGTTGGATTTGACAAAGTCTTCCTAGTTTCACGGTTAGGTGACCCAGAAGCGTGGGAGTAGGTTTCAATGGATGTTGATTCTGAACCATAAATGGTCCCTGGTATAAATGTGTTAGGGAAAGTAATTTATTATTCCTAAAATTTTCCTTTATTTCGCTCCACATACCGCTTCCGTATTTGCAAAAATATCAACCACATTTCTAGTTTTTCCTAGCCTCAAGAGCTTTCTAATTCAGTGCAAATTTTCATGTAATATTTTGGATAAAAATTATATTAGAAATAATATTCTGATCTGATTACATATCAGGTAAATTGTAGTAGTATCATATCTCTGAGTTCATTTTGACGAATCCTTTTAGTTTGAGTTCTTCTAGTCAAAAATAGCAATTTTCTAGCACTTAGCTTGACAATTTTTTGCACCAAGTCTTTCTCTAGAGTTAGTATCTATGAAATATGATTCGGGGTTATTACAAAGGAATATCCAAGTCCCTATCCTTTCCCCTTCTTGCCTCCCTAAAATATAAGTAAATGTACTTCTATCACATCGTCCTTTGATTTGTTTCTGCGATCTATGATCTATGATCCATTACCTCAATCTGGGATTGCCGAACATACCTCTTTACTATGTAATTCTATGCTTCACTATATATTATGCACATTTATCCAATTACTACACATTGTTTTCTGTATTGTGCACTGGTTCTCTTGTTTCATACTCAACTTTAGTTTCACAAATTATTATGATTCAACATATTATTCTGATTATGCGCACTTACTCAATTATGTACACTCCTGTAATTCTATGCATTGTTTGTTGCTATGCTTTTCTATTCCGCAATATTGGCTCCCTATTATTTCATTCTTTTATATTAATGATCCATTGATACCCTAATAATTCAAAGCTTGCAAATTCAGAATACTACATCGTGTGCATATTCAAGCTTACTTCAACATTTCTATTTCTATCCTATTTATACTATTCTTGTTCAAAATATGTGTCCACAAGTTGGGATTCCTTTGAGTCAGTGATGCCCCTTCTTCCTTTTCATTCAAGGTTCTTATTATTTCATTCGTGTCCAATTATGTATCGTTATTGACTTTGTGGGATTTACGCATTAGAGGACCATCACTTCGTGGGTCTTATGCACTAAAGTACCATCACTTGGTGGGTCTAGCACACTTCTGAGACTCGCAAACATATTTTATATATACTTCTTCAAACTGGTTTTAAGTATATAGAGTTCCATCACTTGGTGGGACTTGTGTACTACTGAGACTTGTACACATATTTTCTTTATATTTCTTCAATTTGGCTTCAAGTATTTATGCTTCTTACGTGACATCACCATGCTTATTTTTTTACATCATCATGAGTTTTTCCTCACATTTACGAAAACACAAAAGTTCAACAAGGAAAAAATTTAGTGTCATACTAAAAAATATATCAAAGCTAAAATCAATAAGAGAAAAGTTTAGAATGCTTCCCATGAAAAAAATCCTTCATTGTAAGGCATAATTAGGAAGAGTATTCCACCAAGATGGAATCATTCATTCAGGTACGAAATTCATTTATATGGTCATTGTTATTCTTGCAATTTTTTTGGTCAAAAAGTTATGGATTGTGAGATTCACGCAAGAAAAAATCATGTAAGGAATATAGGAACCAAGAATTCTATTCTAAACAAAATATTTAAGGAACTAAAATGTTGGAAATGTAACAATGTTGGGCATATTGCAATATTTTTCACTGTTGTAGCGTGCTACAAATGAAACAATCTTGGTCATAAAAATCTAGTATGTAAAATCTCAAAAGAATCCACTATGAAAGAAAATACTATGATTAGTCATAAGAAGAAATCCAATGAAGTATGGTAGAGAATACTAGAAGAGGAAAAAGAAGAAGAAAAAAACTAGTTAGGTCTATTTTCTCAAAGAAGATAAAATAATATTATTCACAAGCAAGAAAAAACACAAAATTACATAGAATAAAATCAGAAGAGAAAAGGTAGGATATATATGTTGATCAAATATATTATATTGCTAAAGATGTGAGGAATAATTCTATCAGTCCTCTATTATGAATCACATTCATACAAGAAGATAAGATAGGGAAGAAGATGAAAATATTTATTTGAAAAATAGCCAAGTGAAGTTGTCCTAACAAGTTTTTGGAGTTAAAATTGAAGAAAGCAATAAGAATTGTTTTGAGATGAATATGGTGTTATACAAGCAAGATATGCTATAAATGTAAGGGATTAAGGGGGATTAAGGTCATAATTTATGGATATAAACAATCAAATGATGGGCATGGATTGAATTTATGATGGTGGCTTCCATAAAATGTTAAATTGGGATTGTTGAAGACCATATTTGAAGGGACTTGTCAACATAAATATTATTCTTAATTGAAAGGAAAAATGGAGAAACTTTATGGCAGCATTCTTCAATATGGAATTGTGGAAAGAGTTATAAGGAATTAAACCATATTCATTGTGGCAGATCTTAATAGTAGAAAATGAAATTTTTCTTTCACAACTTGAGGTGGCACTATCATGAAGATTCATGCATGTTTTATGACAGCATTTGGTATCAATGATTAGAGATTTATTTTGAGGACTATTTAAGGAGAAGATACATAGACATTTTGAGTAGTCTATGAGAATTACTAAAGACCAAAAGTAAATGATTGTTTCACACACATTTCAAAGCATATTGTTTTGAGGACTTTCCTAGAACAATTTTGGGCACACATCCTAAGAATTTATACATGTGCAATATTGAGTTCTATTGCAATGATGAAGGGATCATTTTTGGACAAATGGAACAATGCTCAAAAGGATTATGAAATGTTCAAGGACTAATTTGTTGACAAGATAAATACATATTTGATTAGTTTCAAGTGCACACTTAAAGGAAATTATGGGACATTTCAAAGGATTATTTGAATAAAATGTTGAGTGTCCTATGCAATATTTAATCCTACTATTGTACCATTCCTTCCTTCCTTAGTGAGAGTAAATAAGCATAGTTTATGGGGAACCTTCTTATAAATAGTGGTGGAATGTCAAATATGAATTAAGGTATAATTCTTCAAACACCTTAAGCAACAGGGTTTGCATGATAGATCTGAAGTGAAATGTTTTGACGAAGACATCCTTGTGGTATCATTTTATAGTAGTAATTGAGCAAGATATACAAAGCATATGAAACATGATAATGTGTTACTTGTGGATCTGTTGGTAGTGGTGACCCATTTTGTGCCAAATATGATCTATTAAGGTTACACCAAAAGGATAAAGACAATGTATTTCAATGTTTCTACATTAGGGACACACACATGTTAGAAATTAAAGAGATTTTAAGAAAAAGGATTGACTACATATAAACATCATCTAACTGTAGATTGAATCTTGATGAAATATTTGAGTTCGAAAATACCTCACCATCAACTGTGACAGAGACAAGTTCTTATAGAAATTATTCCATAAAGTATCTGTAGGGTTGAAGAATGTGCATGAAAAATATTGAAGATCTTATTTTGACATATATATCTTTTGAAAATCAAATCCTTCAATTGATAGATTTCTTGTAAGGTCAAATTCTGCAAGACATAAAGAGAAAGAAGTTAAAGTAGAAGAATGATCATCAATTAGATCATTTCATAGGGGAGTCATTTCAAAAATTACAAGCAAAAAGGGGTATAAAAATCAATGTGGGAGAAGTCTCTTGTCTCGTACTATTAGAAGGAAATTTAATATCAAAGAGGAAGAGCTTCAATAGTTAGCATAGGTATGGGTCTTTAGGATCAAGTGCTGAAGTTCAATCCCACTTTGAAGGTGATCACATAATAGGAAGTCCCAAAGAAAAGCATAACGGGAAGTCCCAAAGAAAAGCATGAATTTAGGGGGAGAATTCCTTTTCTATTGATGTCAAAGGGGGAGAGAAATATAGAGAACCCAATGTTGATAGGAGACCTTACATGAGTTGTTATTTCACAACTTGGGAAAGGTTTCCATCTGTATGAATCGATTCACAAGGTTTCCATCAATGGAAAATGGTGATATGAGAAAAAGTTGTTATTGATGTCAACAAGATAAAGAGGAACGTCAATGCCAATACTTGAAAAAATTGTCATTAATGTCAAAGGTATGTATCCAAATTTAATAAATAAAAGCTTTAAGAAATAAAAGGTTAAGCTAGATTAAATGGTTTGGAGTAAAAATAATGTTATGTAAAAGAAAAATTGTGAGTACTTTTCCCATAATATTTGAAATATAATAAAATGGTGGGAGCACATAAATAATATAATGGCATAAAATGAAAAAGGCAGAAATTAATTACTAAATTAATGAATATAGTGTCTTTTTGAATAAACATTAATTTTCATATAAAATAAAAGTGAAACTATAAAAGGAGAAGTGTATAGTGGCAAATGAGTGTGTTGGTGAAAAATGTAATATCATTCTATATAATAGGAATCCCTCAGGAAGACAAATGTGTGTAAAAATGGTTGACGAGTGATGATATAAGATCAAACAATAAATGACTTGAAGAATTGAAATGGAGTTCTAAAAGCATGCAGATATGACACACGATGAAATTACAAGTGGGAGAGATAACGACAAAAGCAACATGCAAATCTGATAAAGGAATAAGTCACAAGTACAATTAGTGAAGATCTCAGCAACGAGGAGATTTGATTAGATATAGACTTCTTATATATAGAATTTTTAATTAAATATATACTAATATATTATAATGTTATAAACATAATTAGTATTTAAAAATTAAACAAGTGGAATAAGTAACAAAGTTGCTCAGTACCTGCCTCCTAAGAAGAGATTGAAAATATATAGCAATAGGATAATTTTGCTATAAAAATATATGATAAAACAAATATAATTACAATTTGAAAGAAATTAAAAGAAAAATGAATTAAAAAATGTCCATTTAAATACGATATAGGTTATTGCAATGTAGCATAAAACAAGCATATTCAAGCTTCCTTACATACTTCTAGTAATATTCTTGACCTATGTTATAAAAATATGCAAGTTTCTTTATAGACTAGCATAAATAGGAAATGAGAAATAATAGACTATAAGACTATAATAGCTTATAATATAATTTGTAAATTTTATAATATAAATTATTGAATTTATTAACTATTACAAAATTAATATATAGTTTATTCATTATTAATTAACAATGTTATATACTTTATTTATTTTATAATATAAATTATTGAATTTATTAACTATTACAAATTTAATATATAGTTTATTCATTTTTAATTAACAATGTTATATAGTTTATTAATTATTGACTAATAATATTAATTTAATATTTGCTTAGATCTAAATTATTAATTATATTTAGAGCTGTGTACATTAATAGACTTGTCAATAACAAAAAATCAAGTTGACACAAGGCAACAACTTTCCAACTTTCCAAACAACGTTTTCAAGCCGGCTGCGACGTCATTAATTTAACAAATAAACAATGAATTGAATAATATTTCCTATAATAAAAATTGATAAAACATTTGGGGAGTACCAGGTGCAAAGTTATATATCCAATTCTTAACATTTGAGGCATGCACCTGAATGCACAAATATCCTTTGCCTGCCAATTTGAACGACCATTTTTCTTCACCTTCATCGTCTTAATCTGTGTATTCACCAATAACGCTTCTTCAGAAACTCGTTTCCTCCTCCCCCGCCTCTCTATGCGCAGCTGCAACACCCAACAACAATTATAATTACGATGTGTTTGTAGTTCAGTACACGACGGATGTGAGAAAAACATTGGCCAGCCATCTGCACCATCGACTTCTTTTGGATCGATTCCGAGTCTATTTGGACAACCAGGAAATGCACCAGAGAGACACCTTGAATTCTCAAATAAAAAGATCTATTGCAACGGTCTCTGTTCATATAGCCATTTTTTCTCCAAGATTTGCTGAATCGAAATGGTGCTTGGAAGAGCTCGTGCTGATGTTAGAATCCAGAAAAACCATTATTCCTGTTTATTACCATGTCAAGCCCTCTGATCTACAGATCAGGACGGGGAACGATGAAGATGGAGTGTATGGTCAAGCCCTTCTCGATCTAGTAAATAATTCGAGAAATGAGTCCAACTCTTATACAGTTTGGATAGAGGCTCTTTTGCGTGTTGCAGATATAAGTGGCCTGGAGCTGGAGTCGTGTAATGGGTTAGAATTCTAACTGTCACTGTCCGTATTATGTTGTTCATAAGCATAATTTCAGGACTCATGTTTAGTTTGTTTTGATTTGAGTGAGCAAGGACGAAGGCGAGCTCGTGGATACAGTAGTGCATCTGGTGGAGGAAAAGGTTATAGAAACACAATTGTTGGCCTCATATCCAATCGGTTTGGATGAAAAGCTACAAGATTTTGAAAACACAGTGTTATTATAGAAGCAGCAAGGCGCGCATACTGCGATTGTGGGGATTGTGGGTTCTGCTGGAGTAGGGAAGACGACTGTCGCAATGGAATTCTTTAAACACAAGTGGACACATTTCAGTCGCTTCTGTTTTCTTTCCGATGTGAAAGAAGCTGCAGGTAGGAACACTTTACATTTCTTGCAGAGCCAACTCTTAAAGGTCTTGACTTCTTTGAATTGTGTAATAATCGACGTACCTCACGGGAAAAGGAAGCTTTCAATATATCTCAATGATTCTCGGGCTCTGATTATTTTCGATGACATAGATCATGTAGATCAAGTGGATGCATTCTTTTCACTGCGGAACGATGTCCTTCATTCTGGTAGCATAATTTTAGTTACATATAGAAGTAAGGACCTTCTTAAAACATTAGGTATAGAAGTGTCATCCATTTACAATCTGATAGGGATCGATAGAGAACATTCTCAAGAAATATTCCCACCAAGTACCTGCCTCTTAAACCCGTAAGGCCGTATCAGCACAGAACAGCTGGCTCCGATGGTACCACTTGCTATAACAGATGGCAATGGGATATAATTTTTATTTTTTTAATTTTATTATTATGATTTCATGTTGCCACATGTCAAATCAAATCCAGATACCAAATTCCAAAGTTTACAGCATCTTCTATCCACCAATAAGCTGTTTACAAAATAGGTTTTTAACAAAATTAAAAAAAAAATAGTTTACAAATCCCTAAGTTATACTTTGCAAAACAGATTTTAATTTTATATACCTGCCTCAAAAGAGAGCAACTAATACAAAGTCAAAAGAGTTTGACTTGCAATCGATTACAATATACCTGCTGAGGCAGGTATAAAAATATAATAAGATGGGTGAGAGAGAAAAGTCTTACTTATTAATAATTATTTATGAGAAGATTATTAGTTATTAATAATTATTTTGAATAACAAAGTAAAAAATATTTATCATTATAAATTGAATTACCAAGTATGAAATTGAATGACATTTATTTTGTAATGTTTAAATAACAAAAATTTAATTTTTTAAAATAAATTATTAGTATTTCTATTACACCAATAACTAATATTCAAAAAACTTAGAATTGTCAAAAAATTTAGTACATTAAATGCTAATAAAACCAAATTATACTACTATGGTGTTTCAAGTTTAAAGTTTTTCACTTTTTTTAGAATTTTTACATAAGTGTATTCATTTGAGAATTTGGGGTGGACAAATACCTATGCTTAGTCAAGATTGTACTATTATATTTTGTCACAAAATTGATTTTATAATATTTATTCCAAATTCAAAATAAACAGTTTTAAAAGGAAGAGGATTGTAGTATTTTGTCTACATGCCAAGTTGTATGGCAAAGTATGTGAATATGTTTTAAGAAAAATAAAAATAAAAATAGTTTTAAGTTTTTCTCTTTTGTTTAGAATTTTTAAATAAGTGTGTTTATTTGAGAAGTTAGGGTGGACAAATACGTATGCTTATTCTTGATTGCACTATTGTATTTTGTCTAGATTGATTCTATAATAGTTATTCTAAATTCAAAATCAAGAATTTTAAAAGGAAGAGGATTGAACTATTCTATTTTGTCTATATTGATTCTATAATTGTTAATCCAAATTAAAAATAAACGGTTTTAAAAGGAAGAGTATTATTTGATGCATGGATAACTAGTAGGTGGTGCATGGATAACTTTTAGCTCATGCATGGCTAACTCACACTTTGTGTCAGATAACTTATTTAACAAATAAAAGGCCAAAACAAGGAACTAATAACTTATCATTAGCATTTAACTTGTGATGTATTGGTGTTCACCCACAACAAGTTAAGCCTGTGCCAATTTTATCTATATAAAATTCTAACTTGAAATCTAACTAACTGTGGTTTCATTAGCTTTCTCTAGCTATAGCTACTTATGTTAACCTTTTCAAATCATCATCTTGTCATTTATCAGTTTCATTTAGCTACTTATGTTTGGTATTATATTCGAGGTAATAAAGTTGGCATTAAGCTTCCCTGGTTGTTGTTTATTATGATCCACAATTCTCTTCAAATGGAGAAACTCAAAAATTATAGGGAAATTAAGGACAGTTAAGGTCGTATAGCATGAAGTAATTTTAATTTAGAAATAGATAATGGTATTGGAAATAACTTAGGCGCTGCATCCTTGTCCATTAGGACATCCAAAGACTTATCGAATTCTTTTGTTTATCTTATGTATTGTTGTAACCAATGATCACAATTCTGATGAATACGTAGAGCTTGAATCTACGCAAACCTTATTTTTAAGTAAAACCCAAAGTATCAATGCATGGCCAAGACTTGTGTCATGTCACTTTTTGAAATTTTATTAAATGACCAATTGTTTCACCTTTTTTCCTTGTTTCACCCTTTGACTAGTTTTGATGTCTAGGTATCCAATCTGGTCCAAATGCTCCCAAATATTCACAGAAGGTATATGAATGATATTAAGGTTTGAATATACTTTTCAAGAAATATTCATGGCCATCTAACAACTTCTACAAACTTTTTTAATATTTTGGTCGATGTAGGAGTTGTGACTAGTAATTTGGGGTTCTAATTCCCCCACCATGAATGCTGAATATGGCTTCCCAAATGGACTCAATACAACTCGAATTTCTTAATGGAAGTAGGGTAAATTTAAATGAAAGCAATATAAATTCATATGAATTAACATTCAACTTTTAATGTCTTCTATAACTACCTTAAATCAGATGCAAAAAGACTAGTTTCAACCTTGGGGGAAATCATAAGAAAACTTCTCCAAATGCTACAAAAATCAACAAGATAACTCCAAATGGTTATGTAGTGAACATTAAATTCATATAACCCATCAATAACAGTCCATTCATCCATAAACCACCAGTATTTCATGTATCAATTTAAATCCATCAACATCAAATTGGTTCACAACATGATAGTGGGGAAATGACACTATTTCTTCATTGATTAACATTTTTACATGAAATATTTCAGTATTTCGACCTGAAAGTCTTCTAAACTTGAAATACAGATCATCTACATCATAACATAAAATAATGGGGCATTATAAGCTCCCCCAAATAAATCAATAGCTCACCCAAAGCAGAATCCCTCTAGGAGCAAGAATATGCAATAAAAATTGGAAATGGTTGAGAGATAGTGCTGCAATAGAAGGAAACACGAAATTCCCTATAGCTTACACCTGCAAATACAACTCCATTAAATACCTGAGTGGCCTCTTCAAACACCAACTTCTATGAGAATATTTCACCCTCGAAATTGGCTAAGTAAAGACCTCAGATGTTAGCCTTCATATCTAATTTGTTTCATAGGTGTCATAGCATCTTCATAATTGTTTTCATCGAGCTAGGGAATTTAGTACAAGTGTCTCAATATATTCAGAATGCCTCTTCCTCTTCCATGGGAGTTACTCTTCCACTCCAATTCGACCTTAATTGACTAATGCCAAGTATATTTACCTTCCAACTCATCCCATGACCCTTGTGCTTCTTATGGATTCAAAATGACAAGAGGAAGATGCCATGTGGCATAGACAATATATCTTGTGTGGGTTCCACATCCTCCATGTGTCTTCATGATCAATTTCCACTTTGATTTTCCCTTGTATTTATTTATTTATGTCCTTTATTAAATATTTATGTCATTCTAATGTCCAAACATCATTTATTAGATCCCTTATTAAAATTTCAAATGTATCCATCTAACCTAAGGAACCAATAGGATTAATGGAATTGTCCTACTACACAATTATTTAATTGGGGACATGAAAAATCCTCCCCACTCAATATTTCTTGTCCTCAAGAAATTCTAAGTTTGTATGTTGAATTTTTTTAATTCCCAATTTGAATCCTCATTTGGTACTCCTTCCTTTGCACCAAGTGCCCTTTTATGGTTATACCATTGATTCTCTTTAGCTACAACTTGAGTAGTGGCACTCATGTACTGTAATTTGTGTTCCAAAAAGTAAAGAGATGTGGATTGTGAATATTGATAAATCCTGTAATATCACCACCAAGACCAAAATGGATTAATATAAGCCATGAAAACCAAATGTGTGCAAGTAATATTTACCTCCATATTTTGGAAACCTTTTCAGTGAACTTTCACCTCTTTTTGCTTCTGTATAATTAAGGAGTCTGAACCAATTAAGGAGCAAATAAAACATGAATAATTCAAGTGGCTCAAAGAAGACTCAGCAATACACTCATGAATATGTATATAATCATGAAATAATAGAGTATGTTGATTACAACAATAATTTCCTTGAAACATATATATCTTCACCCAAGTGTGGGATGAAGTTCCTCCAACATCAAATGGACTAGTAAAGGAGCAAGGAAAATCATGAGTCTCCAAGTGACTCAAATGAATACGATAGGTGCATACATGTATATGTGTATCATAATAATGTAACAAGGGATGCTACTGCAAATGTAAATAATATGGTTCTATAATCATGTCATCATCAGAATGAGAGATACAAATTCCAAAGTCTTCATGTGGCACCATAAAAAAAAAAACCTTTCACCCATACTTCATTAGGATGAATGTTTCAAAATTTGGAAGTTTAGGATGTAGGATATGTTTTTAGTATTATCGCACGCTTCTTTAGCTAATGCACAATGCATAATTTTGGTAAACCCAGAGTCTTCTAAACCAAATAGTATTCCATCCCTAGCTCTGTATTGCATTCACACTCCCTTTTATCAGCTGCCTCAACATGTGCAGTTTTAGAAATGTTGTAACCATTTCCAATAGATTCTCAGACACAAACTACAAATAGCACAAGTATACATCCATTCTTATACTACAGAATGTATAATTTGATCCATCAAACATTCGTGCTCTATTTGTCAAAATCCCTTCCTATCTATCCATGCCTATGTGTGATCTATCTTCTAGTTGTTAGACTATTCCTGAAGAAACCCTCTATCATAGAAATTGCTGGAGTTCTTAATGATATTAAGAGGTGGGGGGGGGGAAGGGTGGGGAGGGTGGGGGGAGGAAGGGGGGGGGGATGGGGGGGTTGAATTAGTATCATGCACCAATTAGAAAATTTTTCACCTTACAATTTATGCACCAATTTCAATCATAATAATAAATGACAAATTTACACAGAGTATTTGAAATTAAATTTATATATAAAATTGTTGATTACATATATAGATGGGAGACCCCAATATCTATGATGTGATCACAACCTGATTATTTCAGGCTCAACCCTATGGGGACACCAATCTTTTGCACAAGAAACAACTTGTTGTAGACATTATCTAACCTATTAAAACACCAATCCTCTATGGAAAAACCTACTTGATTTGTTTAGGAACCAACTTGAGAGGAGACTTTGATATCCTATCCTTGCACCACCATGCTACCTTGGTTCTCCAGCTCCAAGTGGAAGGCATCTCCAACTCCCTATCCTTTCCCCTTCTTGTCTCCTTGAAATATATGTAAATGTACTTTTGTCACATCGTCCTTTGATCTGTTTCTACGGTCTATGATCTATGATCCATTACCTCAATTTGTGATTGCCACACACGCTGATTTACTACAACTACTTATATTCTATGTAATTGTATGATTCACTATATCTTCTACACATTGATCGAATTACTGCACACTTTGTTTTGGTATTGTCCACTGGTTCTCTTGCTTCATACTAAACTTGAGTTTCACACATTATTATGATTCAACATACTTCTCTAATTCTGCGCACTTCCTCAATTCTGTACACTCCTCTGATTCTATGCACTGTCTACTACTCTTTGTTTCTATTCTGTGATATTGGATCCTTGTTATTTCATTCATCTATATGAACGATCTATTGATACACCAATAATTCAAATCTTACAAATTTAGAATACTACATCTTGTGCATATTCAATCTTACTTCAGCATTTCCATTTATCGTCAATTTATACTATCATTTTTTAAAATATGTGTCCACAAGTTGAGGTTCCTTTCAGTTGGTAATATGCCTTCTTCCTTTTTTTTTGAGCTTCTTATTGATTTTGTGGGATTTTCACATTAGAGGACCATCACTTGGTGGGTCTTACACACTAGAGTACCATCACTTGGTGGGTCTTGCATGTTAAGATTTCATATGCTCAACTAGATATCATTAGTATTCAATTAAATTTCACAACAATAACATATGTAGGGTCACTGAAATAAACACAATCACAAGATAGACACACATTTATCCTAGGAAACCATTAAGGGGGAAAAAACCAAACAAACCTGCCTCTGTATAGATTTATCCTTGGACATCTCTCTCTCTCTCTCTCTCTCTCTCTCTCCTATGCACTATACACAAGTGAGTGTGTGTGTTCAAATGAAGAACACAACTCCTCTAATTATATTCTTCCTGTTTTTTTACTTTTACCCTAACAAGTTGTCCCCAACAAACTTGCTGGGCCAAATTCACCTAAGAAGACAAAAAATAATATTATATTATATTCAAGAGGTTACTCTTAAAATGAATTACAATGGATATTATACATCATAACTTTGTGATGACCAAATGCAATAGTAAAATCCCAACAAAGGAATAAGACATCTCCCATGAGTTACATTAGTGAAATACATTTAGAATATTCTTTGAAATTAAAATATTTCAACACTCCCCCTTAATGAGAAGAGTATTCTACTGACAACAAAATCATCAACTGTAGGAACACAGAGAGAGAGAGAGAATTTGCAACAACGTCATGGTGATACATCTATATGTCATTGGAATTTTTCAATAGTCATCAGTAACTAGAACAATTACTGAACAACTTAAGTGATGGAATATCATCTTTGACAACACTAAGTCTTTATCTTTGATCTTTATCTTCCATGGCACTCGATCACTTGATCCTTTGCAACAACACTTGATTAGTATTCATATTTAATCTTTATCTTTTGCGGCACTTGATCACTTCATCCTCTCTAGCAATCGATCACTCAATCCTTTGTAGCACTCAAGCACTCGATCCACATTATTATCTACAACCATATTTGATATTTCGATTAATACTTTCATCATATGCATCCATACTTGATCTGTCGATCAATCAAATCATTGGAAGCATCATAACCTGCAACACACATGATCCAATTATGGGATGACCAATCCCTATCACTTTTGGATAGAGGTCCAAGGATGATGAAATCCTAGCCCACTTACGGGATGGTCAAACCGTCTCACTTTAGGATATAATTCCAACGATGATGCAATCCTTATACACTTATGGGATGGTGAATCCCTCTCACTTTAGGACATGATTCCAACGATGATGCAATCCTCAGCCACTTACAAGATGATCAATCCCTCTCACTTTAGGAAATAAGTCCAAGGATGATGCAATCTTGATCCATTTATGGGATGGTAAATCCCTCTCAGTTTAGGACATAAGCCTAAGGATGATGCAATCCTAAGCCACTTACAGGATGGTAAATACCTCTCACTTTAGGTCGTAAGTCTAAGAATGATGCAATCCTAAGGAACTTATGGGATGGTCAATCCATCTCACTTTAGGGAATAAGTTCAAGGATGATGCAATATTGTCACTTCATAGAGACAAAAGTATATGAATCAAATTAGGACTAATATGCAGCGATGATACAATCCTAGTGCAACATCATTAGCCTACTCCCCCTTTCGATGAGGGTCCACATCATCAACATGCTTCCCATTTTTCGAGGAGGGTCCATATCACCAACCTCTTCCCACTTTTCAAGGAGGGTCCATATCATCGTTCCTCCTTGTGAGGAAAGTTTGTAACATCATCATCACTGTTCATCCTTACGAGGAATGTATTTTCTAAATAAACAAATATTATCATGGAAGTATTCAAACTTTACTCCAGACAAAAGTTTGGTCAACGCATCAATAGCTTGCTCATCGGTACTCACATACCGAAATGTTATAGCTCCCTTCTGTACCATGTTCCATATATAAAAATACTAGACTTTTGTGTGCTCTGACTTATCATGGAACATTGGGTTCTCTGTCATCTTTAGAAAACTATGGTTGTCACATAGAATCATTATGGTGTCCAACTCTAAATCAAATGGACCTGAAATCAACTCTAATTCCATATGGCCTCACAACTAGTAGAACAAAGTGCTATAAAGTCTACCTCAGTTGTGCTAAGAGAAGCATGGGTTGCTTTTTGCTAAACTATGAGATAATGGAATACCTCATACAATAACATCCACATGAGGTGCTCTTTCTCTCTGAGTCACTTCCTGCACAATATGAATCCGTATATCCATACAATCTATAGTCACGATCTCTATCATATGATATTCCAAAGTATATCGTACCTTTCAGGTACCTCATCACATGTTTTGAAGCTATAAGGTGAACACATCTAGCTTTAACTAGATATTGACTCAGTGTATTAAAAAAAATCATATATGGTTCCTGGTATTCGTCAGATACATCAACGATGCAATAATATGTCTGTACTGAGTCACAACTACTAACTCGGATGATTCATGGGACAATGAATTCAGGTTGTTGTCCATGGGTGTGGCCATGGAATTACAATCCAACATATCAAACCTTTTGATTATTTCCATAACATACTTTCCCTAGTTGAGAAATATTCCTTCTGGCCTCTCCCATACTTCCAAGCCTAGAAAGCAGTTCATCAATGCAAGATATTTCATCTCGAATTCTTCAACAAAATTCTTCTTGCAATCTACAATCTATTTTTCATTTCCTGTCAGAAACAAGTCATCCACATATAGTAATAATATGGCAGTTTCATCATCCATAACCTTAATGTAAAAGTTAGAATCGAATTTACTTTTGGTAAAGCCCACACTCATCTAGAAGTTATATTTCCTTCCATACAACGCTATAGGATATGTCATTAGCTCATACAAATCCTTCTTCAACTTACATACATAAGTCTGTTTCTATTCGACTTCAAATCCTTATGGTTCTTCTATGTACACTCCTTCCTCAAGAACACCATTCAAGAAGCATGTCTTCACTTCCCTCTTGTGTATATTACACTTCATCATGGATGAAAGTGCCATGATGGTCCTGATGGAATTGCACCTTGCTACAAGTGCAAATGTCTCTTCATAGTCAATTCCCTCTTTTCGAGAAAATACTCTATCCAAAAACATTTCCTTGTATTTTTCAATTTGCCCAACAACTGCATGTTTTATATTATAAATCCACTCGGAAGATACAACACCCTTGCCTTTAGGTTTGGGTACTATTTCCTAGAGACCATTCTTCATTATTGATTGGTATTCTTCCCTCATTGTTTCTAACCATTCTTTCTTTTGTACAACTTCTTCATAACTGGTAGGTTATTGATCTACAAGATCATATATCAAAGCTAGATAACTGGGGATCCTTCTAGAGCTCCATACTTCTCTGCTTCTTGTATGATTTTTCTTATCCAAGCAGGATTTCTCTTTCGTGATATGTCCATAGTAGGGGGTTCCTGAGGTTCTAGCACATCATGGTCTTCTAATCTTTCACTTTCAGGAGAGGGTGCAAGTTCTACTTTTCTGGGAGGAACATCCTCTTCATGTACTTCTTCATGCTAACACTTTTTGGATATTTTTAGAGTTGCTTCTTCATCAAATATTACATCCCTACTAATATCTATTTGATGGAATCCTGGAATGTATACCATGAAGGATTTGGAGACTTCAAAGTATCCAACAAAGATTCCCTTTTTTCCAGAAATATCTAACTTGGCTCTCTTTTCTTTTGGAATGTGAACATATAATGGACAACGAAATATATTTAGATGGCTCACTTCATGTTTCTTTCCTATGTACATTTATTGCGGAAAGTTTTGAATCCAAGGGAACTATGAGATAATATATTATGCACATAAACTATTTTTCTTGCTGCTTCATCCCATAGATGCATAGGAATATCGTGATCATGTATCATTGTCTTCAATACTTCTATAATAGTCCTATTCTTTCTTTGTAAAATACCATTTTGTTGAGGATTGTAGGTAGTGGTTATTTCCGTATTGATTCCATCTTTTTTGCAAAAGGCCTCAAATTCCTTTGAGGTCTATTCTCCACCATTATCTTTTCTGAGTTTCTTGGCCCTTCTTTCTAAATGATTCTCTATCAAGGCTTTGAATTCTTTGAATTTTCCAAAAACATTATCCTTTGTTTTCAGAAAATATATCCAATTCATTCTCAAATATCGATCAATAAATTTAACATAATATTAAAATCCAATCAAATATGTGGAGCTCATTGGACCACATACATCCAAGTGAATTAGTTACAACATACCTTTAGTCTTTGTTCCATTCTTTGGAAATGGATTCTTAATATTATTTCTTCTTGCACATCCTTTGCAATTGACTTCATGATATATATTAAAATATGGTAAACCTTCTACTACTTTTCTCACATAGGGTACTGCCTTATAGTTTATGTGAGAAATCCTTTTATGCCATACTTCACTTGAGCTAGTCACTCTCATGAATAAGTGTTGTTTCTGAATGTCATTTGAGATTATATAATTATTATTTTTCTTCACCAATGACAGCTGCATTTTCAAGTTATTTTCCTTTGGGAGACATAAGTATTTTTCCATCTATAAATGCAACCATATATCCCTTCTTATCTAATTCTGAGATAGCAAGTTCTTCTTTGTTGGACTATATTAAACCCACTTAATACTTAGGATAAAATAATTAATCATTATTTGATTAATTATCTACCCAACAGCTTAATTAGTTGGCATCCACTTGCACCTTAAAGTCAACACATGCCATGCATACCCCAATAATTCTTTATTTTTTATTCTGGGTTGATCTTGACCACTTTATGGACATCCATAATTAGTAAACAATGCTCTACAGTAGATTCTGTATTATTCTGCTTTATCCTAATTTTATGTCGATAAGGTAAAGTTGGTTAACTAGGAAACTGGGTTCCTTTGTTTCCAACCCATCCTTCATGACTTTTTATATATTTTCCAAGAATAGCATGGATTTCCATCTCCCTTTACAACTCACTCATTGTTTTGATAATTCATAAGGTCCTTGAAAGATTAGGGAGTTTTCTATATTTTGGTAAGTCATCATTTTTGAGCTTTATGAGTTGTCTCCATACAACTAGATTTTCCTTTGAGGGATGTACTATTTATGTATTCTATTATTCATCATTATTAAATTTAAGGATACACACCAATATTCATCTCTTCATTCATGTGATTCAGTCTCTTTTCTTCTCTCTATTTTTCATGTGTATGCTTGTGAGAATTCTTAGTAGCAAGATCTATTTCCTTTTCTTCTTATTAGCATCATTCATAATAGAATTGATATATTATTTCTACATGGTATTAGAGAAGCAAGGTTGATCAAGTTCTACAGAGTTGAGGATTGCATCTAGTCTCCTATCCCTCTCTGAAGAAAAGCTTGTCTAGCTTACAAGATTTTCTCCTAGTTTGTTTTGCATGTTGCAGAGAGTTTCTTGTTAAGCACATCAATTCAGCAATATGGATTATCCTTCATAAATAATTATTACTCCTTTCAAATACCATGAATAGAAATCCAAAATTGGCATTCTATTAGGCAGTAGAGGATTATACATAGTTACTCTAGCTTTGGAGAATGAGCCCAATGCTGTGATTGAGAAAGCTAAGTGGCATAATAGGTTGGCTAAAGCCTATGGATTTATTTTCATCTCTATTTTTCCTGATCTACTCTTTCATCTAGATGGTTTGACCACTCCAAACTACTATATGGAATCAATTGGAGTCTCTCTTTGGAGTTCAAGATGACCTAAGAGCGCATCAATTGGAGATTGAGTTAATCTCGCCGAGTCAAAGAAATTTCGATTCTCTTGAGGGTTTATTCCCCAAGTTCAATTCACTTGCTATAATGCTAAAGAAATACGGGGTTGAGAAAGAATATGATCAATTAATCACTTCTATTCTTTTTAAATTGGGTCATGATTACTCAGCTTTTGTGTCTACTTTTCATGCTACTAGGCTTGTTGTTCTTGATTTACTAACAAAGGAGCAAGATAAATTGATCCATATGGGTGTCCTTAATTATTCCAAGGTCAATTATCATTCTCTCATGGTTCAAGGAAACATTAATGTCAAATCAAAAGAGAAGCAAATTGTGAAGAAGCCAAAGTGAGAAATTGAAGATGAAAGTTTGAATCCTATTGATGAAGATTCAATAAAGAAGGGTAAGAAGAAAGGGAGAACATCCAAGTGTTCTTATTGTAGCAAGGGTTTTCATTCAAGGAATAATTGCTTCAAGAATAATATGGAAATCATGTCTCATCTTCTTTAGAAGTACAAGATCGAAGTTCGAGATGAACTAGAGAAGCCTGCTGATTCATCAAAACACTGTCATAGTGCGCAATTCCAAGGTGATATAACTTATGCTTTGAGTTCCAAAGTTAAATACTTTTCTCATGTATTTGATATATATTTATTCTCTGATATATAAGAATCATAAATATCTTATCCTTTGTTTATTAATCCTCCTCTCAGTCTACTAGATTCATCTCCTGAAAATTGTGATTTTTCACTAGATATTGGTTTGTCTTTGAGCAGCTCTTCCTCACAAGATTATATATCTGATTTAGAATATTGTTTTCAAGATTATATTCATGTAATGACACATGTAGTACCACCATACATACCATATCCTAGACCTCTTAATAAACCTAAGACTATACAAATCCCAAGTTCAATAGTTCATTCCTCATTGGTCTCTTATGTATTCTTACTTATTTTACATGGTTTGGAGTATTTCCTATATTTCAGTGGTAGGTTATCCAAAACCTTAGTAATATTTGGAATGATATTAAACATGTTTGGATCTGTTCTAAACACTTATGGTTAAGATATCATTTCCATCTATCATTCAGATTTTTACACCTAGCAGTTTCCCCCAGTTGCTCATACATCATATTGGAAGATTGACATGTGATTCACATCACAATTTTGCAGCTATTCAGGGAATTGAGTGTGAAACAAATTGTATTGTTTTTTGTACTCTTTAGGAAGGAGTACATACATATCTCTTTTACATTTCACATTGTGTTTACAAATCAGAGTTTGACAACATCAAGAAGCATTCAGATAATGCTCCTACTTCATCAGTTGATGAGATACATGGAGTCTCTCCTCTTCTTTCTTGCAAGTTCTACACTCTAGCGCATGCTCATGGAGTTCATGATTTATTCATCAAGTCTTCCATCCATAAGTAGTTCATTCATCTCATCCAAGTGAAGATAAATATATGTTGAAGATATATTATTTCAAAATTTTGTGCCGTGTCATTTCGTGAGGGAGGATTTTCCCCATGTGGGTTTGCCTCTTTCCTCACTTTTCTTGACATAATAATTGTTAAAGGGTGACCATATCCCTGTTGCTCAGCCCTATATCCATCCATATTTTTAACATACCATCCTAAATTCATACTTATAGGGGGTTTTGGAATATATTAAACCCACTCGATACTTAGGATAAAATAATTAATCATTATTTGATTAATCATATACCCACTAGATTAATAAATTGGCATCCACTTGCACCTTAAAGTCAACACATGCCATCTATACCCTAGGATATCTTTATTTCTGATTCTAGGTTGATGTTGACCACTTTATGGACATCCAAAAATAGTAAAAAATGCTTTATAGAATATTCTGCTTTATTTTGTTTTATCATGCTTTTAAGTCGATAAGCTAAAGCTAGTTAACTAGGAAACTAGGTTCCTTTGTTTCCAACCCATCCTTAATGAATATCTCTCCATTTTCAAGGATTAGCATGTTTTTCCATATCCCTTGAAAACTCACTCATTATTGTTTTATTCCGTGAGGACCTTGACAGATTTGGGAAGTGCTTTAAACACCTATGGGGGTTTATTTTGGTAAGTCATCATTTTTTAGCTTTATGAGTTGTCTCCATACAACTCGATTTTCCTATGAGGGGTGTACTATTTATGTACACTATTTGATCCAGATGGATATTGGTGGAAACCCAACTATTCCACTAGCTCAAAACAATTGTCCATTGTGGCAGTTTCCTAGTTATTTTTCTATAGTTTTTTGGGTCCCAAACGTTTGGGGCCATTTTAAGGCCCTAAACTACATTTTTTGGAAATTGGATGCCAAATGGATACCATTAGCATGAATTTGGATGGAAAAAAGTTGTAAAACATAAATATATTTTTCCAACGAGCTATCGAACACCCAAATCGGAGATCGTATGCAAAAGTTATGACCCCGGGAAGTTGACTGTTCAACTTACCACCTTGGGGCTAGAAACTTTATGACGGTTCATCTTCTAGGGTTACATTTTGGAATTTTGGGGTTCTCACCCTCATTATTATTATAAATAGGCCCCTTTGGCCTCATTTTGTATTCAGATTGGCACGGATGAGTGTAGCAACCACATCTCTTCTCAGAGATAGCTACCACCATTCTGGAAATTGTATTACAGTCTGTTCTATTTCCGCAATTTAATAGAATATTTGTTTACTGTATCTCTGTTATCTTTGCAAAAATTCTGTTATAATGACTGTGTATACGTTCTTTCATTTTTTTCAAACATAAATCTGGATCACTATTATTCATCATTATTCAATGGAAGGATACACATCAATAGCCATCTCTTCATTCATGTGGTTTAGTCTCTTTTCTTCTCTCTATTTCTCTTTTGTATGCTTGTGAGAATTCTTAGTAGCAAGATCTATTTCGTGTGCTTCTTCTTAGCATCATTTCTCATAGCATTGATCTATTATTTCTACATTATTCAAACCTCATACATAGAAGACTTCCTTCATCCTCATGGAAGTTATGGAGTCAAGCTTGTATCTTGCTTCACCAATACCTTTAATAGGATATTGATAGTGTCACATGCCCCAAATTGCAAAATTTTTTATGTTTTAAGAAACATTATGTTATATTTTATTATAAAGTTTGTAATTAATGACCAAGTGGGGTCAAGGATAATTGAATGTAATTGTCAAATATTTTATTAATTAATAAATTAAAGATGAGACAACAGCTTAAGGAGGATGTTAAATGAGTGTTTTACTAGTCACTTGGTGGAGTAGGCTAGGTTGAGAGTATATTGACACTTGGAAACATCTTCAAACTACTTCTAGCTATTGCAGGAGGCAAATTCCCTATTTTTGTGGTCATGTTTCCCAAGAAAGTGGAACAAGAGCAGGTGGCTCATTAAGTGAAAACTGACCCAAAATACCTAGGCATGCTAATAAAAATTCCCATTGAAGGTAGCTCAGGCTACTCATTTCTTGACTTGTGAGAATTCTAAGTGAATTAAGTGCACAAGAAATTTCAATGGAGGGGACTAGCAGAAGTTTTTTTAAGTGAAAAGTGATGAAGTTCTGAACTAGTGCAACTAGTTTAAGCTAAGTTCAAACTATTGCAAGAAGAACATATTTACTGTTGAATTCTCTGTATAGTTGTAGAGGATTACTAAATTACATATCTCACCCAATACTTCTACCAGGTGGACCAGGAGAAAAGCTCAGGAATCCTTATATTTGCAGTTCAGCTATCTCCAAGAGTTGGTTAGGAGGAACAGGTTCCTTAAGCTGTTGTCACCTCTTCTACATTTCCAGGTTCTACATGATTTAACTAGCTTCTAATTGCATATTTAAGATGAATAAGGACTAAATTTAAGCAATAATGTGTAATGCTTCTTTTCTTCTTTTATTAGGATTATTTAATGGAATCTTCTACTGAGAAAATGTAGTCAATGCTGGATTAGATATATATTAGGGTAAATGATTAGAATAATTTCTAGTTTTACTGATAGATTAAAAAGAATACCTACCTATATTTTTCCACACCTTTTTAAAGGTAGTACTCTAGTACAGTATGTTAGATTAGATTCTGATAAGAATCGAATGAAGTATGCTGGAATGCATTTATTTACCTTCTTAAGATTTCATAAGAGTTAATCATAGGTATGCTATTCCTTTCTATTTTATATGTTTTACTTAGAAAGACTACAGTGTCATAACATAAACAAATTTGTCTCTAGGAAATATTTAAATATATATATACTTACTCTCTGCACTTATTTACACAGTGGATAAATTATTTACTATAAGTCTATTACTATAATAACTAAAAGACATTATAAAATCAGAAAATAAATAAGCAAGATTAACTTAAAGAAACAGTAAATGAGGCCCGAAATTTCTTAGATAACTTCATGATTAATCTAAATAAAAATGTAACTTGAATAACCTTATAATCAAATATTAAACTCTGTAATAACTTAAAATTAATTAAGATTTTATAAATAAAACCTATTTTGAAGAAAATGTCAAATATGACTATCATTTACTAGGAGAACCAAAGTTAATCAAAGCATACATTCTTCATTTGTTTAACCACAATTATCTGATAGAGGAATATACAAAATTAAATACATTTTCTACAAGAAAAAGTATTAAAACAGTATGGTAAATATAAACTATGAGTACTTAAGTAAAGACATTTTATTCAACTTTTCTTTTATTTATTCACTAAAAGAATTGCTTATGGATAGTAAAAATCAAACTTTGTTCTAAAAGTAACTATCTAAACATTTTCTTTTTGTTTCTCTTTTAAAAACAAAACCAAAGTAAAATGCGAACATGAACCATCTTAAAACTTCTTTCAAAATTCTTTAGCTAATATACATCAATACCAATATTATAGTAGTAAGTATCTTTGTTTAGGTTAATTAAAAAAAGAATTGAAATAACCAACAAATAAAATCTTACAACCTGCCATCATTTTATTAACAACACAGTATATATATATTATCAATTATATAAGTTACAAAACAATAAGATTTCAAGCTTATTCAAAATATAAATACAATCTAAACCCTAACCACAACAAAGTCACGTCTTAAAAGCCTCTTAAAAAAATAACATACTATGTTATCAAAACTACGGTCAAGAAGGCCACATAAGTATTTATCAAGTCACGGCTTTGAAGGGCCCAAAGTATTTTGTCACAATATGATCGCTAGGGCTTCACAATATTCTTAACAACATATTACAGTCGGCCACATGGCCTTAAACAATTAGCACATTTGATAACCCAAAAATGAAGATGCATATCGGTGGGACAGACTCAACTAAACACCATACATCCATCGCACGAAGAAACTCATGTAGGATCGAGGCTAACCGATGGTTGAGTACTCTGAGTACCCCCTCTTGGCTGGTGACTTCAAGCCATAGTCTATTAAAAGCTCTGTGTTTAATATGACCTACAACCATTAAAGTTCTTCATTAAGCCTTTCCTTATTAAGAACAAAAAAAGAAAGACCATAAAAACATTGAACATAATGCAAAGTGTTATTAAAAACTAAAAAGGAATTCTACCTGTTAGCTTTCAACTTTAGCTCCATAGAAGATGTCTTAATAGACCCTATCCACCAGAAGGGTTATTATTATTACCCTTATGGCCTAATCTAACTTCATGATTAATCTAAGTAAAAATGTAACTTGAATAACCTTATAATCAAATATTAAACTCTGTAATAACTTAAAATTAATTAAGATTTTATAAATAAAACCTATTTTGAAGAAAATGTCAAATATGACTATCATTTACTAGGAGAACCAAAGTTAATCAAAGCATACATTCTTCATTTGTTTAACCACAATTATCTCATAGAGGACTATACAAAACTAAATACATTTTCTACAAGAAAAAGTATTAAAACAGTATGGTAAATATAAACTATGAGTACTTAAGTAAAGACCTTTTATTCAACTTTTCTTTTATTTATTCACTAAAAAAATTGCTTATGGACAGCAAAAATCAAACTTTGTTCTAAAAGTAACTATCTGAACATTTTCTTTTTGTTTCTCTTTTAAAAACAAAACCAAAGTAAAATGCGAACATGAACCATCTTAAAACTTCTTTCAAAATTCTTTAGCTAATATACATCAATACCAATATTATAGTAGTAAGTATCTTTGTTTAGGGTAATAATAACTTAGCTTTGATATAGGGTAATAATAATGTTTACATTGTATCTCCTCGAGAGGTGAAGTCATATGATGGCTAGGTTGAATAGATTTTATAGGGAATAATCTTCCATTCCTTACACAAAATAGTAACACTGTTATTTATCAAAATAATGTTCATAATATTATATTTTTATTTCATGAATAACTAAGCCGTTAGAAGTCTATTTCTGCATGACATCTTTAGTCTTATGATGAATATTATATTACTATACCGATATTTAGTTTTTCCTAGTTTACCTAGCGTTTGAATATTGTTGAAACAAATACCCTTGGAATTACCATAGTATCAAGTAATAAGGTATTAAAGGACCTGTTTTACGAATTACTTTTCACTAGGATTACATACAACACCCAAATTGATAATATATAGATAAAAGCTAAATGAACAAATTATAGTTGAAGAAAAATGGAGGAACAACTAGATTATGTCAGTTTTTCTAAGCACTTATATTTACCAGAAAACTAATTAAAACATAAATATATAGATCAACAACACCCCATTCATTTGGTAAAAGCTGTAAAGTAAATAAAGTTACAAGCATTATATTTTATGCTAGTTGCGATAATAATCTCGAATCCAAAAACTGGTTACAAAATGTCTTACTTGTATAAGACTTGTAAAATAAGCATCATTTCACTGCATTAGCTAAAAATCTAAGTAAGCCTCGGACTCTATTGAAGTTCTTTCATATTTTCACAAAACAGTAAAACAAACTTAGCGCTTAAGTAATTAAAGAGTTTTTTCAATTCATGTTTTTCAAAATCATAACCTGCTAAATCAAATCCTTAACAATGATTTCTGAAAGCAAACAACTAAGTATGCAGAACTAGAAATTAACAAATGAATCAGTTCTAGTTTAAGCATGTTTAGGTTAATTGTTAATAGTTAAATGTTCCTCAGTAGTGACGATTGCAAACATTTAATGCCATATGAAAAATTTTAAATTTTTATGAATTTTTGGAGTATTACATGTGGTATCAGAGCACAAGTTCACACACTAGGCCTAAAGGCAGCTCAACCTGCATAGATAAACAGTAAATTAAATGCATGCATACTGATTATTATTTTTCTTTTTGAAATGTTATCCAAAAAAATATTCTGAGCTAAACTGCACATATGGAGAGACTCGAGGAATATGAAGATGAAGATTCCCCCTTTAATGAAAAAAGTAATTCTAGAAGAGAACCAGTTCGGGAAGAAAAAAATAATAATTCTTTAAAATTATTACAAACTATTAAAGAATTAAGAACTGAAATGGAAACAGTCAAAAAGGAAAATGAAAGAATTCTGAGAGCTCAAGAGGAGCTAAACCAGATCCTGATGGAAAAGTTTTAGAATGAACAAAAAGATAAACAGATAGGATTTGAAGATATGTCCTACCGACACAAAAGAAAAAAATCTAAAAAATCTAAAATCGAAAGTAGATGTCCTTTGAAATTTATGGCGATCCACATAGGAAGAATCATGAGTACACTAGCGATAGTAGTGAAGATAATTATCAATCAAGAAAAATAAAATTTAAGCCTTATGAAGAAATTTCAGGAGAATTTAAGAAAATAAAACCACGAACTTTCAATGGTGAAACCGAGAAAGGAGAAGAGGTTGAGTCATGGCTGTATGGTATGAAGAAGTATTTTCAAATCTATAATTACTCTAACAAGATAAAATCAAGAATGGCCATTTACAACCTAACTGGGAAGGAAAATATTTGGTGGGAGGATCTAAACCGAGTAAAAGGTATTGAGGAAAAGAACATTAACTGGAGTACCTTTAACAAATAATTTAAAAACAAGTTCTTGTTAGAACAGTACTACGAAGAGCGAGCTAAGGAATTTTATGAACTAAAGACGAGAACAATGAACATGAAAGAATTAAACAATAAATTTTTAAGTCTGCTACGTTACATGCCTTACATTGTGGATGAGAATCCTAAGGTATAGTGGTTTCTAAGCTATTTACCTTTTCACATAAAAGAAAAAATTAAATACAATAATCCAAAAACCTTAGAGGAGGCTATGTGAAAGGAGAATTCTTGCTATGAGAAGAACCGCAAAAAGGAAAGTATGTCAAACTGGAAGGATAAAATATCTAATAATTTTCAACAAAAGAAGAAAGGTTTCGTACCTAACTGCAATTTTAGGAATAATAGCACACGTAATTTTCCTAATAAGAATTTCTAAGGGAATAAAGGTAATTCACAGTTAAATCAAAATGACCCTAAAAATAAAGAAACTGCTAATAACCACAGCAATTACACTAAGAATAATGAACGTAAAGAACCAGTAAAATGTTGGGAATGTAATGGGCCTCATTATGCATCAGTTTTCCTTGACCGAAAGAATACTGTCAAGAACATACATACGGTGCAAGAGGAGATAATTGTTGGTGATTTAGCAAGGACAATGCCCAAGATCAACGTAGCACTAGAAAACATGCATGTGGATTATCAAATTTCCATGGTGGAAGTAGAAGGTAAGTTGAATCGAACACCTATATCTATCTTAATTAACCCAGGAGCTAGCTTAAATTATATTTCTCTTGATTTAGTAAAAATATGCAAGTTATTAGAAGAAAAGTTTGCAAAGTCATTGTTAGTTCAGCTATCTACTGGAGCAAAAAGAAAAGTGATTAGTTTTGTAAAAGATTGTATTGTAAACATGGATCAGTTTAAAACCTCTATGAAGTTTAATGTACTTCCTTTAGGTTCTTATGATATGTTTATTGGTATGGACTAGTTAGAACATCATAGAGTAGTTCTGAACTATTTCTATAAAACTTTTACTTGCGTAAATAATGAAGGAGAAACACTAACCATAACATGAATCCCTAGGAAAACAACTATTAGACAAATCGCTGCTTTACAATTAAAAAGAGTTGTTCGGAAGGGTTGCAAAGCCTTTGTTGTTACTGTAATTAACAAAGAACATACTAATAACAAAGATAAAATAAAACTAGAATATATTTCAATACTGATGGGGTATTCAGATGTATTTCCGGAAGAAATTCCAGGACTGCCTCCAAATAGGGAGTTAGAATTCACTATTGATTTGGTACCTGGTGTAGTGCCCAGCTCAAAATCCCCTTATCAGATGAATATATTGGAATTAAATGAATTGAAATCATAGTTAAAAGAACTTATTGATAAGAAGTATATCATACCCAGTGTGTCTCCTTGGGGAGCACCTATTATTTTCATTAAAAAGAAGGACGGTACTCTGCGCTTATGCATAGATTATTGTCAACTTAATAAAATGACCATTAAAAATAGATACCATTTTCCCCACATAGATGATCTATTTGATTAGCTGTGTGGAGAAACTATATTCTCAAAGGTCGATTTATGATATGGTTATCACCAGGTCTGAATCAAATATGAAGACATCTTTAAAACAACTTTTAGGACTAGATATGGTCACTATGAGTTTGTTCTTATGCCATTTGGGGTTACTAATGCCTCGACTGTCTTGATGTGCTTAATGAATAATGTGTTGCATAAAATATCTTGATAAATTCGTGGTGGTATTCATTGAAGACATTCTAATTTATTATAAGTCTAAAGAAGAACATGAGGAGCACTTAAAATTGTTTTACAAGAATTGCGAGAACATCAACCTTGTGCTAAATTTAGTAAGTGTGATTTCTGTGGAAATTGAACCCAGGTGTTAGAACAATTACACTCACAAAAATTGCCAATTACACATGCAAATTACACACAAAGGAGACTGAATATGGAGCAGAACACTAATCTGTACTGAATAAGTGTACAATAGCCAACCCTGTGAAGTCATAGGCTACCACAATAAATAATTACATGAGAGATTCAAATGCATAATGATTCCATTTGAATTTGGTCAAAAGCAGGCTTACTAAATCTAAGCAAATCTCCCAAAGGTGCATAAAGCAGTTTCTAAATCTGTCTAGGAGCTCACGAATTGGAAAAATCAATTAGGCAAGATAATAGATGATGGAAGGAAAACGCATACATGCTTTTCTTAGGAGAAAAGAGTGGAGGATGAGGAGGAGAAAAAACAAGTTAACTTCACCTAGTCAAACTTTCCCAATTGCCTTAAAACTCAACAAAAGCAGGCAATAAAGCAGAAAAAGCAGACATGCGCTAGGAAGGCTAGGAATAAAGTAGATTTGATTCCAAGTGGTTTTCCAAGTGCTCCATGACTCAATTTTAGCAAGTTTTATCACTTTGGACATGTGGAGGACAACTTGGATAAGGTGGAATATGTAAACTAGGCAAATAAGACAAAAATGGATTAATTAATGTCCAAGGTCGCTAACTATGGGTTGATTATTCTAACACCCCCCTTTAAGCCTGACTTATGATTAAAATATCATAAAATTATAGGGCCTAACAACAAGGCTTATTCACCCTTTACATACTGCATGTACATTTAACCAAGGAAAGAGGCAAAAACTCAGTGGGGAAAATCCTCCCTTAAACATGGACAGTAAAACAAAATTTGAAAATCTTGTCATCACTCATGCTTCATAGCATGATAACAATCCCCAGCAGTGATTTGAGATTGTTGAATGTCTTCTCACAAAAAAATTTGGTGAGGATATCTGCTGCTTGTTCTGAAAATGAACAGAAGAGTAAGTGAATGGTTCCATCATGCACAAGCTATTTGATGTAGTGCAGATGGATCTCAATGTGTTTGCTTCTCTGTCTCTGAACTAGATCATTGCAGATTCAAATGGTACTTTTATTATCATAATAGATAGTATTTGAGTATTTTTATTCGAAGCCACACTCACCAAGTAACCCCTGTAACCATAAACATTGAGTTGTTGTATTTACAACTCCTATGTACTCTGCTTCTGTAGATGAGAGTGCAATGGCACTCTGTTTCTTGCTTGACCAGATAATTGGTCCATCAGCAAGCATAAACACATATCCCGATGTTGACTTTCGATCTATGTTGTCACCTTCCCAATCACTGTCAGTAAACCCAATCAAATCAAGATCAGATTTAGCTTTGTAGAATATCCCATGAGTCCTTATTCCCTAAACAAAATTAAGGATCCTTTTGGCTGCTCTCCAATGGATATCATGAGGCTGATCCACGTATCTTGAAGCCACACTTACTGCATAATAAAAATCAGGTCGAGTATGTGTAAGGTACAGCAAACACCCAATCAGTTTCCTATACAGTGTATTATTTACCATAGGTGAAGAATCTGCTTCTTCAAGCTTAACTCCTTAAAGGAAAGGAGTCTTGTTGTGCTTGTAGTCCTTCATGTTGAACTTGTTTATAAAATCCAAGGCATACTTGGACTGATGTACTTTGATTCCATGTTTGGTTTGAGCAATCTCGAACCCCAAGAATTGGCTCAATAACCCCAAATCAGTCATAAAGAATGCATGGTTCATTACATCCTTCAAGGAGGCAATTTCATCCTTTGAGCTTCCTGTAATGAGAAGGTCATCAACATACACAAAAATAATCATTAAAGAACCATGAATCAGATTCAAATAGATATTATGATCTGACTTTCATCAAACAAAATTCAATGATAGCAGAAAGTTATCAATCTTGGCATACCGAGCCCTAGGGGCTTGCTTAAGCCCATACAATGATTTCTTTAGCCTGCAGACAAGAGATGGATTAGTAGCAAATACTTGAGGCTTCTACATGTAAATATCTTCAGTAATATCTCCATTCAGGAAATCACACTTCACATCCATGTGATGTATCTCCCACTGCTTCGAAGCTGCAATGGCTAAGGCTAGGCTGATGGAGTCCATCTTTGCCACTGGTGCAAAGGTCTCATTGTAGTCTATGCCATGTACCTGTGAGTATCCCTTGACTACCAATATTGACTTATATTTCAAAGGTGAACCACCAGAAAAAAATTTGGTTTTGTAAACCCACTTACACTGAACTATCTTCCTCCCCGGGGAAAGATCAACCAGCTCCCAAGTGTTGTTCTTCTGGAGTGAGCTGAACTCTTCTTTCATGGTTGTTTGCAATATTGGATCATGTGCTACATATTCATATGTCTATGGTTCTGATTCAACCATTAGATAGCATTTATCTACAAACAAAGGGTCTTTCATGCACAGAGCACTCTCAAACTGAGATCTAGTCCTCCTAGGATCATTAGGATTTCCAGCTAGTTCTCCAGTTGCATGAATGGTCTTTGATGCCCATTTTGGTCTTGTAGGACTATTAGGATCTGCAATTAAATCATAATTGTCAGACATATCAGAATCAACAAAATCAACTATCTCTTCACTTGCATTCAATGGTTCTGGTGGTGAAGAGGATTCTCCAACTTCCACTGCTGCTAAAGGCTCTTGTTGGAACTAAACACTCCTTTCAATGAAGGCTTTGTTTGTGCTCAAATTGATCAGCTTGTACCCTTTTGAATCTTTAGAGTACCCAACAAATAGACACTCTTTTCTTTGGGGCTGCAAAGCCTTCATCTTTTCTGTTGGAATTCTAGCCCGAGCCCTTGAGCCAAAAATCCTGAAATGGGTCACATCTGGCTTGTGCCCACTCCATGCTTCGAAATGAGTCATACCATCAAGTTGTTTATGAGGAACCCTATTATGGATATAGGATGCACAATTTATATCTTCAGACCAAAACTTTGGTGGCAAATTCTTAGCCTCTATCATGCAGGTTGCCATCTCTTTCAGTGATCTGTTCTTCCTCTCAGCAACACCATGGGTGTTTTCCTAAGATGCAACCTTGACAGACTCCTTTGGAAAACTTAATCTTTGGTAACCCTATGACCATTTCTTTTTCACTAAGATCAGAAATATACTTATAGTTAAGGTGGCCAAATATTTCATGCCAAACCTTGCTTGCCTCACTTGCATGAATCAGAAGAGCAGAGGGGTTTGAGTAGGGTAGGAAGTGTGAGAACATGTATACCTTGAAAGTGTGATTTGCAACTCCTTTTGCAATGAATTTACCACTTGATATCTCTGTGATCTCAACTTCATCAGGGGAGAATATGACCTTCTTTAGAGAACCTATGTGGGTCATCTGATACACTGATAAGAGGTTAGAGGCAAGACCTGGAACATACAATACATTGCTGAACTTACCATGGTCAACATCAATCCTCCCTTTGCCCAAAATTTTAATGAGAGAGTCATATCCTAGTACTATTGGTGGACCTTTCGACATGTCAAGTGAGGTGAATGCCTCCTTGGTCGAAACCATATGTCTTGAAGCTCCAAAATCAATGATGAAACTAGGTCAACTTGATGTGCCAGCAACCAATGCATGAACTCTCTCTCTGTCTTCTGAATTTGATCCTCCTTTCCTCTTCTTTGAGTCATCAGGAAGGGAGATTCCATTACTCTCTAGGAGTTGGGTCGGCATGTCAATTTTCTTCTTCATGCAGGAGCTTTTAGGATGATTGCCCTTACTGCAGTATGCGCACTTGCTTATTTCTCCTTTGTTCTTTTTCTTCTGTGGGGTTCTTCTTGGAACCTTAGGGCTCCTCTGGAGACTTGTTCTTGTCTCTTTTTTGCTTAGGTGGCTTCTTAGCTTTCTTCTTGCCTTTTGAATACAACCTCGAATCTCCAACAACCAGAGATTGGTGTTTGGAAGGTTTGATGGTTCCCATCATCACCAATTTATCTTGTTCTTGTGTGAGAGATTCCATGAAATATGCAAGGCTAGACATTTTCTAGGCTCGATCTATCAACTTTATGGCATGGAACGTCGAGAAAAACACTGAATAGTCAAGGCCAAGCTTCAAGAGTATGGCCAAAACTAGTTTCTCCTCCTTTTTTTCAATCCCACACTGTTTTAGCTGCAAAACAAGGGCTTTAAACTTGGAAAAATAGAGTTGCAGGGATTCAAAGCTATTGGGACTCAGGGAGATCAATTCATTTTCAATTTGATGTCCCCTCATCTCATTTGTCTTACAAAAAATTTCAACAAGCTTCTCCCATAATTCATTTGGTGATGTTAATCCATCAAGATGGAAAAGGAGGTCTCTGGATATGCTCAGACACATGAGACCATAGGCCTCATCCCTCCTGTTGTGCCATTTAATTTTCTTTGCAGCTGCATTGGGCTCTGCTTCTATTTACATAGTCACTATATAGAGGCCTTTCTCTCTCAACAGTATATCCATCTCTTCTTTCCATTCAAATAAGTTAAATGGATTCAAGATGATCTTTTGAGATTGATCCATAGCTCAGAAATTGTCCCTTCAGTCAGCAGAATGCTTGCAGTCAATGATGTCAAACCTGCAATAAAAAATTGGAAGGATATAAATCGATATAGAAAGGCTCTGATACCATGTGGAAATTTAACCCAGGTGTTAGAACAATTACACTCACAAAAATTGCCAATTACACATGCAAATTACACATAAAGGAGACTGAATATGGAGCAGAACACTAATGTGTATTGACTAAGTGTAAAATAGCCAAACATGTGAACTCATAGGCTTCCAAAATAAATAATTATATGAGATATTCGAATGCATAAGGATTCCATTCGAATTTGGTCAAAAGCAAGCTTACTAAATCTAAACAAATCCCCCATAGGTGCATAAAGCAATTTCCAAATCTGTGTAGGAGCTCACAAATTGGAAAAATCAATTAGGCAAGCTAATAGATGATGGAAGGACAAATCATACATGCTTTTATTAGGAGAAAAGAGTGGAGGATGATGAGGACAAAAAACAAGTTAACTTCACCTAGTCAAACTTTCCCAATTGCCTTAAAACTCAGCAAATGAATGCAATAAAGCAGAAAAAGCAGACATGCGCTAGGAAGTCCAGGAATAAAGTATATTTGATTCCAAGTGGTTTCCCAAGCGCTCCATGACTCAATTTTAGCAAGCTTGACCACTTTGGACATGTGGAAGACAACTTGCATAAGGTGGAATATGGAAACTAGGCAAATAAGACAAAAATGGATTAATTAATGTCTAAGGTAGCTAACTATGGGTTGATTATTCTAACAATTTCTTCAAGGATAAAATACAGTACATGGGCCATGTAGTAACTAAATAAAGGATCTTACTTGATCTAGAAAACATAAAATCAATTGAAGAATGGCCAATCCCAAAGGACGTGACTGATGTACGGTCATTTATGGAGATTATGAGCTACTATCGAAGATTTATTGAAGGGTTTTCAAGAATTGCGAATCCCATAACTTCTTTACAGAAGAAAGGGAAGAAATTCGAGTGGAGTCAAAAGTGTGAAGAAATTTTTAAAAAGTTAAAAACATTACTAACTACTGCATCAATATTAAGAATTGGTGATCCTAATAAAGACTTTATAGTATGCACTGATGCATGCAACAACACTCTAGGTGTATTTTTAACTCAAGAAAGACACGTAATTGCATATGAGTCTAGGAAGCTTAAGATTCATGAGAAAAACTATCCAACCTACGATTTAGAGTTGGCTACCGTCATACATGCTTTGAAGATGTGGCACCATCACTTAATCGAAAGAAAAATTATATTAATGACAGATAATAATAGATTAAAATGTTTATTGGATCAACCTAACTTAAACGCAAGGAAGGCTAGGTGGCTAGCTTTCCTTAGAGAGTACGATTTTGAAATCCAGTATATTAAGGGAAAAGAAAATAAGGTTGCTGATGCTCTAAGTAGAAATGAAAAAATAAATTTTGTAGCAGCAATCAGCACTTATAGAATAGATTTAGAACAACATCTAGAGGAAAAAGTGAGATTGGATGAAAACTATCAGAAACTATAAGCAAAAGTAACAAAAAATGTAACTGAAAGTTTAACTATAGGGTATAGACTCAACGAAAAAGGGTTATTACTATATAAAGATAGGCTGTATATACCTAATGTACCTAAGATTAAGTTAAGGATTTTAAATGAAATTCATAAGACTCCTTACTCGGGACATCCTGGTTATCGGAAGACTACAACCATGTTACGGAAGGATTATTTTTGGCCAAACATGAAAAATGAATTCGCAGAATACATTGCCAAGTGTTTTGATTGTCAACAAGTTAAGACTGAACACAAGCATCTAGCGATATTACTATAACCATTACCTCTTCCTAGCTGGAAGTGGGAAATAATCAGTCTTGATTTTATTATAGGTCTACCTAGAAATCAAAATATGAATGACTCGATAATGGTAGTTGTTGATAAACTTAGTAAAGACGATCATTTTATACCTTTAAAAACCACTTACAAGGCTGCTAATATTGCTGATATATTCATGAAACAAATATTTTGTTTACATGGGATACCGAAAGTTATAATTTCAGACAGAGACCCTAAATTTACGGGCAATTTCTAGAAGTTTTTATTTAAAATTCTGAATACTAGTTTAAATTTTAGTACCTCTTTTGATCACCAGATGGATGGACATACTGAAAGAGTGAATTAGGTGTTGGAAGATATGCCCAGAATGTATGTTAAGGAACAACCAGGTAAATGGGAAGATTACTTACACCTAGTAGAGTTTGCTTACAACAATCACTACCAAGATTCGACAAGATATAGTCAATTTGAAATTTCGTATGGAAGAAAGTGCAATACCCCCATCTCATGGAGTAACTCAGTTGAAAGGTTAATATTAGGACCTAAAATGCTAAAATAGATGGAGTTAATTGTAAAACAGGTACAAGGTAACTTGAAAGTTGCACAAGATGGATAGAAAAGTCAAGCATATCTTAAACGAACTCAAAAAGAGTTCCAGGTGGGTGAACATGTCTTTATAAAGGTAAGGCCTAAAAAGAGTTCTTTGATATTAGGAAGTTGTGCTAAGTTGGCACCCCAATATTGCAGACCTTTTAAGATATTGTCCAGAATAGGAAAGGTGGCATTTCGATTGGATTTAATGCCAAATTTGAAGGTTCATAATGTTTTTCATAGTTCTGTGTTAAAAAAATATGTACATGATGCTACTCATGTTATAAACTAGAATGATGTGCAAGTGGAACTCGAAGGAGATTTTCTGGTGGAACCATATTTTATCCTTGAAAGGAGGGAGATCTTTCTTCGGAATCGCACCATTGGTTAGGTGAAGGTGTAATGGAAGCACCATAGTCCAGAATAACCAACCTGGAAATCGGAGAGTCATATGTGGGCTACATATCCAATTTTGCTCCTACGAAATTCTGAGGACAAAGAATAAATAACATCGAGGAATATGTTATAATTTATGGGGGTGTGTATGTCACATGCCCCAACTTGAAAAACATTTTATGTTTTAAGAAACATTATGTTATATTTTATTATAAACTTTGTAATTAATTACCAAGTGGGGTCAAGGATAATTGAATGTAATTGTCAAATATTTTATTCATTAATAAATGAAAGATGAGACAACAGTAAAAGGAGGCTATTAAACGAGTGTTTTACTGGTCACCTGGTGGAGTATGCCGAGTTGAGAGAATATTGACACTTGGTAGCATCCTCAAACTACTTCTAGCTAGTGCAGAAGGCAACTTTCCTATTTTTGTGGTCATGTTCCCCAAGAAAGTGGAACGAGAGCATGTGGATATTTAAGTGAAAACTGACCCAAAATACCTAAACATGCTAATAAAACATCGCATTGAACACAGTTGAGGCTGCTCATTTCTTGACTTGTGAAAATTCTGAGTGAATTAAGTGCACAAGAAAATTCGATGGAGGGGACTAGTAGAAGTTTGTTTGAGTGAAAAGTGCTGACGTTATGAATTAGTGCAGCTATTTTAAGATGAGTTCATGCTATTGAAAGCATAACATATTTATTGTTGAATACTCGGTAGAGTTGCAGAGGATTACTAAACTAGATCTCTCACCTAGTACTTCTACCGGGTGGACCAGGAGACAAGCTCGAGGGTTCTCAAATTTGAAGTTCAGATATCTCCAGGAGTTGGTTGGGAGGAATAGGTTGCTTAAGCTCTTGTCACCTCTTATGCATTTCTAGGTTCCACATAATTTATCTAGCTTCTATTTGTATATTTAGGATGAAGAAAGATTGAATTTAAGCAATAATGTGCTATGATTATGTTCTTTTGTTATTAGGATTATTTAATGAAACATTTTACTGAGAAAAGATAGTCAATGTTGGATTAGATATAGATTAGGATAAATGATTAGAATAATTTCTAGTCTTATTGATAGATTAAAAAAATACCTAACTGTATTTTTCCACACCCTTTTAAAGATAGTACTCTCGTACAATAGGTTATATAAAATTCTAAGTAATCGAATGAAGTATGTTGGAATGTGTTTATCTACCTCCTACATATTTCATAAGAGTTAATCATAAGTATGTTATTCCTTTCTATTTCAGATGTTTTACTTAGACAGAGTACAGTGTCATAACATAAACAAATCTATCTCTAGGAAATATTTAAAAATATATATATACTTAGTGTGTGCACAAATAAATTATTTACTATAATCCTATTGTTATAGTAACTAAAATACATTATAAAATCAGAAAATAAATAAGCAGGATTAACTTAAAGAAATAATAAATGATCCTAGAAATTTATTAGATATCTTCATGATTAATCTAAGTGAAAATGTAACTTGAATAACCTTATAATCAAATATTAAACTCTATAATAAGTTAAAAGTAATTAAGATTTTATAAATAAACCCTATTTTGAAGAAACTGTCAAATATGACTACCATTTACTAGCAGAGGGATTATGCAGTTTCAACCAAAGTTAATCAAAGCATTCACTCTTCATTTGTTTAACCAG